>CM068958.1:16016454-16037974 GCA_035128595.1 Eptatretus atami | reverse complement strand
AAACACGCATGCATGAGGTGGACAAGATGGATACAGAGGATGCACGGGGTGGAGAAGATGGATAAAGGAGGAAACTCCAAGGAGGGAAAACTGGAAAATTGGAAGGATTCTCTTCCATCTCATTTCTTCCCTCCAAGTCTTCAAGACAGCTGTTCACCACCATCTCAGCTTGTCCCCAATCCAAAACCATGATATTTTCTACCCCCCATTAACACCACACAAATCTCCTTCCAATTTTCCAGTTTTCCCCTCCTTGGAGTTTCCTCCTTTATCCATCTTCTCCACCCCGTGCATCCTCTGTATCCATCTTGTCCACCTCATGCATGCGTGTTTTGCATCCTGTTTTTGTCTGTTACATCCTGATCCATACAATGCCTAGATTTCCACAAGCCTCGATTTTATGTGTGCAAAAAACCCTTTAGACCCCTAAAACCGCTGAGACCCCTGAGACCCTCAGGAGCCCTATAACCCCTAAAACCCCCATGAGAACCTTAAGAGCTTTTTCACCCTGACTATTTGAGGCCCTAAAGAACCCTAAGACCCTCAATACCCTTTTATGACCCTAAAGACCACCAAGACCCTCAAGACCCCTCAGTCCAAAAGACCCTTTACACCCATAAGATCATTTAGACCCTTGAGAACCCTAAGATGCTTTAAGACTCTTTAAGACCCCAAGACACCTAAGAATCTTTAATACCCCTAAGATCCTTAGACCCTTTTCACCTCAAAGACCGAAGACTCTTTAGAAACTATAAACCTATAGACCCACATTAGAACCTTAAGACCACATTTCACCTTTTATAACATTTCAACTTTAGAACCCTGAGACCTCTAAGACCCTTTAGATTATCTTATATTCTTCAGAGCCCCTAAGTCCTTTCCAACTTTTAGACCTTTTTAGGCATTTAGACCTTCACATCTTTTCGACCTTGTAAATACCCTGTAACCCCTTTGGTGTTTAGACCCTTTTTAAACGTTTTAAGACCCTTTAGATTCTTTCAGAGAACTTTGACCCTTTAGACTTTAATTGTACCCTTAAACCACTTCAACTTTTTAAGACCCTTTAGACACTTGAGACCATTAAGGTCTTCATCCGGCAGGAATGAACTCAGAATATGTCAAGTTTTGCATTGAAAGGCTATCACAGTTTATATCAACCCTTTCAACCTTTCAACTTTTCGACCATTTGACCTTTACAACTTTGAAGACCTGTGACCGTTACACATTTACAATGAGACCATTTAGATCTGTCATTTGCAATCAATGACCTTCATTCAGTGCATCCTTCCATTATACAAAATACACACACACAAAGAAGTCCTGGTGAGGGTCTGCAATCTCTGATTGCTCTTTTTCTTGTTCCTTGCAGCAATTTTACACATTGTGAGTGGGTAATTGATAATATTTGTTAATTATACTACATTTGAGTTCCTTCCAAGGAATTTATTGCAAGAGTCATTGAGGTCCAAAAAGCCTGAACAATGATTGTCAACATAAAGTCGTTTGTTCGTGGAGTATCCTTTTTAAATGCTGAGCATCAAGCAAGGAAGCAACACGTACATTTAAAAAAAAGTCTTAAGTATGACTCGGTCAGGGTCAGGTTGAAACGCTGACCTCCCAGATTCAGGGCAGTCCTTACTTCTTCTTTGTTTGTGTGCAGCACAATATTCTGGATGACATGATTGGCTGAGGGGTGGCTGTGATACTGCTGCAAAACCCTCTGCTGGTTAGGCAGGAATTTGAAATTGTTCATGGTGCCGGTGATAGCTTGCCTATTCTAAACAAAGGACACCATGGGGTTGTTAATGTCCACCAACAAAGGCTGGCAGATGGGACATCCGTTTAATATAAATTCGAGGGATGGCAACACACACAACAACACAACACAACACACACACACACCACACACACACACACACACACACACACACAAGCACACACACTGAAGCACTGGATGACAGTTTATAGCTGGGTCAGAATCTAACCCAGGCTATACAGCTGATAAGTGAATGTGCGTAACTCTAGGCCATCCTGTCAGCCCAACAGACCTCACATTGATGTACATACTCAACAAGTGAATAAAAAATTCAAAAGCTGCTTAGAGATTTCAGTAACCATGATGCTGCACTGAGTCTAGTCTAAATATTTGTTCATTATTTTAATTATATCTAGAGTTGAAAGTGAAGCAATCACCTTAGGAATGCTGTGTTTGAGATTTGGAAAAAATTTCTGAGCCTTAACCCTTCAAAAAGCAAAACATAACATGACACACAAACATACCACATAATCTTTTGAACGTGTCCCATGATGGGCTCATGAGGTCCTCTTCACTAATTCCATTCTTGTCACTGTCTTCAGCCCCATGGTATCACAAAGTTGCACAGGCAGATCCGTGCCTTGAACAGGTTTAATATTCCAGCAGCGAAACTGTGGAACAAAAAGTGATATTGTTGAGAAAATGTTGTATATCCAGTGCTTTTGTTTGGATTGTGTCATCAATTAATGACTTGAACAATTGTCAGTTTTTACTATGTTCTGATAAAAGGTGGAAACATGTACAAGCGATGAAATCGCACTGAATTATCAGTGATACAATTATACACTGTCCTCTCGAGCACAAATAATTACAATAATACCAACAATAATTACAATAATACAATAATATATTGAACAAACATTTACAACAGATGACTGCAAAATAAAGCACAAACCAAATACTTGAACATGTTAAATGGACAAATGTTTATATTTTTTAAAAAGTGAGGAGAAGAGATTAAGAGGACAAATGAAGATGAAGAGGATGAATGCTGCTCTTGTGCCAAAAGTGGGGAAGATCGAGTTATTTCACAAACATGACTAAACAACTTGCTGAGCTGAACATTTTCATGTTGTATCAAAGTCATGTAATTATTTGCTGTGGAACCTTCCTTCTCATGTAATTACTTCCCACCCTCCTCATCCAACTTGTGCACGACAGCTTCCATCTCATTCCTTGCATTATTCACCTCTCTCTTTGCTGCTTTCTTCTTCTGCATGTACAAGTGCAATACAAGTACAAGAGCCTTCATCTGGTTGTCGTCCTCCATCTTTCATCTTCTCTATTCTCTTCCAAACCTCCTTCTGACAGATTACCTTTGCCATTTCATTCTCCACCATACCTGGGTTATATTCCTGAGCGTTGTGCCCTTTTCCAATGTTTTTTCAACACAAATCCTCTGTAACGTCCATAAACACCTCTCTGTAACTTCTTCCACATATTGTATCAAAATCACGAAATTCCTTGCTGTGGAAGAACCACCAATTTTATCATCATTATCTGTCTACGAGTGGCAAGTTCCTTTAGTGCCCCCATTTATACAAATTGCTTAAATATTTGAATATTTATGTCTGTTACACCTATTCTGTTGTATTTTGACAATCCTTTCATAAAAGCAGTGTTGTAGATCCTCCCTCTATTACTATTAACACAAGACATTCCCATAGATCTTCCCCTAATGAAAAATTATGGATAGATTTTGGTGCTCTGTAAATGAAAATATTTTTAATCGTAAGGTGCTGTCACTGAGAGCTTGAGATCTACTACAGTTTAGCATTGAAAGGCTGTCATTAGTGTTCAAAGACTATCATTTGCATTCAAAGACTATCAAAAATGAGGCCGAGTAATGCCTGTTCTGCTCTAAAGATACAAAATCCTGTGTGAACCTTCTGTCAGTCTGTTTCACATCTTACTCTCAAATGGAATTGCAGCTGAATATTTCTCAACAAAAAGCCATCATCACTTTCAGAGAGAAAGATGATGAACAAAGTACAAATGTGATGATAGTTGATGAAAGATATTGAAATCAATTTTTCAAATGCAATATCCAATGAAGCAGGACAAGAGAAATAGTCACGATAATTTAACAAAGTCTTGGCCAGGCTTTTAAATGTCTTACAAACAATTTGAATGAAATGAGATTTTATAATTTACACATTAGTTTTAAAATCTGTTCGAGTTTTACACTGTATCCAAATTAAATGTGGGACAAAGAAGTTGCTTTATACCAGTCACAATTTGAAACTGATTGGCAGAAGGAAAATTGAGTGTATTTTTTAAGTCCCCTTGAATCTTAAAGAAGAAGTTGTGTTCCAGAGTTTGAATCGAGAGTACAAGTGAGAACATCATAGTTAATAGAACATCAATCATAGAACATCATAGAAAAAAAAAATTGTGACGTCATCATAGTTAAAAAATATATAATAATAACGCGTCAATTGTGACATCATATCAAACGAAGAAGAAGAATTTGGGATTTGCGAAGAACCCTAACAAATCGTCAAAGCACCGTGTCCTGTCATTGGTTTGGTAAATAAATGGCCATACTTGGGAAACACTTGTCGATTAATATCAAACTTTGAAAAGGCACATCCACAGGTCCCCAGCAATATACCTGGCAAGTTTCAATTAGATCGAACCAGTGGTTGTCGAGAAACAGCGGTCACAGACACACACACGCGACACACACAGACACACAGACACACAGACACACAGACACACCAGACACACAGACAGACAGACAGACACACAACAAGATTGCTGTAATATTGATAGATAATTATCAACAAGAATGGCACTCGTAGAGCGCATACCTTCGCCAGGCTGAACAGTTTACATTTTCTATCCCAATGATGAGCAGGATCTGGATCCAGACCCTAACCAAATCGAATCGGCTTGTTCTTGTCAGCAAACCTACTCGTCCACAACTTTTTGAGATATTGTACTTATATATCGCTTTTGGCCGGATCGCTCAATGGTGAAGAATCACTTAAAATATTCCAGCATCTGGATCCAGATCCCGATCTTCACAAAACTTGAATCATTTTATCCTTGTCACACACCCAACTTTCAAGCAATCCTTCCACAACTTTTTGAGATGTCATGTTCACAGACAGACAGACAGACAGTGGTGAAAACATAACATCTGTGCATCTTTAGTGATGGGGTAACAACATGAGAATGGCAGAGGGAAGACTGCAATTGCTTTGTGGTACATTGTATTCTGAGATGGAGATTAACGCACATTCGATTGAAACAGAACTTTACCTTCAAGGTGAAACTTCCTGCTCCAGTTCCAACTTGGGCATTCTGGCAAAAGGCGTCCTGCAAAAACCGTGTTGATCGCGTTCACGAAAGCTGGATTTGCCGCGTCCTATATCCCCAAGCATCAGGTTTTTGGCAGCTTGTACACTCTCAGCTTCTGGTTTGAAACTTTTAATGTCATCCAAAAGTTTGTCCTCTCGCTATTCAGAAAAGGAGATGTCAGTTTGATTATTTATATTCTTCAAAATAGAACTACAACAATGAGGAAAGTTCAAAACTGTGGTGAAAAATATTATGTTTATTGGGCACAAGGGGCAATTCTTAATGTGTAAGGCCTTAGCATGGACATGTGCTCAAAAGAGTGGTTCATTTTCCCTCTTCTGTATTAGAATTTCATGTTCAGGCGAGATTGGTAAATGTATGCTGTCAGGAGAGATAGTGTTGTGAGCAGTATGAGGACATTCTCGCTTCAGGGGTCATGTGACCTGGTCTCGCTATTTGAACAGGAAAGGGCCAAGCTAGAAAAGGTAGGGATCTTTACAATTCCAAGCATGACAATGCAGCAAAGTTAGATCCCTTTTCTCCCCTCCCTTCAACGTGGCACATTTCTGAGGCTGTGATGCCATTACAGCGACATCATCACCTGCGGCAATCCCCACTGGAGCCCCCCTCCCCCCTCCCATTGGATGAGTGCTACTATTGGCTGGAGCCATGTGCCTTCACTGACAGGCCACGCTCACCACATGAGGGTCAAGGTTGGAAGATGCGAGGGGAGGGAATATTTCCTTTCATTTCATTATTTTTTGGTCATTGTCGATGTGACACCAAAAAATTTCATCCACTGGCAATTCAATTGAAAAAGGGTGCGTTTTTAATCATAGACAGAAAAGGATACCATAGGCAGAAAATTTGGAGACTAAGCAGTGGAATAGGAAAGGGGATTCGGGCCACCTTGTGCTAGGAGGGCTCCAGAGCTCTGGGAATGCTCCCAGATCCTTACCTTTAAAGATGAATATAGAGTCTTGAGCAATAGAGATCTGACTTGTACTACCGAGATTTCCATTTGGCATTTGGTATTTTCTTTGGTATGCCCAGGTGTCTTGCGATAATAGAGATCTGACTTGTCCAAACATCCAATTAGAGCTATCCTGTTAGTAATATGTCGCAACAGCAATGAAGACACAGGGCATTACATTGCTGTGAAATTCAGCTCGCTGCCAGATTGATGCAAGCTAAACAAACTAGAAGATCCAACCAAACGCTTTGCTTTCGCAAAGCAAAAAAGGAATTTGAAGCCATCCGCCTTAGGTATATCCTATGCACCAGTCATCTCCATCTCCACGCTGCACCGAAGAAAAGGATGCCAAATCAATCAGGAAGAGGCAATTCCATGTCAAATTCATCAAAGATTGCCATACTCTCAGATTTTTGTAAAAACTTGGGGAACCAATTGGGACCCATGAAAACGGCAAGAAACTCAAAATATTTTTGCTAACAGCCTCTTAATTAGTGGAATACAGACTATAAACGAACTTTGGACTAATTAGCACGACGTCGCGCAATTCAAATGGCATACTTCTAAAAGTATAACACACTAGAGAGCTGGTTTTGTGTTCATTTTAAAGGTATTTTTCATAGCCCTAATGAATTTGTCTGGGCAAACATTTTCCTACCTCCAACCACAAAAAGTTATCAACAAATATAAACTTCAATCGTGAATCCCAAAAATGTATCCTTCAAATTTCCTCAAATCCTCAGAGGTACCTTATGATGTCTAAGAAGCTCCAATAAGTTTTGTATGGGGCACTTCCAATAGTTTTCTGAGATATGAGCAATAATGTACATGTACGATGGGCATATAGTTCGAAAATCAGCATTTTGGTAATGTATTATACAATCATTCTCAACCTAGCGCATGAACAGGGAACACAGGGAAACGACCATCATGTCTTTGAAGTATCCATATACTTACTCAATTTTCAACTGGCCTGCAGGGGAAGAATACAAGTGCTGCTGTTGTGCATTGAAGAGGAAAATTGAAACTAAGTCAGGTTAGTGAAACTGTGTATTGAACTCACTTATGATTTGTATAATAACATTACAATGCTGATTCGAACCTATATGAACATAACGTACATGTACATTATTGCTCATATCTCAGAAACTATGGAGTGGCCATCACAAAATTTATGTGGAAGCTTCTTGACATCATAAGGTACCTTGGGATGAATTTGAGGAATTTGGAAGGATACATTTTTTGGGGGATTCAACGGATTGGAAGTTTATATTTTGTGAACTTTTTGTGGTGGAGTAGGAAATGTTGCCAGACAAAATTCATAGGGCATGAAAAATACCTTTAGAAATGACACCAAAACCAGTTCAGGTGTTAATTTTTAGAGATATGGCCCATTTGAAATTCGTGCGTATGCTAATTAGCCACAAGTTCGTTTAGTTCCTGATCCACTAATTATAGAGGCTGTTAGCAAAAAATTGATTCTTGCCGTTTTTCATGGTCCCATGGTTCCCAAAGTTTACAAAAATCTGAAGAGATGACTGGCAGATTCTTTGATGATTTGACATGGAATGACCCCAAAGAGTTCCATCAAATTATTGCCTCTGAAACTCTCTGGCGAACATGACTGCCTCGTCGGCGAGTTCAGAATAGAGTTGGGACTTTAGCGACCACCACCAACTGGAAGGGGCCGCACTTCCTTGAGAAATAGCACCAGGCCGGCATTGATTGTGTTCCTAAGACTGTCCAGCATCCATCGGACTGTCGAAGGGGAAGTTACAACATTTTGTTTGGACTGTTGCGTTGAGATGTCGGTTACACGTCTGATACTTCAGAGCTAACTGCGCCAAAGTGTAGAAAGGTCTGATAGTTGATAGAACCTTCCTTCCGATAAACAGCAAGTTATAACTATCAGGAGGGGCAGAATGTCAAATCAGGCCAGTTTCAACGCCGATCACCACTTTTAGTTTTGGGGATGGACCCATCTTAAGCCCAAGAGCTGGAGGAAGGAGCTCGGAGATAAAGATGACCCCGATAATACTTATGGAGAAAAAACTCGCTGGAGCACAACTCCGGGAAATATTCGGTGCAACAAGCAAAACATCGCCTACTGCACTGTTGATGCATCCGAGCAATGCTGAACAGAAATCGGCGTGATCAGATCTGAAATAAAAACTCCCCTCATTATTATGCGATGACTCACTGCAATTGCCACCTGCAGCTTCCTGAAATCGTTCTATAATGGGCAAAAATCTTTTCACGAAGCCATCAAAAATTTGGGAGGGACCCAGGTCCGAACCCACTGGGCTGATGAACCATCGTTATTACGTTACTAATATCTCAAGATCCTTGATGCAATTCTCCTGAAAATACTGCGCGTCGGCAGTTAGAAGCGAAGGAGCTCTGGCAGGTCCTCCACTACATACAACATTCAGGGACGGGCTAAACCCTCCGAATAAATGTGACAGGGAGTGGAAAAAACTTGCTCGGAGCTTCCTGAAGATAGATAAACTGTCATACCCGAGCAAAAGCCAGCGGCACCAGCTGCTCTAAATTCTCGTGGCCGTCAAAGTGGTGACTGGATCATACTCTGTTTAAGTTTGTTTTCTGTAATTCTTGAACACACAACGAACTCAAATTTCTTGCCATACATATCAATATAATTTATAAGTCCAAGGTAACTGTGTCAGCACATCAACATTTTAAATAACTCACGAGTCATGTCTTTGTCATACCCTTCTCAAAATGTGATTTCCATTGTGGATTTGTACAATATCCGCCAACTCTAAGCTTTGGTTTCCTCACATTATTCTTGTTCATATTCTAATTTTTGCAACATAGAATTCTGAGGGTTTCACTTTTGTTCTGGAGTGAACTGTGTCATTGGAAATATCTACCAACATATTGGTATATAGAAACCCATTTCTTATAGACGAGGTTGAGAAACTTTTTGTACAACTCTCTCCTTCAAAGTGTGATTTAAACCGGCCAATGACAACAGCCTTTCCTTCATTAAGGTAACTGTAGCAATGTAGTACCATGGGCCTCAGAAAATCCATAAATATTCTAGAATAGAACAATCTTGTGCCCTCATCAGTCCATAGCTTCTTGGGTTTTCCTTTTGCTTAATAACTAAATATCCTGTTTGAAGCCACATGAGAGTATTTCTCTTGTTCTTCAACGAACAGCCCCACGTATCTACCTACTCCCTCAAATCAATAACGGTTTTAAAGCATAACTTATATCCCTATCATTATAAGTTAAGACAAGTCAGCGACACAATGTAATCAACTTCTTTGGAATAAAACCTTTCTTCTTTTAAACTTTGTGATTATTGGTTTCTGAGAATTCATCAGCCAAAAAGCTATTCAGTCTTAATGACATCATCAGAGTTTTAAACTTTTTTGAGGGTCCATCCACGGTGAACACCAACTCCGAGTCCAACCTCAATTTAGAACTTATCGTCTTCTTAAACAATAAATCTCCCAACTTTCTAGTCAACGTTGGATTTCGTATCAGAGATAAATTATACAAACATTCCTCCATCGTCTTTTGTGTTTTCCTCATACCAAGTAGTGCCTATTCCCAAAATCAATATTGTGCTTCATACACACTTCATCAACACTATTTTTTGGGTCTGCTCCAAGGTTTTAGGTTGCCAGCTTTGTCGAATCTCTTATCTCAAGTTTGTGCCAGGACCACAGATGAATACCCTGGTAGATGTCCGAGGTCCGTTGTTCAAAAGTAACGGACTGAGCTGCTGTGTTGCTCCACTTAAACAACAATGGAACGAACGGGTTGCGTACAGCCTTTCGCAACATTCCAGCAATACATATGATTTGGTGATGGTTGACTGCACTCATTGTGTGATTTTTTAAAGGTCGTTCTTTTACACGCTGTCTAGTCTGAGCCATTGCTCTATGCGTCATGAGCAGAGAGCCAATCGAAGTTCTTGCCAAGCTTGGCAAAAAACACCCGAATCCTTCACAATGCTGCAGCAAGTCGACAGGGAAGAACAATGTCACGTACACGTGCATTTGAGTGGCACAAGAGTTCAAGAGGGATGGAGGAGGTTTGAAGACGATCCATGGTCCTGGAAGACCTTCAACGAGCAGAACAGCGGACAACTCGAGCGTGTGAAGCAGGACTGGTGTGCGAGATCGTCGAATCATGGTGCGGATGATTGCTGAGGAACTTCCATCAACAAGCGACAGAACTGTCTGGAGCTTCATCACTGAAAATCTCGACATGCGCAAGGTGTGCGCAAGATAGTCCCCAAGCTGTTGTCCGAGGACGCAGAACAGCAAAGAATCACTGTCTGTCAAGATTATCGAGTGCCTCAAGGACAAAATCCAGACCTGCTCGGGATGTCAATTACTGCGATGAATCGGTGGATATTCCAAATATGATCCGAGACGAAACGGCAGAGTCGTCATTTGAAAAGTCCGGCATCACCAAAGACCAAAGAAACAAAGATGTCGAGTCGAAGGTCAAGGTGATGCTCATCACGTTTTTTTTGACATCAGGCATCGTCCACTTCGAGTAATCTACACACGGTCAAACAGTGAATCAATACGTGTACAAGGAATCCCTCCGGCGCCTCATGAATATCAGTCTGGGACAAGAGGAAGGGATTTGTGGAGAACAACGCCTGGGTGCTCCACTATGACAACACCCTGCTCACAGTGCCCTGACAATCCGCAGTTTTCTGGCTGAGAGAACGTGCCAACTCTGGAGGCAACCCCTTATTCGCCAGACTTGGCCCTTTGATTTTTTTCCCATTCCCACAAGCTCAAGGGGTGATCAAGGGAAACATTTCTCTGATGGTGGAGGCCATCAAAAAGGGCTGTGACGAGGAGCTTCCGGGAGGGTTCCAGAAGAAGCCTTGCAAGGGGTGCATCGATGGCGTGAAGAAGAGGATGGACAATTATGGACTGGAGGAAACTATTTTGAAGGGGACAAGCTGGTTTTCAATATATTTGTGAAAACATTTCTGTGAAGTTCAGTCCCCGTTATTTTTTAGACAGACTCGTAGTTCTCTCAGGTATCAGTCCATTGTAAATTTACTCTGATAGCAATTTTTTGTATATATCCTTCCACTTTTTCTGCTAGAAATGAATTGACTCTTTTAGTTTCACACACAGTACATATCCCTATCTGTATAACTCATTATTTTTTTAGCCTTTTAAGAATAGAGACATCTTGCGTCTTGGTTTTCTTTCTGGCACTGGCACAAATGAATCATTCTATTTTAAACTCATACAGATTAATAAGAAGCTTTTTTCACTTTCAGCATAAACATTTGATCTTGAGATTTTAGCAAAAGCGATAATACGAAGTAGGTTCTTCATACTTTGCTATACAAAGTACTCAAATACTTTTGTTCTCTCATTTTTTGGAATTAGCTGAACAAATGCTGAGTCATATCTCATCTTCTCAATCAGCTATAGCCTTCACATGTCAGCAAACTCTTTTTTCAGCTTCCTAATCTCGAAGTTTTTCTTTTTGCTTCACTTAAATCACTTATTTTAATTGCTGTCTCTACCTTTGAACGTTCTTAGGTTAATTTTATCTAACGAATTCCAAAAAATTCATCATCATTTAAATGTCTTGTTGTTTCTTTCTTCTATCTGCATCCCCAACCACCTCAATCAACGTCCCTTTTTAACCTTTGAACCATCTCCCATAGAATATCATACATATTTCATCAAGGATTTGATGATATGTCTTTCATCTGAAATTATTTTCTTTAGAAATGGGTAACGACAGGAACATTTATTCACTGTTTCTAAAAGAGGCTATTGTTTGCAAATTTTAATACTTATGTTTAATTTGATATTCCATTATCTGTATTTGTTAGGTTGAGCAACTTCAAGTGTTAAAATCACCTACTAATAGAGAATGTTTCCCATTTCTTATTTTTTAGATTATATTTCTTAAATTTGAATGCCTTTTTCTCACAAGTATCCTTGGATACAAAAATGGTAATTTTCTTGAAGAGTTTCCTCCTCCTGCATGTATTATATGTATTAATACAAAACAACAACAACCACCCATCTTCCATAGTCATATTGGTTTGAAACCCTAGACTTATTACACATCAACTGTGGTTTCTCTTGAATTAATAATACTAAGTGAGGGCCGTAGGTGCTTTTGCCAGTATGTGGCACCTTCATTCCTTCGCTCTGTAAACGACGACTGGATGGGGCATTTGTTTCAATGAGATGACCAACCGTATCATAATGCCATAACTTGGGAAACACCTGGGAAACATACTCAGGTCCCCAGCGTCAATTGTGACGTCATATCAAACGAAGAAGAAGAAGAATTGTGACGCCCCCTCTCTCTCTCCCCCCCCTCTCTCCTCCCTATCTCGCCCCCCTCCTCCCCCGCTCTCTCTCGCCCCACCTCACCCCCCCCTTCGCCGCCCACCTCCTCTCTCTCCCCTCTCTTGAATTGTGACGCCCCCTTTCTCTCACCCCTCTCTATCCCTCCCCGCCTCTCGCCCCCCTCTCTCGCCCCCTCTCTCCCCCCCCCTCTCCTCCTCCCTCCTCTCTCGCCCCTCTCTCTGTAAATGTATTCACAAATGTATACCAAGCACACAATTAATTCAAAACCTTGGAAAAACAGCTTTTCAAAGCGCTTGGAAACAGTCTGTTTCCCTGGGAAAAATTCAACCTTGGGATTAATTAATAATTTGATACAATTAATTCAAACCTGGGAAAAAATAGCTTTCAAACCTTGGTGAAACACTTGGGAAACAGCTGATACGGATGAAGAAAGATATAAACCTTGAAAAGGCACATAGTCCAGAACCCCAGCGTCGATTGTGACGTCATAACATAACCAAACGAAGAGAAGAAGAATTGTGACGTCAATCGTGCAAAAAAAAAAAAAAAAATAAAATAAATAAATAAACATTAATTGTGAGTCATAGCACCGTGTCTTTCATTGGTTTGAACAGATCAATGGCCGTAACTTGAGAATCGCTTGCCGCGATTAATATCAAACTGAAAAAGGCATACTCAGGTCCCCAGCGTCGATTGTGACGTCAATACAAAACGAAGAAGAAGAAGAATTGTGACGTCAATCGTGCAAAAATAAATAAAGATAAATACAATAATCATTAAATTGTGACGTCATTCGTGATGTAATAGCACGTGTCTTGTCATTGGTCGCAGGGTAATGGCCGTAACTTGGGACCGCCTCGTCCGATCGATATCAACCTTGAAAAGGCATCTGGCGGGTCCCCGGCAATATTCTGGCAGTTTCAATCAGATCGGTCCGGCGGTCGTCGAGAAACGGCGGTCGCAGACAGACGACAGCAGCACACGCACACACACACACACAGAGATTGCCTGGAATTATAGATAGATAACCATAGTGAGGCTTTCCATAGATTTTTTTCTGATCAAGTATTTTATTCGTTGTTTGCTAATTGTGCTCCACAATACGCATTGCTTCTGCAGAGTGGAGAAATAGTCTTCTTGCGAGAATGTTTCAATTGTTCAAGGTCTTGTAGGTTTATTGAAAATGACCAATTTTACCCTAAATCAGGCATATTGAATTCCCAAGGTGCTACTCTCAATGACTACGCGCCCTGTTCATAAATATTATCATTCTAATTGGAACTTGAACAATGTAGTACTCGCATCCATGTTCTTATGTTGTTTCTGTATGATTTTAAAATAAATATCTGTTGCTTATGGCGAGGTGTTGTGCCAAATAATTTTCTCGACAAGTCGTTATAAATCTGTAAGGACTCGGTAATCTGGGTTAATTCAATAAGAATTCCCATAATCGATATTCTGTGTAATACAGTAATTTCTGGCACTCTGCTGTGCTTTTGTGTAAAATTTTGACAAATCAATGCCAACTCATACGACACACACTGAAGGTAGATCCATCTCTCGAAACATACACCATATATTCATAGCAGATTAAAAATGATGTCATAGCAATCCCCGTTGTTGAATTAAATAACACATATAAGCACAATGTCGCGAACATTTCGAATTGATGGCTTGTATTTTTGAACGTCAGATAATCACCGACCCTTAAAAGTTTTTCTAACTTCAATAGGTGGTCGGAAGAACCATACTGTTCAAAATAATATTTCTGTCTCTGTTAAAAACACATCCAATGAGAAATATTCCCATGACTATTTTTAATACAGGTGGGGGTTGACTCTGCCTTTGTCATCCTTCTGAGGACGGCAAAATGAGTGCCAGCTTGCCTGGTATCCTGTTGTTGGAGTGGTGACCCGTCCAGGTTGTGTCCGCATAGCCAAGGAGATGCTGAGGCAGCACAATGCTCTGCACAGAGTATGTCCCAATGGATGGGATGGATGGATGGACCCTCTTTTTGGTAAATTTAACACCAAGTTGTGCAATAGAAGAAAACATATCTCCAACATCATCTAGCTTATCTGGAAGGATTTCAGCTTTTGAGCAAATGTACAATCACATCGCTATCTGCAGCAATTTGTTTCTTCATCTCTGGTTATGTCTTTCCAGTCTTTTGAAGCGTGTAGTTGAAGGCCTTCCTTTCATTAGCAGTTTTTACCGCGATGAATCATCGCTCCTGATGAAATCAAAAGGCTCCCGCAACACCAAGACCACCAGTAATAAGGGGAAGGGATATATAATCCTCCACTCGTCTCCCATATCAAATACTTTTTCTTCAACATAGGTTTTGTTATTTTTTACTCGTAAGCTGACCAGTGTCATCGAAGGTTTGCTGCTTGTTCTCTCGTGAGTAAATCTATTGCCTAAGAATCATATTCATCTGTTAAAGGGTAAGGGATGGGATATTCCCGGAGCTCTGGGGTCCCTCCTCGCACAAGGAGGCCCGAATCCCCCTTTTCATGCACTACTACAAAGGCAGGATTCAGATGTTAAAACATGCGATTATCTCCAGAGAGATGAACTGATCTCTATCTCTGACATTGAGGGCCTCAGCCATTCTTGGATGAGTTAAAGCAGCATGTCGAAGGGTGGAATGACCTCGAAGATGAGGTTGTTGGAGAAAGTGAAGGATTCATTTTAACTGCCATGAATGGATTTATGACCTTATGATTGATGGGAAGTAAGCTAATTGTTCTGCAGTAAAGGGGATCAGTTTTTTGCACTTTTAATGTAATACGAGTGATTGTTTGGTGGAAGGGTTTCCAAGCAGATGAACATAAACGAGAGGAAATGACAAGGGTAAAAGGGTAGTAAGAGATGAGAAAGAGCAGCAGAGCAGCATTTTAATGACACGTGAGCGAATGCATCCGGTTCAAGTTGCAGAATCAAAGTCGAGGGTTGAAGAACCTTCTTCAATCACTGTATGAATCCAGGAGTGCAGTTGGGTATGAACAGGAAGGATGGGTACAAAAGAGTGGAGGGGTTGGGGATTAAAAAGTTTGGAAGCAAACATAGAATTGAGGCATTCAGTCTTCTCATGAGCAGAGTCTTCTGTGGTGCTATTTGAAGATTGGTAAGGCGATGGAAGGGGAGCAACACCCGAGACAAATTCAAACAAGGCAACACCAGGTTTTTAGAGGAGGGAGACAAAGTTTGAAAGTTCATTCTTGAGGTTTGGATTATACCCTTTTTACATTAGCATTACACATGTGAAATTGAGATTGGCACAAATGAATAGTCTAAAACAACATTACAAGGGAAGTAGAAGCAAAGTGAATGTCTGATTGATTTTTTAAAAAATGATACGTAAAGAACAAAGGGAAACCCCACCCTCTATTATGCTAATATTTTACTGTGGCATTTATTTTATGTAGAACAAACAAATTGTCACAAAGTTGATGGGAATCTTTCCAAAAGAACACATACATTGAGCAGATGACTTTCGCCAGTGGTGGTAAGTTTTAATCATGAGTGAAGCACATTTTAACTCATTTGTGGTAGAGGTAACACAAAATACACATGCGGACCATCCTGAGGAACAAAGGCGATACAAATTGGTATGTTTAATTAAACAAAAATTGAGCACATGAACGCCTTTCAACGAAAGTGCATACCATGCATACTGATGGGCTTGATTTAATATCTATCTATAATTCCATGCAATCTGTGTGTTGTGTGTGGTGTCTGTATGTCTGTATGTCTGTATGCGAACCGCAGTTTCTCGACGACCGCCGGTCCGATCGGATTGAAACTTGCCAGGAATCATTGCCGGGGCCCCGCGGAGTGCCTTTTCGAGTTTTGATATCAATCGGACGAAAGCGGTTCCAAGTTACAAGCCATTTACTTGTCAACGCAATGACAGGACAACGTGCTATGACAATCACGAATGAGTCACAATTAATGTTTTTTTTTTATTTTATTTATTTTTATTTTTTTGCACGATTGCGGTCCGATCTATTGAAACTTGCCAGGACCCTATTGCGGGGCCCGCGGCAATGTGCCTTTTCAAGGTTTGGATATTAATCGACGAGCAGTTTCCAACAGTTACGGCATTTATTTACCAACCAATGACAGGACACGGTGCTATGACCATCAGCGAATGACGTACAATACGGCCTGTGTTGGTTGTTTCTGGCACGCAGTTTTGCCAAGGTTTTTTTTTTTTTTGCACATACGGCCACGCAAGAGCGAATGAACGGCCTGTGTGGTTGTTGTTTCCTGGCAGCACAGGTTTGAAAGTTTTATATTATTATTATTAATTATTTTTTTGCACGTACGGCCCACGCACGTACGGCCACACACGTATGGGCACGCAACCTACGGGCCCTCGCCCCTACGGGTGCCCGCACTAGTAATAATAATATTAATAATAATATTTAACCATTCTTTCACACCAGGATAGGTTGCATAATGGCTGCTGAGGCAGATTAATTGGCAAGTAAGTACAGTCCCATGGACAGGTTGCCACTCTGACACAGGTTACCCTGGTTGGTTTATTAATTTCAGGAGACTGGTAAACTTCACTGTTGCTGACCTTTGAAAGGATGAAAGGCTTGAATCAAACTCACCTGGTGTTAATTGAACAGGAAAACAAGGGGCTCAAACTTAAGGACACCTTCGGGTCCCAAAACAACTCTTAACTGCAAAGCCAACACCAGGCTTGGCTTGATGTAAGCCTAACTAATATTTTATTCAAGCATATAATTAGATTTTTCAGGGTCCTGAGTAAGCCGCTGTCACAACCTTGAACGTTTTAAGCGCAAGCGTAATGGAACGTTTTCACAAAATGTATGTAAAACGCTGGCGTACGCTGAACTATTGATGTTTTTTTTTTTTATTTTTGGGCGTATAATAACGGTTGGACGTAATGCATAACGTATTAGTTAACATACACAGAACGTTTTTAATCACATATAGATAACTTATACCAACGAATGCTGAGCGTGTGTCGGCGTTCACCGCTATGGCCCAACGATAGTCCCTAACTTATGCATAGCCGCGCGGCAGCGTAATCGCCCGACGATCACGTGGCATAGCTATTAATAGCTGCGGCTCGACGATCAAATCATAACCGCACTAGAACATCGAAGTGTGAAGCCGCTGTCACACCTTGACGTTGTTCGCGCAGCAATATGCCGACGTAAAATGAAAATTTGCCGAACCAAGCTGGGCACACGTCGAATACGTATGGGTAAGTTTTGTATACGTTAAGAGCATGCTGGCATACTCGTAGAACGCTGGCATACGTCGTAGTCGCTGGCATATCGTCATTGTACGCCGAGTACGTCGATAATTTTCAGGCAGTTTAAAATTTCTCGACGTACTCGACGTATGAACACACATTCCGCATACGCTGGCATAGTTGTGGCACGCTACGCGATCGTTGACAGCACGTCAGAACACACGTTACTTGTAGCATTAGCTCATAAGTCGACCAACACGTCAAGGTAATGTTAGTGGTCAGTGTTCAGACTCCCTGGTTTTTTTTTTTTTAATTTTTTTTTTCTTCGGTATGACAGTTATGATTTAAATCGTTGAGCGGCAGCGTTTTTAATTATACTTAATATTATAACCGGCACTACGAAATCGAAAGTGTGCAACATGAACCGTGCATACCGAAGAAAAAAAAATAATAAAAAAAAAAAAACCAGGGGAGTCTGGAACAGCTGACCACTAACCATTACCTTGACGTATTCGACTTATGAGTACGTTTACAAGTACGTGTGTCGACGTCTGTCACACGATCGCCTACGTGCTAAACACGTTACTCATAGTTACGAAATAAGTTTCGGTACGCTAAACATTACCTCGACGTGTTTCGACTTATGAGTAACTTACAAGTACGTGTGTCCGCCGTGTGGTCAACGATCGCGTAACGTGGCCTACAACTTATGGCCAGCATTATGCGGAACGTGTGAGTCATACGCTGGCATACGTCGGGGAAATTTCAAGCATGGAAAAATTTGTCTAACAGCTCGGCGAGCTACGGACGTTTGCCGCGTACTACGACGTATGCAGCGTTCTACGACGTATGCCAGCGTACTACGGACGTAATGCCAGCATACTACAACGTATGCCAGCGTGCTTTAACGTATACAACTTACCCATAAGTATCGACCGTGTGCCGGCGTTTTAGCCCAATTTTGCACACGTCAGGCAATACGTTGGCTAAATGTCAGGTGTGTTGTGACAGGGCCTTAAGACACTTCCGACCCAAAAATGGGGTTTTTTTTTGAATAAACACTCGACCCAAACAAGCCAATGGAAATCTGATGCAACAAACCCGGGCAGTGTAATAATCTGTATGGGGCTTCTCAGCCTGATGGTTAAGGCCACAGAAAAACCAAGATGGCGACCATATATTTTGTTTGGGGTGCCATGGTGGGTGGAGTCAAGGGACAAAATGTGGGAAGGGGTCTGGCATAGTCTGACCAATGGGTGCCGTTTTCAAAAATCGACCCAACAAGAACCACAACCACAACCATGTGGAGCTCTTGTTCCGACCTGCGGCGTCTTTTCAGGTAAAACAAAGTTTTGTTACTCAAGTGATTGCATCTTTCACACATATAAGTGCAACATTTAGAAACAGAAGATTTGGCCAATCCAAAGTTGTTAAATTTATTTTTTGCTCTCTTCTTTTCTTTGAGTGCCAGGTGCATAGAGACCTGAAAATATTCCTTTTTAACCTCCCATTTTTTAAGCTATTTCCACGCAGGGACACAAATAAAAGGCTTCCTTTTATGTTTTTCTATTGTGGTATTTTTACGCACGGCCTACTGCTCATTTATTAACGTGTGCTTTTGATTTATGCTTACCTGAAGCTGTTCAGTTAATTATTATTGGTTCTGAGCTTCATTCGTTCAGCATCAAAATGTTGTTTGGGAGTTTAAACGCTTTTGTCCATGACTTTCAGTTAACACATCAATGAATGTGGATCTGTAATCAAGAGTTATTGAGTGGCCCAGAATTTTGTTTGTAGAAAAGTTGTGATGGGAATAAACAATGCTTTAATCATGCTGTATTATTTTTCAATGAAAAAGTTTACATTACTCTGCACTCCAATTGATTTCGTTGTCGGCTCGTTCCAATATGGCTGAAAATAAAACAACAAAAATATTGCACAATCAATACACAATAAATAATTCAACAAAGCATGTAAGTCCTTTTATTTGAGAGAAAACAAATATTGGAAGTAGGGATGAAATCAACATTAGGTTGAATTGAAGTATGTAAGGAGCAGCTGGGGGAAGATAAGAGATGTGTTGAAAAGCTGTTTCTTCAAACAGGTGTTCACACCATCTCTTATTCTTCCATCCAAACCATGATCTTTTCTACCCCCGTTTAATCCACCCCAAACCCACCTCCTTCAAATTCCGCTGTAGTATCTCATCTTGTTTACCCTGTGTATCCACCCCATCCCTTTCCCTTCCAAAGATCTCCTCATGTCCTGTCCCCACTGTTGTGCTTCCCTGTCCCAGACGCCTTCTTGTCTCATGCTCCCTGATTGTACGTTTCTGTGTGTTAGCTCTTATACGAGCTTAACATTGTATATTAAAAAAAAAAAGAAGAAGAAAAAAAAGATGATATTTCAGGCATTAACCCTTTGTCCAGCACAAAGACGGGAATGAAGTATCATTGTCTAATGAAGGGGGTAAACCCAAAACATAGGTTTTCCTACTTCCCATGATAATGAGCATACGCTCAATCAATGACTTGGTGATTTCATCCCATTGTTCCACTGTCACTGATAACAGACATTAGCTTCATCAACAAGACTTGATGGTCATGACGGAGTCCCAAACAAACTAGAAAGAGCAATCAGAGATTGCATACCTCACCAGGGACTTGTTTTTGGTGTGCAAATTAAATGGCAGGATGGACAAATTTGTAAATGAAAGGTCATTGATTGGAAAGGGAAGATTGTAAATGATGTATTGTGAAGGTGTCAGGAATCAATGGTGTAAAGGTCAAAAGGTCTAAAGGTTTGAAAAAGTTCTAAATGTTTCAAATGGCCGAAATGGTCTAAAAAGGTCGAAGGAATCTAACCGGTGTAATTTAAGGTACACATGGGTCGAGAAAGGTCAAAAATGCATCTAAAAATGGGTCTAAGGTTAAATTGGTATGAAAAGGTCGAAAGGTTGTGAAGGCTATACAGGGTCAAAGGTAGAAAGGAGTCTAAGGTAAAAAAAAAAAAATTTTTTACGGTTGGAACGGAATCGAAAGGGTCTTCGGGGTCAAAGGGTTCTTTTTTGTGTGTGGATGTCGAGGCCCGTATGAGAGCTCACACACCAACACACAACAAGGGGGGGGGCAGGAGAAAAGAGGGGCGGGAGAGCGAAGGACAAGCAGTGGGGAACAGAGACATTAGGAAGATCTGTGTAGGGAAGAGGGATGGGCCGGGAACCAGGGATATACAGAATGGACATTACAGGGCTTTTCAGGAAGGAAGGCAGGGAATTTGAAGGAGGTGGGTTTGGGGTGATAATTATCGGGGGTAGAAAAGATCGAGGATTTGGATGGGGGAAGATGAGAGTTGTTGGGAACAGATGTTTTGAAAGACCTGGAGGGAAGAGTGGGATTGAAGAGTGTGGGAGTTTTCCAAAGGCATGAAAAAGAGGAGTGAAGTGAAGGTGAGAGTGGGATTCTTGATTTTGGTAGTTTTACCAGAAGGGGGTTGCTGCAGAACCTTGAGCGCCCTGCGGAATATGGGGGGGGGGGACATATCGGCAGACAGAGCAGGGGGCGAGACCGGAGAGGAGATGGTAGAAGACAGAAAAACCACCGACCTGCTGCAGTGAGAAGGAGCGAGAGGCGCCCAAAGACTCAGGCCTCAGCGCGGGAGATACCAATGATCTTAATGCCTTGGTTTCCAAAGCGTGAAGCCGAGACAAGGTGGGAGGCAGGAGCACCGGCCCAGAGGGGAGAGCAGTACTCCATCGGTCTGCGGACGAAAGCTTTGTATCTGGGTCATGGGAGCTCAGGTGGCCGAGGAGGACTTTGCATGACGGAGGATCCCGGTCG
>CM068958.1:15972289-15982318 GCA_035128595.1 Eptatretus atami | reverse complement strand
CCACCCAATCCCACCTCTTTCTTGCTGAAACTTTGCTTTCTCATCTATCTTGCTTTCACCCCCCCCCCCCCATATTCCTCCCCACATCCCATCTTTATTTTCCTCTAACACTCCTTTTGTCCCTCAACCCTGCTGTTTGTGTGTCTCCCATCTCTCTCTTCTCTCTCTCTCTTCTCTCTCTCTTCTCTCTCTCTCTCTCTCTTGCGTCTCTCTCTCCCAACTCTCTCTCTCTCCAACTCTTCTCTCTCCCATATCTCTACTCGCTCTCTCCCTCCCATAATCTCTCTCTCTCCCCTCCCATATATATATATATATATATATATATATTATATATATATATATATATATTGTATATATATATATATCTCTCTCTCTCTCTCTCTCTCTCTCTCTTCTCCTCTCTCTATCTTCTCTCTCTCCTTCTTCTCTCTCTCTCTCCTATTATCTATCTATCTCTCATCGTATATCTATATCTCTCTCTCTCTTTTCTTTTTGTCCCTGTCAAAAACATATCTGTGGTTTTTGTCCTTTTGCGTTCAAACTTTATTTCCAGCCTTGAAAAAACTTAAACCAAATGAAGATGGCTACAATCGAAAAGGCGAAGCAGATCCACCCTGAAGACATTTAACACCACTGTCAACAATAATAGTGTTGTTGGGATGTTTCCGCCACTCCGGCGTGCGGAACGACCGCCTTTAGCGCAATTGCGGCCGACGCGCCCACCAACGTGCCAATCCTAGTCGCGAGCTTCCGATCAACGCCGAAACCCAGCACAGGTGTTTTTAACACACCATAAACCCAGCCAACTCTTTCTGTCACGCGCTACGAGGTCGATCGCCGAATTTTCGATGTACGTAATGTATTCACACGGACAGAAAATCCGGGAGTTTATACACTCACAGAGGCCTGCACGAAAACGAGCCGCTTAAAGCAGCTCGTTCGTTTGCGCATTGCCAGAGCAGTTTTATCATCGCCAAGCCCCGTCGGACCAAATGTACGTTTTATCGCTTTAACAGCCAGCTAATATTTCTGAACGCTCCAGGGCAGTCAATGTAGGAAGGGACGCAACGAGCAGGGTGACATTAAAAATGGACATTTATTCAACACAGGCATGCAAGCAATGCAATGAATGGGGGAAAATGGGGAAAAAGACACGCAGCAAAAACCTACAGCCACGGATCAGTCTATTATTATGTACATGCCACTTAATCCAGTTTGTTACTTATGGACCAAGGCGCCACAGACTTTCATGCAAAACCCCAGAAAGAAAGGAAAAACCGGGCTCGTAAGCCTTTATAATTTGCTCGGAGCCGGGATGACCGAAGGGGCTCCGAGAGACCGAGCGGCTACCTGCTTCACCCTTCTTGGTGACTCGCTGGTCCTTGGTTTTTTTTCTTTTACGGCGACCCTCGGTGTCTCTTGCCCACACTCCGCCTCCTGAAACTCTCCAGCTCATTCTTCTCTCAAGCGCTCTTCCCGACTCCACCACACCACGCAGCGCGAAACTCGAGCCGCTCTCTCCAAGCGCTCTTTTCTCCAAGCGCTCTTCCCGACTCGACCTCATTCTTCCACCTCGCTTCTCCAACTATTCTCCTTTGTGCGCACGGACCGGTCTCTTTCAACTGCTCAACTCTTTTCGAGACTACGGCGTCTCTTCAACCGCTCAACTCTTGTCAGTGAGTGAACGGGCCCTTTATAGCCCCGGGGCTCGCTTCCTTCCACCTTCGACCCTCACCCCGGCTGCGCTCCCCCCTTTCGCCTGTTTGATCGATCTTGCCGTCAAACGCTGGCCGTGTTAGGAATCACCGTCTTCACGCGTTGTTGTTGGAATTCACCGGCTTCACGCGGTTGTGCGTGAAGATGGTGAGGAGATTGATTGGATTGTGGAGAAAGATGGTGAGGAGATGATGCGGTTGTGGAGAAGATGAGGAGAGATGATGCGCGTTGTGGAAGAAGATGGGAGGAGGATTGATTGCGTTGTGGAAGAACATGTGAGGAGATGAGGCAGTTGTGAGAAGATGGTGAGGAGATGGATTGCGGTTGTGGAGAGATGGTGAGAGATGATGCGGTTGTGGAGAAAGATGGGAGGAGCATGATTTGTTTAAAATAAAAGACAGAAAAGAATAAACACTACCTCAAAGGTTCACAGCCTCGGCACATGGACAATGCCGTTTACACATCGGTGGGGAATTCTAACCTGGAACACACAACTTATCGGACATAACTTGATCTTCGGGGAACCTAAGAATGGTGTTCTGGAATTTCCACAAACCGTAACAATAGGAAGAAGGCCATTCCAGATGTATTGGAAAGTACTGATGGCCACATGCTGTCTAAGTCAGTCATGAAGTTACAGTAGAGGATTCTGGATGGGAAGGATGAGGAAATGACAGGAAGGCAGCGCAGAAGATTAGGTGAAGAACAATAAGTGTTTTAAAGAGAGTGAGATGAGAAATGTGATGGATGTTCTGCTGAGATAGTTGGTTTGTTTTTTCATATGTAAGCCTGCAGATGCTGGTTACATCATTTCTCGAAGCATGTGCTTGAGTGCGATGCAGTATCCTCTTACCAGTAAGCTGTCCTCATTTTGCTGATCTTGGATGATGGCAGGCTTGGTCAACCCACCGGTCTTATTTCAATGTTACAAGAGGAGCTTGGACTCAAAGACCCGAAGAGCTAAAAAGCCAGCCACCTTCACCATTAAGCCAAACACCAGGCTTAATAGTTGGGAGAAGATGTTGTATGGCAAGGGGAATGGATTAAGATGTTGTGGACCATGAGAAGCTTAGACACTGGTCCTGAGAGAGATGGTGATGGAATGCTCATAAGGATCGAGTGCCTGAACAGAAGCTGGGTGATGGAAGCTATGCAGGAGGGGAATGAAGGAAGATGGTTTGGTTCGTCATAGGTTTGCAGAAGAGTTCAGTGGGAGATACCATGAATCCTCAATGCCGTGGTTTCACAGCATGAAGTCGTAGAAAAGGGAAAGGCGGAGCACCAGCCAGAGGAGAGAGCAGTACTCCATCAGGCTGCGGATGAAAGCTTTGTATCACTTAAAAGAAATTATAGTAGCTCGATCAGATCTTCACAAAAATCGAATGAGTTTCATCTTTTCCACACACCCAAATTTCATCCGAATCCATCACAAACTTTTTGAGAAGTTCCTGCACACAAACAGATTAAAAAAGCAAACAGCAAACAAACAAACAGGCAACAGACAGCGGGTGAAAACATAACCTCCTCTACCTTCGGTGGCAGAGGCAAATTTTACATTAAAAGTAGATCCCCGAAATGGCCGCATACTGAACTCACATGAACAGTGAGGACAGGTGAGACTTCCAATATATGGGGCAACCAAATCCCTGTTTGCCCACGGCAAATCCTGGTAGTCAGCTGTCACCATGGCCGCTTTTGAACAGCAAGGCTGTATGAAATTGGCAATGAGCTGAAGATCATAAATTCAAGAGCTAGCTGAGTGACCTCAAGCTGACAAAGCAGAGTCCTGGCAATGTTTCCAACAGCTATATATCGCAAGCCAAGAGAGAGGGAGTTGAGTAATTTGGTCAGAACATACATGGCCATGGATTTTCAGCAAAGACCACCCCCTTCAGCATTGCAGCTGGTATTTGATTGACTGTTCTTACCTCCCGAGAGGGTGCCTCCACATGTCCCGCCGCCACTCAGTGTTTTCCCATGCATTGCTGAGGCGCACTTTCCACCGGTGCACAGTCCTCCTCAAATGAGTCAGTGCGGAGAATTCCAAGCCTTCACATCGTGCTTTTATTGTCCATGTTCACTTCCCTCAAGCCCTTCACCTGGCCTCGCCTGTGGAATTGTTAGGTTTTGCACATGAAGTCCTACCATGCACTGTTTCTGCTGATGGATGCTCACTACAATCCCCATGTACATATTGACGTTAAACTTATCCCTCATGTGTCCCTAGTTACAGCGGCAAATCTCCTGCTCGAGCACATAATGTGCTATTGGGAGTTGCATGAACAATGAAGAGATTTTAACTACGAAATGTGTTCAACCTGGCATCAAAATGTGACTGGCAGACTGTTTATTCATGGTTACCATCCCCAATGACAGAGCCTTACCATGAACTGATGTAGAAATTGGCTTTAGTGTCTGGTGACTGCGCTGCTCTACCTGCGAAACAATTCAAAGAAACTTAGAAAGATGCCCTATTCTATAGAAGGTGCGGAGGATATGTCTCCAGAGAATGGCCTTGCCACTGTGCTAAGGGCATGACCAATATATTCCCTCCTTTCACATTCGGAAATGAACTGGCTGAACAGTGAGGATACTTGATGTCGGGGCACTCACCTTGTGATAGTGCCGACCAGAACTTCAACCCAAGTTAATCCATCTTGCCCATTTGATATGCGGTCAAGGTATTTAAGGATCTAAACAAAGGCTGCCGTGACCTCTACTGGTCTACTGCTGGACTCCCAAGTGGAAGTTGCCATCAAGTCGTGCATTATTTGCCAAATGCATGATAAAACAGCTGTCACTCAGGGTTGCACCTTTGCAACAGTCCGCTTCCTAATGCTGCTTGGGAAAAGTTGCCATCGATATTAGTGAGACCACTTGATAACGGGCGAATGGACTTCATTATGGTCATTACCTTAATTGATTCTTCAGCAAATGGCCAGAAGTAGCCTTTTACGCCCAAGGAACATCTGTACAGTTATCAAGTTCCTGACTACAGCTATATCAGTCGTGAAGAAATCCGTCGGAACTTATCTCTACATGGATCTCAGCCTGAGTCAACTGAGAGTTTGAAACATTCCTGTGGGAAAGAAACATCAAAACACTGCCATAGTTCCATTATTTTACCCACAAGCCAACGGGGATATAGAACGATTCAACAGGAGTGTTTAAGGACTGTTTACACACTGCAAATCGAAGGGAAAGCCCTGGAATCATCGTACCCGACTTCTTGCAACGTATGAGCGACAAGATATTGCACCAACTCATCAGACCCCTGCTGGCTTCTACATGGATGTACATTGCACAGCAAGTTGCAACATTGGAGACCATAAATCAGCGTAAGCCTGCTGCAAGACTCGAGGATGCTGAGACAACTGGTTCAACGAAAAAAAAGAAGTATAAACATACACAGACAAGCGTCGGGGAGCGAAACCTTCCAACTTTCAATGTCGTTCTTTCGTGCGAGTTCGAAACCGGACTTCACCAGGAAAGGACAACACAAGTTTATCCAAACCCTCAAGATCAGTGAACAGAAGAGTCCTGGCACCTACAGATCGTCTGATGGGAAAGTGTGAATGCAATTCATCTAGCACCGCAATGAGACTCAAATGGACCATTCTGCCGTGAAGACGACCGAGTTCTTAGGTCTATAGGGCACATAGTCTCTGCCAACAAAATGCATCCGCAATTTTACTCCAGTGTTTGTCGTGTGACGAAGATATTGTCGAGCCCTTGAAGGACCAAAGACTTTGTCATGTGACATGCTTATATATATATGTATATATATTTTTACTTTTTTTGGAGGGGGGGGGGAGGGTGGTGGAGTCATCACCATTGATATTTTTCACGAAAAAGGAACAATGGATTTGGGAGTTGCGATGAATTTGAATGAATTAATGAGAGCCGGAACTGACGAGGCAGAACTGAGAGTGACGTCAGCGGGCTTATCGAGTGTGGAGCATGAGACGTTGATTTTAAGGCAGATGAGCGAAGGCATCCTTCATGTGGCGCTGGTCATTGCTTATAACAACAATAGACTGTACGTATCTTAACACATTATAGCTATTGCCCCCCCCCCCCACACTATGCTGTTCTTTATCATGACATGAAGGTAACAGTTGTTATCTTTGTTTTCCAGAAATGTCCACACAGTTGCCATTCTTTCCCACTGTGATGAGGCATGTCAGAAGTTGAGAAGATCTGACCAACATTTTCAGGAGCAGATACATTCAATGAA
Organism: Eptatretus atami; assembly: GCA_035128595.1. Classification (NCBI taxonomy): domain Eukaryota; kingdom Metazoa; phylum Chordata; class Myxini; order Myxiniformes; family Myxinidae; genus Eptatretus; species Eptatretus atami. The sequence goes on along the minus strand of CM068958.1, from coordinate 15,976,365 downwards.
AGGTAATGCCTCCATGATTACTGTTTCACTTGGCTGCAGATCAATTTGTCATTGTGATGAATTGGAGAAGACATTGTATTCTAAACCTCATCATTCTAATTTTCACAGAAGAATACGCTGGATAAAGCTAGCCTTGTTTATTTAATGTAACCATTCATGAATCTGTTTTTCTGATCATACATGCATGTAAGGTCATGTAGACTTACAGAATATGGAGGGTAACAGCAGTGGCGGATTAACTTTTCTGGGCCTTCGGCTTAGTATGTATGACCGGGCACTTATATAAATATACTATAAAAATTTAATTTTCATTGAGGGAGTAATGCATAATAGCGCACAAAACAAGTATATTTCTACCAAAAAAAGTTAAACTCGGGTAAAATATTGTTTGCGCAAGAGCTTCGGTCACTGTGAGAAATAGAGAGACATGGCTTTGTTTACTCACCAGCTCTGGACGAGTGTTCTGCTTTCATTTGTAAGCTATTTTCTCATCCAGAGAACTGGGGACCGGAACCCTTTTATTTCATGGTGGCTATAATGAGTTTGAAAAAATGCGAACTCATGTATAGAACGACACGAAAACAGTCCTGAGCATCGCAATGCTGCTATCGACTTGACTATGTGTTCAAAGTTAACTGTAAGAGTTGGCAGTTGGTGTAAAAACAACATAATTGCAGAACGTGCGAATCCAAGGTCTATCTGGAAAGAGTTTGTCGCAGCAATCAATTTTTAGCCTGAACGTGGATTTACATTTCGTTGACATGATGACGGTTCTAAGCTCGCCTTCAAATGCAATTTTCTGGGACATTAGAAACTACTGGCTCAGTTTGACCCGTTTCTAGCCAATCACTTGAAAAAACATAACGGAAAGGGCGAGGTTCTGTCTCGTACATATCATCTACTGCATGTGGTGAGTTGATTGAACTTATAGGACAGAAACTATTCATAAGAATCATCACTGAAAAAAAGAAGCGACATATTTTTCAATATCTTTAGATTCCACTCCAGATATTTGCTAACTTTGACAAAACTCGCACTGACTTTTCGATATGTTCACAAGGACAGACCAGTGGAAACGTTTTACAAAAGTTCTTGATGCATGGACATACTGCTTTAGGATATTGTGAAAGTTTTTCTCTTTCATGAAAAGAGAAATCATCTTTGAACATTCCAACTGCGAGGTCAATCTTATGACACGCAAGATAACAGGAGTGGAATGTATAATGGGTGTTCAGGCATTGATACACAAGGTGAAAACGCTTTAGCGAATTTGTACCATGCTTTGCACACTCGTTGATCTGGTTGGGCAATCTGCTATTGACTGTTTTGTTGGCCGCATGTCTCTCCACTTCTTGACTCATACAAAGTTTATACATTTTCAGAGCCTCTGAAACATTCGATGGAGATTGCTTCTGAGGGAATTAGGTGAACAACTGCTGCACTCAAACGTCTATGGACCACACGGTGGTCTGCACAGCTTCCAGTTGAAATTTGCTTTGATTCAAGATTACTCTGAAAATTCATTGTTGGAGAAAATGGCTGAGATTTCATATGAAAAAGCAGATGTGTGCTGTGAAGCAAAACTCTTGCCTGAAAAATGGAAAAATTTAGAGACAGGTATTCTTCTGAGTGTCTGGCAACGCTCGCTACAAACGGCTTTTTCACGAAACAAAAGGGGGGGGGCAATAACAAAAAAAAAAGTCTGCAAAGTTCAACACTGGACTGTATACAGCAGTAAAAACGTCTTCATTCGCTGAAGAATTTGTTTGGCATCACAGAGAGACATGTTTGATGAGATTTGAAAAGATGGCATTCTGAAGACTGCCACATATTACAAGGAAGAAATAACCAGAAACGTAGCACAGTGCGAAATGAAATTTGATGTGCGACCAGCACAGGAGACTGACCTGTCAGGATCAGCCGTGGAATCATTCCGTATCAATGTTCTTTCTACCTGTCATTGATCACTGTTGAAGGCCTTGAGTAAATGGCATGGATGCCACTCAGAACTACACCAAAGTATGGATTCTTTGACAAATATTTTGCAAGTTCAAGGATTTGAAGAATTGCAACAGGCTGCGCACACCATCAGATTTACTTGCTATCCTAAGGATCTTGAACCCAGCATTAGAGATGGAATGATTAGTTCAAAGAGTATATGAAACTTAATGTATGCTGCAGTTGTACTACACCGAATGAATTTGAACTTCATATGTTTAAACAAATTGTGTCAAACAACCTCTCTTCAGTTTTTCCCAATATATGTTTATAAAAATATATATATATATATATATATATATATATATATATATATTTATATATAAGTTATATATTATATATATATATATATATATTATATTGTTCGGGCCGGGTGCGGCTGCCGTGCACGACCGCTAAGAAGTGGAGCTGCGGAGTCGCCGACCGATCGCCCGGAATTCAGATCGTACTTCTTCGGAAAACTCCGGAAAAAAGTACGGTCCCTTTTTGGATCGAACTCGCAATAGACAGACCACGTGGGGTAGGTCGATTGCCATTCGAATTTACCTAAATACCCCACATGGTCCAAACCTACCGGGGAAATTCACCCTCAGACGGCACCCGTACGGAACGAGTGCTTAGCGTGCTCGTTCCGTGTGCAGTGGCTGAGCGGTGATCGCCGGTTCCGTCGGCCCGAATACCCTGTACAACGGCACAACGGCCTTGCTAATTCCCAACTGCAGCCGCTCAGTCAATGAAAGAATAGACGCGAACGAGCATGGAACATTCAACAATCGGTGGTATTTATTTCACAATAGGGAAAGGGGAAACACAGAGCAGAACTAAAACCGAATTACTAATATGCACGTATTACAACCACCAAAAACACCTTAACAGTTTACCACGTAATAGACGGGCCAACAGACACACTGCACGCTGCACACACACACCAAAAGAAGTGGTGGCGAAGCCTTTATTGCGGATTCAGCTCGGAGAGAGACAGGCGAGCTGAGACCAGGTCTATCTTGACCTGTCCTCGAGTCGACGACGAAGGCCCAACAGGACGAGGTCTCCAGACCAGCTCGATAACCACCAAGGACCAGCACGACGAGCCCAATCAAGACGAGCGGCTCCAGCAGATGACTTGGCAGATGAGACCCACATGGCGACCACAAGGCCACGACGACGACCAAGACAGAGTGCTCAAGACCAGAAGTTACCGTGTTGACCCAGATGTACCTCACCCAAGATCAGCAGGCCGCGTCTTTATTCACCCTGTTTCTGGGGGGAGGGGAACGTCTCGCCCTCCCCGCTCTCGATCTAGAGGTGTGAGGTCCTGATTGGCCAGGGGGGCTCACCCCTCTCATTCTGGTGGAGCCTCGATCGTGAGGGGTGAGGTCCCTATTGGCCAAGGGGCCCACCCCTCTCATTCTGGGCGGAGCCTCGATCTGAGGTGTGTGAGGTCCCTGATGGCCAAGGGGGCCCACCCCTCTCATTATGGCGGAGTCTCGACGAGGTGATGCGAATCCCCGGCCCATGTTCGTGGTTTTGAACACACGAAGAACAATGGCGCCGGTCAGACGGGGGAAGGTGAAAAAATAAAAAAAAAACCCATCAAAAGTAACTTCACAGGCATTACATTAATCACCCTCTAAACATGGGGCAAAGAAGCTATCTATAAAACACATACTGTACCGAATATACTCTAATCTATAGGAGCCTGAATGTTGTGTGTTGTTCATGGGTTTCCAGATTCGCAACAATATTTCCCTTCGGAATGTTACCTCTGCCGATGTATTCAAACTGCAGTGGAGAGAGATCAATTTTCTGCTCTAAAACGAATCAAGAATACCTAAGGTCAACAATGAAAGACGAAAAGCGAATTACTTCTCATTGACGCACATCGAGTCGGAGCATTTGCGTAAAATTGACAGTCAGGATATTAGTAATGAATTCGCAGACAAAAAATGTCACAAATTAAAAATTTTAATTTTATTTTTCGATTATTAATATGGATTTTTAGAGCATCCATTTGTGGCGGAAGTGCTTTCATGTTGATCTTATTTAGTTTTAGTTTTAATGTGATAAAAAGCAAAATT
>CM068958.1:15898096-15918540 GCA_035128595.1 Eptatretus atami | reverse complement strand
ACGTCCGTGTGTTTGTGTTTTGATTTCAGTACGTGATGGTTTACTGGTTCTCTAACTGCAACGATGGTAGGTTACTTGGATTCTTCTGTTTCTATCTACATATTTTGGTATGCGCAATTTATACGGAACAACCAGCAGTGGAACTCATTCTCTTTTGGGATTCCTTGGATAAAACACTTTCTCCGAAGATCAAGCTGATGCGGAGACTACATCGGCTTGCTCATGAGTGTTCTATCATAATCGTAATCGGCGTCCACAACGGATTCCTTGACAATGTTGTGGAGCATCACCAACCCTTGTGTGGTGGTTCCACACCTTGTGTGAATAGATGAAAAGGACTCCACTGTGAAGGTTCTGTCCAGTGAGGATTATATTTCTGGTGCTCATTTTCTTCTTGTGTTGTCGTTGTACCTAACGGCCACTACTGTACCACCGGCCACTATGTGCAACACCGGCCACTATTGTGCCACACGGCATATGTGCCACACGGCACTACTTACACACGGGCACTACTGTACCACACTGGCCACTACTGTACACACGCCAACTATTGTGCACACCGGCACATTTTACGACAGCCGCCACTATGTACCCGGCAACTACTGTGGACGCGTCCATACTGTAAACACACCGGTCCTATGTGGCCACCTGGCCTATTCTATTTTCTACACCACCATATTGTGCACCGGGCCACCTAATGTTTCCATACAGTACTATTGTGCACCTAAGCCACATTTTACCAACGCAGCACTATTGTGGCCACAGCTCACTATCTGTGCCAACCATCCCACTATTGTGACCAGCCACTATTTGTGCCAACCAGCCACTATTGTGCCACACTGTTCCTATTGGTGCGCACACACGCACTATTGGGCACACGGTCACTATTTTAGCCAGACACCAGCCATATCTGTGACACTCTAATCCAATATTGTGCCACTCTCAGCATATTGTGCCACACCAGACGGGCACTAATTTTACCACACGCAGCCATATTGTGCCAACGCCTACTATTTGCCACCACCGCCACTATTGTGCAAGCAAGCATATTGTGCCACAGCAGCCCACTTATTGTGCCCAGCACCGGCCATATTTTACCAACCAGCCACGTTGTGCACAGCGGCACTATTGTTCCACACGGGTCACTATTGTGCCACCACTGGCACTAATTTTACCACAGCAGCCACTATTGTGCCCCGCCAATATTGTGCGCACATAGCCACTATTAGTGTACACCAGCACATTTGCTAACACAGCACTATTGTGCCAGCAGCCACTTTGTGCCACACCCGCCACTATTGTTCACACCAGCCACTATTGTGCCAAACCAAAACTATTTTAAGCCACAGCCAGCCATATTATTCACCCGGCCTACTTGTGCCACACCAGCATTTGTTGCCATCAACCGGCCACTATTGTGCAACACAGCACTATTGTGCCACAACAGCACTATTGTGCAACCCAGCCTATTGTTCCACCCGGCTCATAATTGTGCCATCACTGGCCATATTCTTACACACCAGCCTATTGTGCACCAGCAATATTGTTCCACACCAGCCACTATTTTACCACAAGCAACTATTGTGCACAGCAAGCCAATATTGTCTCCCAGCCACTATTGTTCACAACAGCCACTATTTTACGCACACCACACTATTCGTGCCACACCGCCAATATTGTGCCACACCAGCGAATATTGTCCACATCCAGCCCTATGTGTTCACACCAGCACTATTTTTACACACCAGCCAATATTGTCCAACATCCAGCCACTATTGGTTCACAGCCTATTTTACCGACACCAGCCCTATTGTGGCACAGGCAGCACTATTGTTCCACACAGCCACTATTGTTCGCACACCGGCCATATTTTATCACACCAGCACACTAGTGGCCACACCGCTCTATTTTCACACCAGCTTACTATTGTTCCACAGCCATATTTATACACGCAACCACTTTGTGCACACGGCACTATTTTTAACCACACTCAGCAATATTAGTTCCACTCTATCAATTTTGTGCCACACAGCCACTATTGTTTCACACCAGCACTATTGTTCCCACCAGCCATCTATTTTACACATCAGCCTATTTGTGCCACACCGGCCATATTTTACCACACCAGCACTATTGTGCCACCCAGCCATATTGATTCACACCAGCACTATTGTGCACACGCATATTTTACGACACCAGCGCATATTGTGCACCGCGGCCACTATTTATTCACACCAGCACAATATGTGCCACACAACCTCTATTTTACCAAACCAGCCACTATTGTGCACAGCAGCCACTATTTTCTACACCAGCCACTATTGGTTGCACTCCGGCCACATATTTTTACCACACAGCCCTATTGTGGCCACACAGCCAATATAGTGCCTTCTAAACCACTTTGTGGGCCACGGCACTCATTTATAAACCACACGCAGACTATTGTGTTCACACAAGCCAAATATTTGCGCACACTGCCATATTGTACCACACAACTATCTGTTTCAACAGGCACTTATTGTTTCCACACCAGCCAATTGTGCCACACCAGCCATATTGTGGCCACACAGCCACTATTGTGCAAACGGGCACTATTTTCGCACACAGCACGTTTGTTTCGCACCAAGCCACTATTTTAAACCAAACACATATTTGTGCCATCTGGGCGCATATTTTACCACACCAAGCCCTTAATCTGCGCACAAAGCACTCTATGCGCCCACCGCCACTATTGTGCCACAAGCCAATATTTGTGCCACACACCAATATTTTGCACACACATATTGTGGCCAACACAGCCACTTCTTTTACCACACCAGCAATATTGGTGCCTTCCAGCCACTATTGGTTCCACACCAGCCACTTTGTTTCCACAGCCGTCATTCTGAACACAGCCCTATTTTGTGCCACACCGCCAGTATTAGTGCAACAGCCACTATTTGTGCCACACAGCCACTATTTTTACCACACCAGCCACTTTGTGGCACAGCCAGCCATATCCCGTCGCCACACGGTCGCACTATTGTGCACAACCAGCCACTATTGTCCAGCAAGCACTATTTTACACAGCAGCCACTATTCTTGCCACACCGGCCACTATTTTACCACCAAGCCACGTATTGTGCACACCAGCAATTTGTTCCCACGAGCCAGCTATATTTCAACACAGCTCTCGGCGTGCACACCGCGGCCTATGCGGCAACCCGGGCCATATGCCGGCACAGCGCCCTATCGTCCACGACCGCCCTATGGCCACACCGGCACTATTGTGTCACACTGGCCAATATCGGGCCGAGCAACACCCGGGCCCTATACGTTCGACACCGCCCTATCGTTCCCAACCGGCCCCTACGCTCCACACTGGGCGCACTAATTCGGCACACCGGCACTATTGGTGCCACAACCGCCCATGGCCACATGCACACCATCCAACACCACTATCGTCAGCGCACTAGAGATGTCAAGCGATTCTCGAGTTTGAGCTGAGAAACTCTTCAAACAACGGGCTAGTCGGTCTCCTTCCGCGAAAATCTTCCAAGAATTCACAAAATATGTGGAATAATTGCAGGAATTCGTGCCTTTCCCCGTTTGTTTAGGGTGCCCGGGAAATTGCACAGCTGAACACCATGTAGTGCAGTGAGATGTGTTGCGCTTCGTTCATTTGCTCTGTGCACACTCCTTATCCCAACACGAAGGAAGACCTCAACTATGTACTTTGTGCTTCAAATCCACCCACCAAGCTGAACATCTGAAATGTGTACAAGTAAAACTTGATACAAAGTTTGAATGATGATTGATGGAAAATACCGTCGATGTCCAAAAGTCTGTTATTCCTGTCGTCGTGGGTTTGCAGTTGGAATCAAATACCTCATTCATTCATTCCCCCGGTTTCCTGACACCTTAATCAGGTGTCCACTCATCTCCTTGTCACGTGTGAAATTGTGTTTGTGATGTTTCTCGATCATTCATCATTGTTCTCATGATATTTTTATTACAAAACAAGAGGAGGTGGGAATTTATAAAATGGATGGAATATTTAATAATGCTGTGTAGATACCCTACACCACACTCATGTTTCTATATGATCTAAATGAACAATTGAAAACATCATCTTGCAGTGCAGTCACAAATGAGGGAAACATTATTTATTTTCAAATCAAAGTGAGATATTCACATAGATATCTGGTTTATGTTTCATTTATTTACGAGCAATAACTCGTTTCGCTGACGGGTGATGAAAGGGAGGGATGGGAGAGAAGGAAGTGGGGAAGGCATGGGAGAGAGGAGGTGAGGGGGAGGGGACAGTGGTAAAGAGAGAGAGTGAAAGGGAAGAGACAGGAGGGGTGGTGGGCGGGAGAGGCAGAGAGCACAGAGGGAAGGGAGGGAGGGGAGAGGAGAGAGGTACAGAGGAGGGGGAGAGGGAAAGCAAGGAGGGGAGAAGAAGCGAGAAGTGGGGGGTAGGTGGGGAGAGCGATGCTCACCATATCGTTGCGAGACATGTGGGAGGGAGTGGTGCACATAACACAACACCACCCCTACACACACACACACACACACAACACGCCGACATTTATTCGTTTGGATAATGCAACATGTTGGCTGGCTTGGCTGCATCATTCTTTTTCTGGATTGCAGCACGTTCACTGATGCAATGTCCCTGCTTTCATAAAGCGGTACTCATTTTGCCTGGACTTTGGAAGGATGAGGCATTGAGTTGAACTACGTGGTGTTTTATTCATGGTAGGAAGCAGGTAAACACACTGGCCACTATCGCGCCACACCGGCCACTATTGTGCCACACCGCTGACATGCCACCTATTGTAGCGATTAGAGATGGTCCAAGCCTGATTTTCTCGAGTTTGAGCTGAGAAAATCTTTCAAACAAATGGAGCTTGAGCTCGTGTTCCTTCCCGCGAAATCATTTCCAAGAATTCCGAGAAAATTATGGGAAATTAATTCAGGAATTCCTGCCTTTTCCCGGTTTTTTTAGGGTCGCGCTCGGAAATTTTGACCTTGAACCACCTGTAGTGGACAAGTTAGATATGTGTTTGTGCCTGTTGTTCACGTTTGCTCTGTGCACACTCCTTTCCCAAACGAAGGAAGATTCTCAACTTGTACTTTGTGGCCTTCAAATCATCCACACCAAGACTGAACAATTGAAATGTGTACAATGGTTAAAAACTTCATTACAAAGTTGAATGATGATTGGATGGAAAATGTGACCATGTTCCAAAAAGTCTGTTTTCCTGTCGTCGTGGGTTTGCAGGGAATAAATACCTCATTCATAGTCATCCAGTTTATCTTGACACCTTAAAATCAGTGTCCATCCTCCTTGTCACGATGTGAAATTGTGTTGTGATGTTTCTCATCATTTCATCATTGTTCTCATGATATTTTTATTACAAAACAAGAGGAGGTGGGAATTTATAAAATGGATGGAATATTTAATAATGCTGTGTAGATACCCTACACCACACTCATGTTTCTATATGATCTAAATGAACAATTGAAAACATCATCTTGCAGTGCAGTCACAAATGAGGGAACAAACATTATTTAATTTTCAATCACAGGTGAGATCTTCAATAGATTTCTGGTTTATGTTTATTTATTTACGAGCAAATACAACTCGTTTCGCTGACGGGTGATTGAGGGAGGGATGGGGGAGAGAAAGGAAAGTGGGGAGGCGCGGCCTCTCTCTTTCTCTCTCTCTCTCTCTCTCTCTCTCTCTCTCTCTCTCTCTCTCTGATGGACCATAATCTTAACAGAGCATCGATGCCGCCGACACAGCTTCCTGAGGAAGGGTGGTTGCCATTGCCTTCCCAGCACCAGTTAGGGCAGGAATTTGGAATTTGTTTATGGTGCCAGCAATCGTTCGCATACTTTCGTAAAGGACACCATGAGGTCTTAAACGACCACCAACTAAGGCCTAAGTCACATTTGCTCTACGGCGAGGATACGGCGGCCGTACGCCTCTGAATTGACAGAAACGTGCGGCGGCCGCAGAGTTTCTGCGATGGCCTCAGGGTGGCCCTACGCATTTGGTATATTTTACAGGTGTAAGTCGCCGTGGAATTATAACTTTCTTTTTCATTTCTACGTTCGCCGTAGCAATTTGACAAGCCGAAACAAAAGAACGGTAAAAAAAAAACAAAAATTAACCCATTCGTTACCGTCCGTCTGGCCGCACATTCGCCTTAGGCCCCCTGCGGTCGCCTTGCGGGCACCTTGAGGCTACCTTGCGTCTGCCTTGAAAATTATATGGCCACCGCAGGGCCCCTTAAGGTCACCGTGCGACATCAATCAAAGACCGTACGGCACCCACGTGGCAACCCACGTGGCACACGTTTTCGTCTCCACAATTTTAAGACCTAGGCCTAAGACATTTGCTCTACGGCGAGGATACGGCGGCCTACGCCTCTGAATTGACAAACGTGCGCGGCCGCAATTCTTGAGTGGCCTCAGGTGGCCCTACGCCGTATGGCTATATTTACAGGCCGTAAGGTCGCCGTGGAATTATAACGCGCGAGTATAACTTTTTCATTTCTACGTTCACCGTAGCAATTCGACAAGCCGAAAAAAAAACTGGTAAAAAACAAAAAAAATTAACCCATTCGTTACCGTCCGTCTGGCGCACGTTCGCCTTAGGCCCCCTGCGGTCCCCCTGCGGTCGCCTTGCGGCACATGCGTCTGCTTGAAAATTCTATGGCCGCGCCAGGAACGCCCTAAGGTACCGTGCGACATCAAATCAAGACCGTACGGCAACCCACGTTTTCGGTCTCCACAATTTATAAATACGCCGTGCAGCTCCCCGAAAAAATAAAACATATGTGACTGCTACATTGTGTGACCGTGGAAATACTGCGGCTGCCGTATAATTGCTAGTGGCCTAGATTTTGGAGACCCACGGCCGCCGTGGCAAATGTGACCTAGGCCTAAACGACCAACTCAGCGAGACATCTTGGAGACGAGTGTGGAACTCCAGCCCGTCCTGCCAGCCCGAAACCTCCGCCTTTCTTCCTCCATTGTGTAATGTCTTCAATCGTTTCCTTTTCTAAGCTATCGAAGTGTTTCTTTTTTAAATTGTTCTGCATTCCTAATACTAGCAAATAAGTAAATTCAACACAATCTCACCTCAAGCAAGCTTATCCAAATCCTTCACTTTCTGAGTCAAAGACATCACTTTGCTCGACCTTTTTGCATTTGGTTCACCATTAGCAACAGTTTTCTTCTTGGGAGCCATGGTAAAAATCAAAAATCAATAACAACCGAAAACAAAGGAATTGATAACGATTGCACGGAAGATCACACTGAAGTGGTGTTGACATGGAGATCGGTTCAGTCCTGTGATGTCCACGCTGCATGTCTCGTTACCCCTTGCACCACAGCAGCACCGCTGATTTAAAATTATGTGTAAAGCGAATTATGTGTGTTAAAGTACAAATTGCGAATAATATTCACTTCTTTTCTCCATCGTTTTACCTTCAGCATCTTCACTGAAGGTGCATGAGAAACAATAAAAGGCTCCTAGTGCGAGATGACCGTCACACACCTGCTCAAAGACCAAGATTGGTGGAAATTAAACCTCACGATAACTAAATCAGAACACAAGATGTTGCCCCCAATTGGTCAAAACCCACAATACAAACCGATATTTAAGGGTTTCCTGTTACAAAAGAGCTTTTACTTACTGCAGTCTGGCGGGGCATCTCTGGAACGCCATCTTGATATGGCAAGTAAAATCTGCAACACAAATACATCATCCATAAAACACTTCAACACAACGAGCCTCTCTTCACCTGACTTTGTCTAAGTCCACATGTGATGTGAACAATGCAGCACGATACTCCACATCCGTGTAATGTTCTACCCGAGTCCAGAACGGCAGTTTGGGTAGATTACCGTTTCTAGTTGATTGTGAATTTTTGAGCAGGTAACCATCAAAATCATACCTGAGTGAATTGGTTGAAGATCATACAAACTGCCGTGAAGATGATGCACGCCTTGATGATGTTGATATTTATGACGTTCCATTGTTGCAAGGTTGGCAATCGATTGTCCTCAATATTGCTGTGAACAAAAGAACAGAGCACGGTAAAGGCCTACATTTGGGATTGCTTTACCTTTTGGGCTAACACTGAATGTTCTCACAAGATTTTCTGAGAATCTGATACAATTGGCAAACATCATATAACCAAGAAGCCTGGTGTTGTTGTAACGTGAAGGTGGCTGGCTTAAGATCTTGGTCTTGAGTTCAAGCTACTTTCCTACCATTGAATTAACACCAGTAGTTCGACTCAGCCTGTCATCTTCCAAAGTCAGCAAAATGAGTACCAGCTTATTGGAAGCAGGGGACATTGCATCAGTGGAACTGCTGCAATCCAGAAAAAGAATGATGCAGCCAAGCAGCCACAGGTTGCATATCCAAACGAATAAAATGTCGGTGTGTGTGTGTGTGTGTGTGTGTGTGTGTGTGTGTGTTTATGTGCACCACTCCCTCCACAGTGTCTCGCAACGATTGGTGAGGCATCGCTCTCCCCACCTCCCCCACTTCCTCGCTCTTCTCCCCTTCCTTGCTTTCCTCTCCCTCCCTCTGTACTCTCCTCTCCTCTCCCCTCCCCTCCCTTCCCTCTGTGCTCTCTGCCTCCCCCGCCCCACCACCCCTCCTGTCTCTCCCTTTCACTCTCTCCTCTCTTCCACTGTCCCCTCCCCTCCCTCCTCTCTCTTCCATGCCCCCCACTTTCCTTTCTCTCCCATCCCTCCCTCAATCACACGTCAGCGAAACGAGTTGTATTTGCTCTAAATAAATAAACATAAACCAGAAATCTATTGAAGATCTCACCTGTGATTGAAAATTAAATAATGTTTGTTCCCTCATTTGTGACATGGCACTGCAGAGATGATGTTTTCAATTTTCATAGATCATAAAAGGAACAGTAGGGTGTGTGTGAGGTGTATCTTACACAAGCATTGATTTTATTCCATCAATTGTTATAAATTCCCACCTCCTCGTTGTTTTGTAAAAAATATCATGAGAACAATGATGAAATGATCGAGAACATCACAACACATTTCACACGTGACAAGGAGGATGATGGACACCTGATTTGAAGGTTGGTTCAAGTAAACCGATGAATGAATGAGGTATTTTATTCCCTGCAACCCACGACGACAGAAAACAGACTTTTTGGAACATCGGTCACATTTTCCATCCAATCATCATCAAACTTTGTATGAAGTTTTTACCATTGTACACATTTCATATTGTGTCAGCTTGGTTGTGGGATGGATTTGAAGGCCACAAAGTACAAGTTGAGGAATCTTTCCTTCGTGTTGGGAAAGGAGGTGCACAGAGCAAACTGAACAAGCACAAACACATCTACACTTGTCACTACAGGTGGTTCAAGCCAAAATTTCCCGAGCGCGACCCTAAAAAAAACCGGGAAAAGGCAGGAATTCCTGAATTAATTTCCCATAATTTTCTCGGAATTCTTGGAAATGATTTCGCGGGAAAGGAACACGAGCTCAAGCTCCATTTGTTTGAAAGATTTTCTCAGCTCAAACTCGAGAAAATCAGGCTTGGACCATCTCTAATCGCTACAATAGGTGGCATGTCAGCGGTGTGCACAATAGTGGCCGGATGTGGCGCGATAGTGCAGTGTGGCGCGATAGGGCCGTGTGGACGATAGGGCCTGTGAACGATGCGTGTGGAACGATAGGGGCCGGTTGTGGCGCGATATTGGCCAGTGTGACCATAGTGGCCGTGTGGCACGATAGGGCCGGTGTGAACGATAGGGGCCGGTGGGCGATAGTGCCGGTGTTGCGCGATAGGCCGTGTGCGCGAAGGGGCTGGTGTGGAAAAATAGGGCTGGTGTGGAACAATATTGCTGGTGTGGCACAATAGTGGCTTGGTGTGGTAAAATAGTGGCTGGTGGAAATAGTGGCTGTGTGGCACAATAGTGGCTGTGTGGCCAATAGTGGTGTGTTGGCACAATATGGCTGGTGAAGTGGCCAATAGTGGCTGGTGTGGCACAATACTGGCTGTGTGGCACAATAGTGGCTGGTGTGGCAGAATACTGGCTGGTGTGAACAATAGTGGCTGGTGTGGAACATAGTGGCTGGAGTGGCACAATATTGGCTGGTGTGGTAAAATAGTGGCTGGTGTGGCACAATATTGGTGGTGTGGCACAATATTGGTGGTGTGGCACAATATTGGCTGGTGTGGCACAATAGTGGCTGGTGTGGCGCAATAGAGGCTGGTGGCGCATAGAGGCTGGTGTGGTAAAATAGTGGCCAGTGTGGCACAATAGTGGCTGGTGTGGTAAAATAGTGGCTGGTGCGGAACAATAGTGGCTGGTGTGGTAAAATAGTGGCCGGTGTGGCACAATAGTGGCTGGTGTGGCACAATAGTGGCTGGTGTGGCACATATTGGCTGGTGTGGAACAATAGTGGCTGGTGTGGAACAATGTGGTGGTGTGGCACAATAGTGGCAGGTGTGGAAATATTGGCTGTGTGGACACAATAGTGGCTGGTGTGGTAAAATAGTGGCCTGTGGCACAATAGTGGCGGGTGTGGTAAAAATAGTGGCTGGTGTGGCACAATATTGGTTAGTAGTGGCACAATATTGGCTGGTGTTGGCACAATAGTGGCTGGTGTGGTAAATAGTGCGTTGTGGCACATAGTGGGCTGGTGTGTAAAATAGTGGCTGGTGGCCATAGTGGCTGGTTTGTAAATAGAGGTGTGTGGCAATGGTGGCTGGTGTGTAAAATAGTGGCTGGTGTGGCAATAGTGGCTGTGTCGTAAAATAGTGGCTGGTGTGGCACAATAGTGGCTGGTGTGGCACAATATTGGCTGGTGTGGAACAATAGTGGCTGGTGTTGGTAAAATAGTGGCCGGTGTGGCACAATATGGCTGGTGTGGTAAAATAGTGGCTGGTGTGGACAATAGTGGCTGGTGTGGAACAATAGTGGCTAGTGTGGCACAATATTGGATAGATGGAACAATATTGTGGTGTGGTAAAATAGTGGCCGGTGTGGCACAATAGTGGTTGGTGTAGTAAAATAGTGGCTGGTGTGGACAATAGTGGCTGGTGTGGTAAAATAGAGGCTGGTGTGGCACAGTGGTGGCTGGTGTGATAAAATAGTGGCCGGGTGGAACAATAGTGGCTGGTGTGGAACATAGGGTTTGCTGTGCACAATAGTGGCTGTGTGGTAAAATAGTGGCTGGTGTGAACAATAGTGGCTGGTGTGGACAATATTGGCTGGTGTGGCACAATTGGCTGGTGTGGGCACAATAGTGGTGGTTGTGGTAAAATAGTGGCCTGTGTGGAACAATAGTGGCTGGTGTGGGACAATAATGGCTTGGTGTGGACAATAGTGGGCTGGATTGTGGTAAAATAGTGGCTGGTGTGGAACAATATTGGCTGGTGTGGCACAATAGTGGCTGGTGTGGTAAAATCAGTGGCACAAGTGAGGTGGCGAACAATAGTGGCTGGTGTGGCACAATAGTGGCTGGTGTGGCACAATAGTGGCTGGTGTGGAACAATAGTGGCTGGTGTGGCCACAATAGTGGCTGGTTGTGGCACAATAGTGGCTGGTGTGGAACAATAGTGGCTGTGTGTGGGACAATATTGGCTGGTGGCACAATAGTGGCTGGTGTGGCACAATAGTGGCTGGTGTGCACAATAGTGGCCGGTGGTGACAATATGGCTGGTGTGGCACAATAGTGGCGCGTGGTGGAACAATAGTGGCTGGTGTGTAAAATAGTTGCTGGTGTGGCACAATAGTGCTGGTGTGGAACAATAATGGCTGGTGTGGCACAATAGTGGCTGGTGTGGCACAATAGTGGCTGTTGTAGCACAATAGTGGCTGGTGTAGCACAATAGTGCTATGTGGCACAATATTGGCTGGTGTGGCACAATAGTGGCTGCTGTGGTAAAATAGTGGCCAGTGTGGCACAATAGTGACCGGTGTGGAACAATAGTGCGCGCTGTGGCACAATAGTGGCTGGTGTGGTAAAATAGTGGCCGGTGTGGCACAATAGTGGCTGTGTGGCACAATATTGGCTGGTGTGGCACAATAGTGGCTGGTGTGGCAAAATAGTGGCGGTGTGGCACAATAGTGGCTTGGTGTTGGTAAAATAGTGGCTGGTGGCACAATAGGCTGGTGTGAACAATAGTGGCTGGTGTGGCACAATATTGGATAGAGTGGCACAATATTGGCTGGTGTGGTAAAATAGTGGCTGGTGTGGCCAATAGTGGCTGGTGTGGCACATAGTGCGGTGTGGCACAATAGGCTGGTGTGCACAATAGTGGCTGGTGTGGAACAATAGTGCGATGGTGGGCACAATAGTGGATGCTGTGGCACAATAGTGGCTGGTGTGGTAAAAATGGTGGCTAGTGTGCACAATAGTGCGGTGTGGAACATAGTGGCCGGTGTGGCACAATAGTGGCTGGTGCTGTAAATAGTGGCAGTGTGGCACAATAGTGACGTGTGGTACATAGTGGACGGTGTGGCACAGTAGTTGCCGTGTGTTACATAGTGGCCGTGTCGTAAAATGTGGTCCGGTGTGGCACAATAGTGGCGTGTGTACAGTAGTGGCCAGTGTGGTACAGTAGTGCCCGGTGTGGTACAGTATGGCCGTGTTGTGCGCCACAATAGTGGCCGGTGTGGCACCAATAGTGGCCGGTGTGCAATAGTGGCGCGTAGGTGTGGACAGTAGTGCCGGTGTGGTACAACGGACAACACAGAAGAAAATGAGCACAGAAATATAATCCTCAACTTTGTGTGGACAGGAACCTTCAGTGGAGTCCTTTTCATCTCATTCACACAAGGGTGTGGAACACACACAAGGGTTGGATGCTCCACAACATTGTCAAGGATCGTTGTGGACGCCGATTACGAGTATATGATGAAGGAACATGCGATGAGCAGCCGATGTATCTCCGCACAGCTTTGACTTCGAGAAAGGGTTGTTTATCCAAGGAATCCAAAAGAGAATGATTCCCATCTCTTGGTTGTTGTCCTTGATAAAATTGCTGCATACTAATAATATGTAGATAGAACAGGAAGAATCCAAGGTACTTACCATCGTGCAGGTTAGAGAACCAGGAACCATCACGGTACTGAAACAAACACAAAAACAACACGTCACGTGGTGGAAAGTTTTCAAACATCGATCCCAAAGTGGAAACTTTTAACCACAAGTTCAAATGTAAAATAATTGATTTAATTTAAACAATCTTAGTTGATAATTATTCTAATATCTGATTTAAGATTTCTGGAATCCACTCAAGGCAAAGGTTCAATGCAAGTAAATGTAACCACCTTTCCAGTTAGATCATTCCATGCAGTTTCAGACCCGACCCAAGATACCGACACACAATTACCTTCTCTTTTCGAAAGGTACCGGTGGATTTTTAACGTTCACAAGTCAGTACAGGTAGATGGGACGACCGGCTCTCGGTTTCCTCGAGGATGGTGTACCCGAGGAGCAATGACTGGCTTGTGAATCACCAGAAGTGGTTTATAGTCGGTGACAATGAAACACACACGAGAATGTTCAAACGAGAAACGTGAACAATCACCAGCGATCCTGTTTGTTTCACAAAAATCACTTCCAGTATCTCGAGGTTAAGGTGTTCGATCTGCACGTGATGTCCACGGTCACGTGAATCAAACTCCCACGTGAACAGGTTCACGTGGATCCTTCAGGTCGTCCACCCTTAAAAACCTATCAAACATTCCATGAATCGACTCATCTTGGGATTCACAGTAAACTGTGTTTATGGGGAATGACGTCATACCTGAGAAGGACGGAGAGAGTTCGGGAGGAGTTGAAAGAACCTTTCCAAGGTAATCATAATATCCTTTTTTCTGTGTGACAGACAACAGGACAGCAAATACCCAGTGTAGACAAAGCCGGGATTCGGGACATTTCGAACGTTTACCTTCATATCCGAGTTTGCCTGAAGGGACAAGCAAGGAAATAGTGACTCACGCAATCACCGAGGGAATTTCAGACCAAGGTACCGGCACACAATGACCAACTCTTTTCTAAAGATACAGACCAGGATGTTGAACACGAACAAGTTAAGGTACCGACGGGACAGCCGGCTTTACGTCCTCTTCCAAAAGCGGGTTTGATTCGAAATGGGAAGCAGCACCAGGTCGGTAGTTTTCATTTCCACGAACACACAGAGTAGGCCCTTGTGTGCCGTACCCTGTCCACCTTACAACTTCTCCCTAACTCGATGTTCAAACGATACAGTAATGAAGAAAACAACAAATTCCTCGTTTAAAACTCACCGGTTGAGAAACAGTTGATGGTAAAATATCGTTAAATTGATAACGAGCAAGGAGGTCATGAAGAAACGTGTGGACTCCATCGTGGGCTCGAACTGTGAGGGGAAAACCTCGGAGCAGACAATGAAATAGAACGGACGACGTTGTCCCTCTGTGACGTCACAACAATGTGACTCACAAAAACGTTTTACACATTTTATTCACACAAATCCGATCAAATTACAAGCAACAGTTATAATAACTCGACAGTAACTCGTACAATACTTCCCGAAAAAATTATTACTTTATTTTTTATCATTATTATTTACTTATTAATAATAATAATGATAAAAATAATAATAATTTGATTTTTATCGTGCCTTTTCATGTTGATACAAGAGTTCAATCATATTTACCACAGGTGTTTACTTTGCCCGTCATATTGTTGCGAATCTGGAAGCCATGAGCACACAACATTCAGGTTCTATAGCGCAGTTATTTCGGTAAGTACGTGTTTTCAGTTAGGGTCCGTCCCTTGTTTAATGGGTGATTAAATGTAAATGCGCTGTGCGTTATTTTAATAGTTCGGATTTTTCCACCCCTTATAACAAACAACAACACAAGTCGATAATGTTGAAGAAGAAGAATCACCTGCGTCATGTCGGCCCCGCCGACAAGGCCGTCTTGTTGAAGATTTTTGTGCAAAGTTACAAACCAGATCTCTGCGTTCCTTGATGAAGGAATGGTTGTGTGCTGCAGCCTTGTTTGGAATCCTGGCCTCCATTGTTTGGTAAATCTGCTTCGAGGAAACCACGGTCTTGACAACAACAACAACAACAACAACAACAACAAACAACACGCCTTCACCTCGTTTCCTCACACCAACGCCATTGCAATGTGCGTTCAACACGTACATGGCGGAGTTTCCTCGGCCACCAGAGCTCCGACTCCGCCCCAGAGAGATGGATGTCCCGGACCAATGAGAGGCGTGGACACCTCAGACATCGACGTCCCACGAACCCGGCCAATGAGAGAGTGAACCTCAGACATCGACGTTCCAGAACCCGGACCAATGAGAGGCGTGGGACACCTCAGCCATCGACGTTCCACAAACCCCGGCAATGAGAGGTGTGGGACCCTCAGACATCGACGTTCCACAAACCCCGGACCAATGAGAGGGTGGGACACCTCAGCCTCGACGTTCCCAAAACCCGACCAATGAGAGGGTGGGGACACTCAGACATCGACGTTCCACGAACCCCGGACCAATGAGAGCGTTGGGACACCTCAGCCATCGACGTTCCCACGATCCCGGGCCAATGAGAGACGTGAGGACACCTCAGCATCGACGTTCCCACGAACCCTGACCAATGAGAGGTGTGGGACACCTCAACCATCGACGTTCCCACGATCCCCGGGCCAATGAGAGACGTGAGACACCTCAGACATCGACGTTCCCACGAACCCCGGACCAATGAGAGGTGTGGGACACCTCAAACCATCGACGTTCCCACGATCCCCGGGCCAATGAGAGACGTGAGACACCTCAACATCGACGTTCCCACGAACCCCGGACCAATGAGAGGCGTGGGACACCTCAAGCATCGAAGTTCCACGATCCCCGGGCCAATGAGAGACGTGAGGACACCTCAGCCATCGACGTTCCCACGAACCCTGGACCAATGAGAGTGTGGGACACCTCAGACATCGACGTTCCCAGAACCCCGGACCAATGAGAGGTGTGGACACCTCAGCATCGACGTTCCACGAACCCTGGACCAATGAGAGGTGTGGGACACCTCAGCCATCGACGTTCCCACGAACCCCGACCAATGAGGCGTGGAACTCACATCGACGTTCCACGAACCCTGGACCAATGAGAGTGTGGGACACCTCAGCCATCGACTGTTCCACGAACCCCGGACCAATGAGAGCGTGGGACACTCAGCCATCGACGTTCCACAAACCCGGACCAATGAGAGGTGTGGGACACCTCGACATCGACGTTCCCACAACCCGGACCAATGAGAGTGTGGGACACCTCAGCCATCGACGTTCCCACAAAAACCCGGCCATGAGAGGCGTGGGACACCTCAGACATTCGACGTTCCCACGAACCCCGGACCAATGAAGAGGCGTGGGACACCTCAGCCATCGACTTCCACGATCCCCGGGCCAATGAGAGACGTGAGACACCTCAGCCATCGACGTTCCCACGAACCCTGGACCAATGAGAGGTGTGGGACACCTCAACCATCGACGTTGCCCACGATCCCCGGGCCAATGAGAGACGTGAGACACCTCAGACATCGACGTTCCCACGAACCCCTGACCAATGAGAGGTGTGGGACACCTCAACCATCGACGTTCCCACGATCCCCGCCGGCCAATGAGAGACGTTGGACACCCTCAACATCGACGTTCCCACGAACCCGGACCGAATGAGAGCGTGGGACACCTCAGCCATCGACGTTCCACGATCCCCGGGCCAATGAAGACGTGGACACCTCAGCCATCGACGTTCCACGAACCCTGGACCAATGAGAGGTGTGGGACACCTCAGACATACGACGTTCCCACAACCCGGACCAATGAGAGGTGTGGGACACCTCACCATCGACGTTCACGAACCCTGGACCAATGAGAGGTGTGGACACCTCAGCATCGACGTTCCCACGAACCCTGGACCAATGAGAGTTGGGACACCTCAGCCATCGACGTTCCACGAACCCTGGACAATGAGAGGGTGGACACCTCAGCCATCGACGTTCCCACGAACCCCGACCAATGAGAGTGTGGGACACTCAGCCATCGACGTTCCCACAAACCCCGGACCAATGAGAGGTGTGGGACACCTCAGCCATCGACGTTCCCATGAACCCCGACCAATGAGAGGTGTGGGACACCTCACCATCGACGTTCCCAGAACCCGACCAATGAGAGGTGTGGGACACCCTCAGCCATCGACGTTCCCCACAAACCCGGACCAATGAGAGGTGGCGGACACCTCAGCCATCGACGTTCCCATGAACCCCGGACCAATGAGGTGTGGGAACTCAGCCATGACGTCCATGAACCCCGACCATGGAGGTGTGGGACACCTCAGCCATCGACGTTCCATGAACCCCTGACCAATGGGAGTTGAGATGGCCTCAGACTGTGTTCTTCCGACGACAACCAGCCCGCAGGAGAAATGCCACATAAGAAACGCCAGGGCCTTGGTCAGATGGGTGTGTGAGTTTCAGGGGTGAACGTCAGCGTCAGGGTTTGGCATGATCGTGGTTTGAGGTGCCGGCGATCGACTCGTCTGGTCTGGTCGGCTTTGGCATGATCAGTTCGAGGTGCCGGCGATCGACTCGTCTGGTCTGGTCGGCTTGGCAGTGCCTGGCGTCGATGCTTTTCCTCCGTCCCTGGTGCTTGGAGTGGCACGTGTTGCGGGTTCGAGTCCCGTCAAGCCGGATCGTCGAAGACCACACGAGGTGGACAGGTCCAAGTGCAGCTCTGGCCTCCAGCTCCCTGTCCTCGAGCTGGAAGGCTTCAATAAAGACCATTGGGGTCCACTTCGGTGTTGTGTGTGTGTGTGTGTGTGTGTCAGTGTGTGGGCCGTCTTTAAGTAGCAACTTTTAAGTGCCTTGTACATTATTTGCTTTCATTTCTATTAGTCGTGATAACTCTGCTTCTTACGTCCCCTCTTCCCCCACCTATTATAAATAACCCATGTGTTAAATGTATTCAGTCGTTTTTGTGTTTCTTTTATTGGTTTGACATGCTGCGGGTGTTGGGGATAGCCAGGCTGTTTGCCGCTGTAAAAGGGACATTTGGACCGACGGTTCTCGCGATTAACTGCTCGGAATCGCACACGGAATGAGCGCGCTAAGCGGCTCGTTTTCGTACGAGTTCCGTCGAGGTGTGTGAAGACTCGGTAGATCGCCACGTGGTCTCTAGTATTTTGAGATTTGGCGAATAACCTGTACCACGTGGTGGAAATATTGACCCTTCACGGTCCGAAGGGACCCGTACTTTTGGACTTTTCCGAACAGTACGATCTGAATTCCGGGCGATCAGTCGAGCCGACTCTACTTGCTCGATCTGGTGGTCCTGCTCGTGGCGATACCCGGCCCGTAACAATATTACACACAGGTGTTTTACTCATCACGCTACACACAGTTGTAATAAAAGAATCATGAAAACACCTTCCAATCTCCTGGATGACGTGAAAAGGTTTATCACAATCCCAGGAGAAATCTGGTCACCATGGAAACCGCGCCTCTCAGGGAACGCAGATGGAAACAAGATGGCGGGTTTCTCGTTCCTCAGAATATCTCTTCCACGATGTGGGGCTGATTGTTTTGAGGACATTCCTCCGATCGATGGACGGTTCGAATTGCTTTAACAAATCGATTTCACGTTTTAATGGATTTTATAATGCGGAACCACACAGCGCCGGTATGTTCTGTAAGCAGCAGTTTACTATCGCTTGCCAAAGGCGGCTTGCTTTATTTAAAACAGTCAAAGAAGCACACAGTGGAACGGGATTATCGTGTTTGAGAGGACTTGAGCGCGTCCTTCGCTTGAGAGGAACTTGGGGCGGTCCTTGAGAGGACTTGGGCGGTCCTGAGAGGACTGAGCCGGTCCTTGAGAAGACTTGGGCGGTCCTGAGCGGTCTTGAGAGGACTTGAGCGCGTCGTTGAGAGGACTTGGGCGGTCGTTGAGAGGACTTGAGCGTCCTGAGAAGACTTGGGCGTCTGAGAGGACTTGAGCGGTTCTTGAGAGACTTGAGCGGTCGTTGAGAGGACTTGAGCGGTCCTTGAGAAGACTTGGGCGGTCCTTGAGAGCGACTTGAGCCGGTCGCTAGAGACTTGCAGCGCCGTCCTTGAGAAGACTTGGGCGGTCCTTGAGAGGAGCTTGAGCGCGTCCTTGAGAGACTTGAGTGGTCCTAGAGAGACTTGAGCGGTCCTTGAGCGGTCCTTGAGAGGACTTTGGCTTTGGCTCATCAGATATGATGTTTTGGTTTCATTCTGTGAATTTATTACTTTTCTTTGTATGCGTTCATTGTTCCTTATTGTTTCTTTTACTTAAACAAATGTGATAAAATTCCATTTTTTTATCTCCCCTCAACCACACTTGTGCACCCACCTTCGGTCGCTGCATCCCACTGCTGCTGGTTTTCAATGTGCTCCCTTTTGTTGGCCCTTCAAACTATTGTTCACATCAAAGAGATCTCGTACATATCCTTTCTCGGTGTGCTTTTTCCACCAGCAAGTCGTGCTTTGCTGAAGCTCGTACTCCGTCGTAATGTGCACAGGCAGAACTGTGGACTCTTGTTCAAAGCACTTTGTGGATGTGCATCACAAATAAAATGTAAATATTGGATGAGGTTCATTAATTTGTAAATTGTATTTTCCTTGGTGTGTGGTTGAGTTTGGTGCCTGAACTTTGACTGTCGGTAGCAGCAGTTCTGCTTCTCGGAAGCACGATACACAGAACTTCTTTGCATCTCGACAACCTTGTCACGTCATTCATTGTGTGTCCAAATCTGTATTTGTTCTGACACGATATTCAGTTGTTTGCGGGTCATGAATTGAGGGAATGAGTGAATCACATGAATGCAATGACATCACTTCGTGATTGCTGCTTGAAGACGATGATTCGCCGTTTAACCCAAGACTTCCTTCGATTTTTTATGAGATTCATGCAGAGTCTTCCTTCACAGGGACCTTAAGGCAGTCCTCGCATTTGCTGGTGATGTTATAGATCCCACAGTTTCATTTGAAAAGAGTGGGCCATTGCCAACATCGGTACCTTGGCTCCTAATTCTAAATTTGTGCCCTAATCTCTCAAAAGGTCACTGCAATCAGAGAGACAAGCCATCCCTCAGTGATTCCTATGTTCTACACAAAGAACAAACGGCAATATTGAATCCCATTGAAATATACTTTCAGCTTTAAGTCAATTTAGTGTGAATTGTCCTCTTATTGAGATTATTAAAATAGGAGATTGATCGATTTGGTTCGTTATTTAAACTGAAGAACCTTGAAGTATTAAAATGAGGTGATTGCCAAGTTTGAGGTCTTCAATGAAGTTTGAGAATCCTTCAGGTTGATACTAAGAGGAGATGATCAGTTTGAGGTCTTTCATTTTCCTGATTATAGCAAAGCTATA
>CM068958.1:15870228-15883302 GCA_035128595.1 Eptatretus atami | reverse complement strand
CAACCAGCAGCCACAGGCTGCACTCAATAGAGAGAGATTATATATTTAATTTTTATGCCTCGTCAATGGGCTGTCAATAATGTTCCCTTTACCAAGAGTTCTACCTACATAGGGATAAAAGGAATGTCTTGCGATGAATACAGGGTGACCTGCGTTGATAAGAACACTGCAAACTTTTGTTGCGAGTTGTGTAATGCTCTCCCTTCCACCCAAAGTGAACACGTATTGCAATTTTGTAGTTATTTGCCTCATGGGCGGTATCAGATAATCCTGTGTCAAAATGTGATATAAGAAGATTGCTCGGGCATTCTGTTTCAGTGAAGTCCATGTGAATGTTTCACCGGAATCATTCATGTTCTTCCTCCGTATCTACGAAATTAAAGATTCTCCTTTGGTATTGCTGATCCAACTTGTGGAAATTGGAGTTATTTTCCACCACAGGATTATGTGAAGAAGTGCATTTTTGTACGCTTGCCTGCTGTGAAATCAAAAATTAGGACACCTTCATATTTAAGCGCAATCGTATTTTTTAGGTATGTAACCTCGACATTTTGGTCAGCTTCCACCCTCTTCCTGTTTTGAAGCGAAACCTCGGAGGTGATGTATTATATTTTTAGTCATCTCATCTCGGTTTTTTCCCAACCCAAAACATGTCTGTAACTCGGTGCTTTCTTAGCATGGATTACATCACTGTAGCGTTTCGTCGGCGGAACATTGCAGGCCCGGGGGGTGTTTTTTTTATTGGCTAACGTCTTGTTGGTGGATATGTAAGATGTTATGCTATCCTAACCAAGTATGGCCGTAGCTAGTACCCTGGTGCGTGGTTGATCCATCCTTTTGGAAAAGCTTCAGAGCACTCAGGAAAAAGTCGTTGAACATTTCCATGGCTTAAATTTAATTCCGGAATTGGTCGCAGCTTCATTGCACAGTGCGAAAGTTTCCAGTTCGTATCCACAGAAATCGACCCTACACCAATGGACAATACACGTTTTACCTAACTGGTCATCCAAGCACCGTTCACGGTACTCTGGTGTACCAATTTTAAATTTCTGCTCTGAACTAGCTGATCGTGGCTTAGCCGACCCCCAGGAAGTATACATCAACTAGCCATATGCAAAACAAAAACATGCAATTGAGAAATGTCTCCTGGGAAAGTGTAAGGAAGATTTGACTTTAAAAACTTTACTTGTCAGAATTGCCCAAGTGTAATTTTATTTTATTGTCAATCCTAATTGTGGCTTGTGTGATCCATAAGCCATCTTCACATATCTGTGTCCACCCAAATTTTTTGTCAAATTCTGTGATCGTGCGTATGCTGTCATTGTCTTCTTCATGGCTACCTGTGGATCATCTGTTTTTTTGGTGAGGGGAGGCGGAGGAATGGTCCCCTATGTCGGCATTAGTACAGGAATTTAATGAAATTGGAGGTACATGTAAACAGATAATGGTATTAAAAAGCACGTTCAAACTCAAAACACTCCGTCATCATACTAAACAACACCCGGACACCACCCAGAGACGTCTGTGGGGATGGAGGGGCTTTGGGTATGAGTTAAGCAGAGGGAAGGAAGCTCATTGTCCTTCAACGAGCAAAAAGCTGCGCCAGTGCTTCGTGCCTTTATTTAATTTCCACCACACCACGATACAATGGAATCTGGATATGCATATGCATGAATATAAACACATATGAAAATAAGCGCACACGGGGCCTCCCTATTGATTTATCCATTGAAAATAAGCAATATATAATTAAACGTCATCTGAAGCCTTTGAAAATGAAAAAATATTATCAAACTCAAACCACGACAGTATTTCCTTGATGTTATTGGTGCATAAAACTTTTAGTCTGAATTTCTTACACCTCTATACCGGTACTTACAACAGTGAACGTTCGAAAAACAACGTTGTTAATCAAGGGTCATAAAAGGGTGTTTTTTACGACCCTTTATGATGAAAAAGTCGTAAAACCACGGTTTTTCATCACGATTCAAAATGGACACGCCAGTGAAGCGTCGATCTGTACACCCATGAAAAGAAACCATTGCAGACTATCGGTTTTTACAATTCTTGGAAAACCAGGAACAGAACGGTTTGTAGTAAATCGCGACTTGACAAAGTGAAGAATAGGAAATAATTGTTCAGACCGGCGAAAAGGTTCGAAAGAAGTAGGAGTGGAGCGGAAGACGGGTCTTTACCCAGACTGAAACGCCCCAAACTTGTTACGGAGTTTAAACAGATACATGCTCGAGGACTGAAAGTGTTCTTGCTTGATTTTCCGAGGTATGGGACAATTAAAATTGTCATGATTAAAACTGACAATCTTTGCAAGCCATTCTGCAAGAACATTTACCATTACTAGTAACGTCCCGTACGTGCTTGCCCTTACGTGCGTGGCCGTACGTGAAAAAAAAAAACTCAAAACTGCGTGCCAGAAAACAAACAACCACACAGCCGTTCTCGCTTCTCGCATGCCTGTACGTGCGTGGGCCGTACGTACAAACCAACCCCCCCCAAAAGAAACTTCAAACGCATGTTCAGAAAACAACAACCACAACAGGCTACTGTGCCTTCGCCTCTCGCGTGCTCGTATGTGCGTGGCCGTTGTGCGCGTAGCCCGTACGTGCGTGGCTGTACGTGCAAACCAAAAAACCAAGCTCCTATTGAGCTGAATCCTCGTCCCTTAATGATGACGTCATAAAAACGAATATGACGTCATTGTGATGTATCAGTGCGATAAATTATCTGTGCTAATGCCCGGCTTGATTCGCCACAAAACAAAAATTCAAACAGCTTGCCTAGTTTCGGAGATAATTGGATAGGCGATCTCCATGGAGCGGCGAAGGACGTCAACTTTTTTGAGAAGAATTTCCCAAAACGGAGATGGTTTACTGCCTGCGCGGTGGGCTTCTGCATATACTGGCAAGTTTCACGAAGATCCGATGAAACTCTGGGTTGTGAAACAAAAAAAGGTTCAAAAAATAGGAATGACCTCATAAAAAATTATATGAACGTCATAGTGATGTATCATTGTCGGTAATTAATCTCTGCTAATGCCCTGTTCGCATTCTCCCGCAAAACAGAATTCAAAAAGCTTGCCTAGTTTCGGAGATAATTTTTTAGGCGATTTCCATTAGCGGAATATTTTTGAACGTCATACTTTTTTTTTCTAGAGGAATTTTTCTCAAAATCGGAGATGGTACTTCTGCGCAGGGTTATACATATATATGCCAATGTTTCAGGAAGTTTCGATATTGAAAACTGTACTAGGCTGTGAAACAAAAAAAGTCCACCAAGAACAACAACGTGAGCAAAGACTTAGAGATCCTCCACGAGGATTCTAAAAATAAATCCTTGAATGGACTGAAAATTTGATCGTTATCAATTGCACAATGGAAAAACAATTTACTGCAATCTCAAAATGATGTGTGGCTCAGGAGGGCAGCAAACAAGAGCATTAAGAGAAGTTTATCATTTCATTTCTCGCTCAACAAAGACACATTAAAACCAAGAACCAATTCCCAAGTAATCTTTGTGATATACTCGATGGTGATGAATGTAATAGGAAAATTAATTTATTCCCAAAAGTAGAACAGGACAAATATTCATTGCGTTCGCTCTTTGAGTGGAATGAAAATATGAAAGGAAAAGAAAGTGCTTTAATCAATGTCTCCATATTTTACATTTGCTTGTATGGGAAGGGGAGAAATCAGTCTCCTATTTTGGTTTTGCGGGTTGAGTCAGAAAGTTTTCACTGGTTCCCAGATTCATTAATGGTGCCTCAGAAAACCGCCATTTATCCTCTACTCTCGAGTGAGGACATCCTGTCGGTGGTGCGTTCTCAGTTTCACTCGATTCTCTTGTAATAAAACCACAAACGAGCTCATGTTGATCGCAGCGGCTCCAGAGGTGAAAATGGCCGTGATTAGGGGGGAAGGGGCCTCCATGCCCCCCCCTTCCTGAGGTGTTCCTGTCATCGGTAGAACAGCCTTCAAGTTTATAACATCACGGTCCTTTATATTTCATCAAGGGTTTGTCGTGGAACAGTCCTCTCCGTCGTTGCTGAGAGATTTTAAAATAAATCCTCAAGTTGAGGGGAAAACCCCCTTTTTAGGTCTTTGTAGGGGAGGCGTCCGGATGGGAACCCATGGGACTGATTGTTCTGATGTATCGTCCCAAATCGGTCCGCAGTCGATCCATGTCGTTTGTGAGAAAAGATGTTTCATGATGAGGGATTAGGGGAGGAGGTGTGTGACCTCTTTCCGGGGGAGGACCCGGCCATGGCGAGAACATCAAGCGTTGGGACTGATCCCGATCTGTCGTGGCCAGTTCGGTCTGGATCTGTGAGGAGGTTTCTCAGAGATTTAATGAAAAATCAATATTGGGGTAAAACCCCCTTTTACCACATGATAGGGGGGTAAGCGGTCGACGTAAAAAAATTAAACTAATAACGAACGTTATTAAATAACATGACTGAGTATTTATAAACAGGGGTTTGTTCCAGTTTCGGGGTTCTCGTGGGTCGTTTGAATCGAGTACCGGGCAGCCATTTTGGTCACGTGACTGTGACCCTGACTGATGATGACCAGGAAAGCCGATAACAAGCCGCTTTGGTATAAACTGGAACACAGCCTTGGTTACCTAGTGATCCCGAACAATGGCGGACGAGTTTTTGTTGTGGTTTTGGTCCACATTGCGTCGAGGCTCATGGAAGACGTGATAGTTCCCTTCAAGCGAACGGAACTGAGAGCTGTTCAAGGTGGGACACACTGCGTGCTCCAGTTTCTTGCCATGGTCAGTCTCATGATCCATTCTTTGGGGTTTTTTATTACATTGTAACTTATCTACAGCGGAAGGAGGCGGGAATAAAAATAAAATAATCAGATAAGCAGAAGTTGAACTTTTTATACCGTTCAGGGGGAATGAACGATCGTTACTATAGGCGAATGAACGGATCGTTACTTAGGGGGAATGAAGTGATCCGTTACTAGGGGGATGAACGATCCGTTACTGTAAGAAGGGGAATGAACGATCAGCGGATTGGTCCGTCTAGGGATGACCGTTGGGGAATGAAGCGACTCCGTTACTAGGGGAGATGAACGACTCCGTTACTTCTAGGGGGAATGACGATCCGTTACTATTTGTCAAGGGGGAATGAACGATCCGTACTACTGCCTAGGGGACATGAACGATCCGTTACTAGGGGAATGGAATCGATGCGTACTAGGGAGAATGAACGATCCGTTACTTTGTTAGGGAATGAACGGGGATTCCGTTCTAGGGTAAGAACGCGATCGCGGTACTAGGGGAATGAACGATCCGGTTACTGAAGGGGACATGAACGATCCGTTATACTAGGGAATGAACGATCTCGTTACTAGGGGGAATGAGGATCCGGCTGGGGAGAGAGGGTAAGCGATCGACGTCCTACTAGGGGAATGAACGATCCGTTTACTAGGGGGAATGAACGATCCGTTACTACTACTAGGGGAATTGAGAGACGATTCCGTTACTAGGGAATGAACGATAGTATACTTGGGGAATGAACGATCGTTATTTCTAGGGGGAATGAAGCGATCCGTTACTGAGGGGGGAATGAAAGGATCGTTATCTAGGGGATGAACGAACCTGTCTAGGAATGGATCGTTGCTTTAGGGGGAATGAGCGATCCGTCTTCTTATACTAAGGAATGAACGATTCACGTTTACTAGGGGATATGACAGCATTCCGTTTACTAGGGAATGACGATACCGTTACTAGGGGAATGAACGCATCCGTTAAGGGAATGACGATCGCGTGAGAATAGAGAACGATCCGTTTACAGGGGAATGAAAACGATCTGTACATAGGGGATTCGGAAGGATTTCATTATTCTAGAAGGATATAGGAAATTTAAACTGGTTTTACTAGGGGAATGAAGGATCCGTTACTAGGGGAATGAACGCATCCGTTACTAGCGGAATGAAGGTCCGTTATAGCGGACATGAAACGATCCGTTACTAGGGCGAATCAACGCATCCGCTTACTAGGGGATATGAACGATCTTACTAGGGGGAATGAAGGATTCCGTTTACTAGGGGAATGAACGAGCCTGTTCTAGGGGAATGAACGATTCCGTTACTAGGGGAATGACAGATCCGTCTACTAGGGGGAATGAACGATCCGTACGTAGGGGAGTGAACTAGGACGGGGATATCGATGGAATAATTTTCATTTATTCGTTCACTTGAAGATATAAAACAAATACATTTCACTGTGTTGTGTTATAATTTAAAAATGTTCACTCAGTTCATTTAATTATTAAATGTACATTATATATATATATATATATTTTTTATGCGTTTATTTTCATCATTAACCGTTCAGTTTTCCTTTCCCCATTGTCCCAATGTCCCATTGTCCTCAGCATCGTGTCCTTCATCTGTTGGTGACGTCATGCGAGACGGACTAGTTTATCTCCGTTCTCTTTTCAGTATTGTATCCCCTTTTGACGCCATTTCCCGCCATGGACATCTTCTTCAAGGGTGAGGAGTAACGGCGAGCTTTGTTGATTGTTATTCCGCGATCTCTGTTGCTCGGTTTCGGTGTTGCTAGAGTTAATTAATTAATGTGGTTTTGTATTTTATCACATGGACTGGTGATGGTTTTCCTTCCTTTGTCGTCCGCAGGATCTCTGGAGGTTTCTGTGAAAGATTTCATGAATGTTTGAACATCCTTCCGGCTCCTTTCGTTTTATTCACGGTTGGCGATGATATTGGACACAACACTCGGAATCGCCTGATAGTGAGAAGTGTGTTCTGGGTCGGGATGTCCAGACGTTCCCACCTGTGTTCAGTACTTGGCATCCCATTTTAAATTATAAACAACCATTTAAATGTTAATTTGTAATAATATCCTTCAATTGAACGAATAAATGAAAGTTTTCTTTCCCGAAATCCCCTCCATTACGTCGTTCATTCCCCCTAGTAACGGATCCTTCATTCCCCCTAGTAACGGATCGTTCATTCCCCCTAGTAACGGATCGTTCATTCCCCCAACCAGCAGCCACAGGCTGCACTCAATAGAGAGAGATTATATATTTAATTTTTATGCCTCGTCAATGGGCTGTCAATAATGTTCCCTTTACCAAGAGTTCTACCTACATAGGGATAAAAGGAATGTCTTGCGATGAATACAGGGTGACCTGCGTTGATAAGAACACTGCAAACTTTTGTTGCGAGTTGTGTAATGCTCTCCCTTCCACCCAAAGTGAACACGTATTGCAATTTTGTAGTTATTTGCCTCATGGGCGGTATCAGATAATCCTGTGTCAAAATGTGATATAAGAAGATTGCTCGGGCATTCTGTTTCAGTGAAGTCCATGTGAATGTTTCACCGGAATCATTCATGTTCTTCCTCCGTATCTACGAAATTAAAGATTCTCCTTTGGTATTGCTGATCCAACTTGTGGAAATTGGAGTTATTTTCCACCACAGGATTATGTGAAGAAGTGCATTTTTGTACGCTTGCCTGCTGTGAAATCAAAAATTAGGACACCTTCATATTTAAGCGCAATCGTATTTTTTAGGTATGTAACCTCGACATTTTGGTCAGCTTCCACCCTC
This sequence comes from Eptatretus atami, assembly GCA_035128595.1. Lineage (NCBI taxonomy): Eukaryota > Metazoa > Chordata > Myxini > Myxiniformes > Myxinidae > Eptatretus > Eptatretus atami. The sequence continues at coordinate 15,875,701 of CM068958.1, read as the reverse complement.
TTCCTGTTTTGAAGCGAAACCTCGGAGGTGATGTATTATATTTTTAGTCATCTCATCTCGGTTTTTTCCCAACCCAAAACATGTCTGTAACTCGGTGCTTTCTTAGCATGGATTACATCACTGTAGCGTTTCGTCGGCGGAACATTGCAGGCCCGGGGGGTGTTTTTTTTATTGGCTAACGTCTTGTTGGTGGATATGTAAGATGTTATGCTATCCTAACCAAGTATGGCCGTAGCTAGTACCCTGGTGCGTGGTTGATCCATCCTTTTGGAAAAGCTTCAGAGCACTCAGGAAAAAGTCGTTGAACATTTCCATGGCTTAAATTTAATTCCGGAATTGGTCGCAGCTTCATTGCACAGTGCGAAAGTTTCCAGTTCGTATCCACAGAAATCGACCCTACACCAATGGACAATACACGTTTTACCTAACTGGTCATCCAAGCACCGTTCACGGTACTCTGGTGTACCAATTTTAAATTTCTGCTCTGAACTAGCTGATCGTGGCTTAGCCGACCCCCAGGAAGTATACATCAACTAGCCATATGCAAAACAAAAACATGCAATTGAGAAATGTCTCCTGGGAAAGTGTAAGGAAGATTTGACTTTAAAAACTTTACTTGTCAGAATTGCCCAAGTGTAATTTTATTTTATTGTCAATCCTAATTGTGGCTTGTGTGATCCATAAGCCATCTTCACATATCTGTGTCCACCCAAATTTTTTGTCAAATTCTGTGATCGTGCGTATGCTGTCATTGTCTTCTTCATGGCTACCTGTGGATCATCTGTTTTTTTGGTGAGGGGAGGCGGAGGAATGGTCCCCTATGTCGGCATTAGTACAGGAATTTAATGAAATTGGAGGTACATGTAAACAGATAATGGTATTAAAAAGCACGTTCAAACTCAAAACACTCCGTCATCATACTAAACAACACCCGGACACCACCCAGAGACGTCTGTGGGGATGGAGGGGCTTTGGGTATGAGTTAAGCAGAGGGAAGGAAGCTCATTGTCCTTCAACGAGCAAAAAGCTGCGCCAGTGCTTCGTGCCTTTATTTAATTTCCACCACACCACGATACAATGGAATCTGGATATGCATATGCATGAATATAAACACATATGAAAATAAGCGCACACGGGGCCTCCCTATTGATTTATCCATTGAAAATAAGCAATATATAATTAAACGTCATCTGAAGCCTTTGAAAATGAAAAAATATTATCAAACTCAAACCACGACAGTATTTCCTTGATGTTATTGGTGCATAAAACTTTTAGTCTGAATTTCTTACACCTCTATACCGGTACTTACAACAGTGAACGTTCGAAAAACAACGTTGTTAATCAAGGGTCATAAAAGGGTGTTTTTTACGACCCTTTATGATGAAAAAGTCGTAAAACCACGGTTTTTCATCACGATTCAAAATGGACACGCCAGTGAAGCGTCGATCTGTACACCCATGAAAAGAAACCATTGCAGACTATCGGTTTTTACAATTCTTGGAAAACCAGGAACAGAACGGTTTGTAGTAAATCGCGACTTGACAAAGTGAAGAATAGGAAATAATTGTTCAGACCGGCGAAAAGGTTCGAAAGAAGTAGGAGTGGAGCGGAAGACGGGTCTTTACCCAGACTGAAACGCCCCAAACTTGTTACGGAGTTTAAACAGATACATGCTCGAGGACTGAAAGTGTTCTTGCTTGATTTTCCGAGGTATGGGACAATTAAAATTGTCATGATTAAAACTGACAATCTTTGCAAGCCATTCTGCAAGAACATTTACCATTACTAGTAACGTCCCGTACGTGCTTGCCCTTACGTGCGTGGCCGTACGTGAAAAAAAAAAACTCAAAACTGCGTGCCAGAAAACAAACAACCACACAGCCGTTCTCGCTTCTCGCATGCCTGTACGTGCGTGGGCCGTACGTACAAACCAACCCCCCCCAAAAGAAACTTCAAACGCATGTTCAGAAAACAACAACCACAACAGGCTACTGTGCCTTCGCCTCTCGCGTGCTCGTATGTGCGTGGCCGTTGTGCGCGTAGCCCGTACGTGCGTGGCTGTACGTGCAAACCAAAAAACCAAGCTCCTATTGAGCTGAATCCTCGTCCCTTAATGATGACGTCATAAAAACGAATATGACGTCATTGTGATGTATCAGTGCGATAAATTATCTGTGCTAATGCCCGGCTTGATTCGCCACAAAACAAAAATTCAAACAGCTTGCCTAGTTTCGGAGATAATTGGATAGGCGATCTCCATGGAGCGGCGAAGGACGTCAACTTTTTTGAGAAGAATTTCCCAAAACGGAGATGGTTTACTGCCTGCGCGGTGGGCTTCTGCATATACTGGCAAGTTTCACGAAGATCCGATGAAACTCTGGGTTGTGAAACAAAAAAAGGTTCAAAAAATAGGAATGACCTCATAAAAAATTATATGAACGTCATAGTGATGTATCATTGTCGGTAATTAATCTCTGCTAATGCCCTGTTCGCATTCTCCCGCAAAACAGAATTCAAAAAGCTTGCCTAGTTTCGGAGATAATTTTTTAGGCGATTTCCATTAGCGGAATATTTTTGAACGTCATACTTTTTTTTTCTAGAGGAATTTTTCTCAAAATCGGAGATGGTACTTCTGCGCAGGGTTATACATATATATGCCAATGTTTCAGGAAGTTTCGATATTGAAAACTGTACTAGGCTGTGAAACAAAAAAAGTCCACCAAGAACAACAACGTGAGCAAAGACTTAGAGATCCTCCACGAGGATTCTAAAAATAAATCCTTGAATGGACTGAAAATTTGATCGTTATCAATTGCACAATGGAAAAACAATTTACTGCAATCTCAAAATGATGTGTGGCTCAGGAGGGCAGCAAACAAGAGCATTAAGAGAAGTTTATCATTTCATTTCTCGCTCAACAAAGACACATTAAAACCAAGAACCAATTCCCAAGTAATCTTTGTGATATACTCGATGGTGATGAATGTAATAGGAAAATTAATTTATTCCCAAAAGTAGAACAGGACAAATATTCATTGCGTTCGCTCTTTGAGTGGAATGAAAATATGAAAGGAAAAGAAAGTGCTTTAATCAATGTCTCCATATTTTACATTTGCTTGTATGGGAAGGGGAGAAATCAGTCTCCTATTTTGGTTTTGCGGGTTGAGTCAGAAAGTTTTCACTGGTTCCCAGATTCATTAATGGTGCCTCAGAAAACCGCCATTTATCCTCTACTCTCGAGTGAGGACATCCTGTCGGTGGTGCGTTCTCAGTTTCACTCGATTCTCTTGTAATAAAACCACAAACGAGCTCATGTTGATCGCAGCGGCTCCAGAGGTGAAAATGGCCGTGATTAGGGGGGAAGGGGCCTCCATGCCCCCCCCTTCCTGAGGTGTTCCTGTCATCGGTAGAACAGCCTTCAAGTTTATAACATCACGGTCCTTTATATTTCATCAAGGGTTTGTCGTGGAACAGTCCTCTCCGTCGTTGCTGAGAGATTTTAAAATAAATCCTCAAGTTGAGGGGAAAACCCCCTTTTTAGGTCTTTGTAGGGGAGGCGTCCGGATGGGAACCCATGGGACTGATTGTTCTGATGTATCGTCCCAAATCGGTCCGCAGTCGATCCATGTCGTTTGTGAGAAAAGATGTTTCATGATGAGGGATTAGGGGAGGAGGTGTGTGACCTCTTTCCGGGGGAGGACCCGGCCATGGCGAGAACATCAAGCGTTGGGACTGATCCCGATCTGTCGTGGCCAGTTCGGTCTGGATCTGTGAGGAGGTTTCTCAGAGATTTAATGAAAAATCAATATTGGGGTAAAACCCCCTTTTACCACATGATAGGGGGGTAAGCGGTCGACGTAAAAAAATTAAACTATAAACGAACGTTATTAAAAACATGATGAGTATTTATAAACAGGGACTTGTGTCTCCAGTTTCGGTGGTTCTCGGGTGTCGTTTGAAATCGAGTACGGGCGGCCATTTTGGTCACGTTGACGGACCCAGTGACTGATGATGACCAGCGAAAGCGATAACAAGCCGCTTGGTTAAACTGGAATCACAGCCTTGGTTACCAGTGATCCCGAACATGGCGGACGAGTTTTTGTTGTTTTGTCCACATGCGTCGAGGCTCATGGAAGAGTGAGAGTTCCCTCAAGCGCGGAACGAGAGCGGTTCAAGTGGACACATCTGCTGCTCAGTTTTTGTCAATGTCAGTCATGATCCTTCGGGGTTTTTATTTCATTGATTTTACACGAGGAGGGAATAATACAAATAATCATAATCAGGAATGAATTTATCAACCGTTCAGGGGGGAATGACGATCCGTTACTTAGGCGAATGAACGATCCGTTACTAGGGGAATGAAGATCCGTTACTAGGGGGATGAACGATCCGTTCTGTTAAGAAGGGAAATGAACGATGTCGCGAGATGGATCCTCTAGGGAATAACGTTATGGGGAATGAAGCGCTCCGTTACTAGGGGAGATGAACGATTCCGTTATCTAGGGGGAATGAACGATCCGTTACAAGTGTCAATGGGAATGAACGATCCGTTATACTGAGGGGGACATGAACGATCCGTTACTAGGGGGATATGGAACGACGGTTACTAGGGAGAATGAACGATCCGTTACTTTATGGGAATGAAGGGATTCCTTCTAGGGGTAATGAACGCGATCCGGTACTAGGGAATGAACGATCCGTTACTAGGAAGGGGGTAATAACGATCGTACTACTAGGGGAATGAACGATCCGTTACTAGGGGGATAGAAGGTCCGGGGGGCTTACTGGGGGTGAGGAGTTGACAGCGATTACGTTACTAGGGGGATATGAACGATCCGTTTACTTAGTGCGGAATGACGATCCGTTACTAACTACTGGGGAATGTAAACGATCCGTTACTGAGGGGAAATGAATCAGATCGTATACTAGGGGAATGAACGATCTGTTACTTCCTGGGGGAATGAAGGATCCGTTACTTAGGGCGGAATGAAAGGATCGTTACATAGGGGATGACACGAACCGTTATGGGATAGATTGTACTAGGGGGAATGAAGCGATCCGTACTTTACTAAGGGAAATGAACGATTACGTTTACTAGGGGTATGACGCGATTCCGTTTACTAAGGGAAGTGACGATACCGTTAGCTTAAGGGGAATGAACGCATCCGTTACTAGGGAATGCACGCGGCGTATTAGCGATGAACGATCCGTTTACTAGGGGAATGAACGATTCTGTGTAATAGGGGATATTCGGGAAGATTTCTGATTCTATGAGGATATGTAGAACTAATTACTGTGTTTTACTAGGGGAATGAAGGATCCGTTACTAGGGGAATGAACGCATCCGTTACTAGCGGAATGAAGGTCCGTTATAGCGGACATGAAACGATCCGTTACTAGGGCGAATCAACGCATCCGCTTACTAGGGGATATGAACGATCTTACTAGGGGGAATGAAGGATTCCGTTTACTA
>CM068958.1:15812371-15826730 GCA_035128595.1 Eptatretus atami | reverse complement strand
AGGCCACAAAGTACAAGTTGAGGAATCTTTCCTTCGTGTTGGGAAAGGAGGTGCACAGAGAAAACTGAACAAGCGCAAACACATCTACACTTGCAACTACAGGTGGTTCAAGCCCAAGTTTCCCGAGCGCGACCCTAAAAAAAAACCGGGAAAAGGCAGGAATTCCTGAATTAATTTCCCACAATTTTTTCGGAATTCTTGGGAAACGATTTAGCGGGAAGGAACACGAACTTGGGCTCCATTTGTTTGAAAGAATTTCTCAGCTCAAACTCGAGAAAATCAGGCTTGGACCATCTCTAATCTCCACAATAGGTGGCATGTCAGTGGTGTGGCACGATAGTGGCCGGTGTTTTGCAATAGTGGCCAGTGTGGAACAATAGTGGCCGGTGTTGGCACAATAGTGGCCGGGTGCAGTGCCGGTGTGGCACAATAGTGGCCGGTGTGGTGCAATAGTGGCGGTGTTGGTGCAATAGTGGCCGTGTGGTGCAATAGTGGCCGGTGTGCACGATAGTGGCCGGTGTGGTGCAATAGTGGCCGGTGGTGCACGATAGTGGCCGGTGTGGGTGCAATAGTGGCCGGTGTGGAACGATAGTTGCCGGTTGTGTGCAATAGTGGCCGGTGTGGCTGCAATAGTGGCCGTGTGTGACACGATAGTGGCCAGTGTGGTGCAATAGTGGCCGTGTGCACGATAGTTGCTGGTGTGGTGCATAGTGCCCGGGTGTGCACAATAGTTGCCGCGTGTGGTGCAATAGTGGCCGGTTGTGGCACATAGTTGCCGGGTGGTGGCAATAGTGGCCGGTGTGGCACGATTGTGGCCGGTGTGGTGCAATAGTGGCCGGTGTGGTTCAATAGTGGCCGGTGTGGCACGATAGTGGCCGTGTGGTGCAATAGTGGCTGGTGTGGCAGACAGTGGCCGGTGTGGTGCAATATTGCCGGTGTGTGTGCAAAGTTGCAGTGTGGTGCAATAGTGGACGGTGTGGTGCAATAGTGGCTGGTGTGGTGCAATAGTGGACGGTGTGGCACGATAGTGGCCGGTGTGGTGCAATAGTTCCGGGTGCTGCAATAGTTGCCGGTGTGGTGCAATAGTGGCCGGTGTGGTGCAATAGTGGCCGGTGTGGTGCAATAGTGGCCGGTGTTGGGAACGATGGTGGTGGTGTGGTGCAATAGTGGCTGGTGTTGCACGATAGTGGCCGGTGTGCACAACAGTGGCCGGTGTGGCACGATAGTGGCTGGTGTGGTGCAATAGTGGCTGGTGTTACACGAGTGGGTGGTGTGGCACAATAGTGACGGTGTGGCACGATATTGGCTGGTGGGCACAATAGTGGCCGGTGTGGCACGATAGTGGCCGGTGTGACACAATAGTGGCTGGTGTGCACAATAGTGGCTGGTGTGGCACAATAGTAGCCGGTGTGGCACGATATGGCTGGTGTGGCACAATAGTGGCGTTGTGGCACGATAGTGGCTGGTGTGGAACATAGTGGCTGGTGTGGCACAATAGTGGCTGGTGTGGCACAATAGTGGCTGGTGTTGCACGATAGTGGCTGGTGTGGTGCAATAGTGGCCGGTGTGGTGCAATAGTGGCTGGTGTGGAACAATAGTGGCTGGTGTGGCAATAGTGGCGCTGTGCACGATATTGGCTGGTGTGGCACAATAGTGGCCGGTGTGGACAATAGTGGCTGGTGTGGTGCAATAGTGGCCGGTGTGGAACGATGGTGGCTGGTGTGGTGCAATAGTGGCTGGTGTTGCACGATAGTGCCGGTGTGGCACAACAGTGGCCGGTGTGGCACGATAGTGGCTGGTGGTGCAATGGCTGGTGTTACACGATAGTGGCTGGTGTGGCACAATAGTGGCCGGTGTGGCACGATATTGGCGGTGTGGCACAATAGTGGCCGGTGTGACACAATAGTGGCTGGTGTGGCACAATAGTGGCTGGTGTGGAACAATAGTAGCCGGTTGGGCACGATATTGGCTGGTGTGGCACAATAGTGGCCGTTGTGGCACGATAGTGGCTGGTGTGAACAATAGTGGCTGGTGTGGTGCAATAGTGGCCGGTGTGGCACAATAGTGGCTGGTGTTGCACGATAGTGGCTGGTGGGCACAATAGTGGCTGGTGTGGCACAATAGTGGCCGGTGTTGCACGATAGTGGCTGGTGTGGCACATAGTGGCTGGTGGGGCACGATAGTGGCTGGTGTTGCACGATAGTGGCCGGTGTGGCACAATAGTGGCCGGTGTGGCACAATAGTGGCTGGTGTTGCACAATAGTGGCCGGTGTGGCACGATAGTGGCCGGTGTGGTGCAATAGTGGCCGGTGTGGAACGATAGTGGCTGGTGTGGTCAATAGTGGCTGGTGTTGCACATAGTGGTCGGGTGTGGCACAATAGTGGCGCGTGGCACGATAGTGGCTGGTGTGGTGCAATACTGGCTGGTGTTGCACGATAGTGGCTGGTGTGGCACAATAGTGGCTGGTGTGGAATGATAGTGGCCGGTGTGTGGCGCAATGGGCAACATAGAAGAAAATGAGCACGAAAATTGTTGGTGCAATAGTGGCCGGTGTGGCACAATAGTGGCCGGTGTGGCACAATAGTGGCCGGTGTGGCACAATAATGGCCGGTGTGGCGCAATGGGCAACATAGAAGAAAATGAGCACGAAAATATAATCCTCAACTTTGTCTTTGTGTGGACAGGAACCTTGAGTGGAGTCCTTTTTCATCTCATTCACACAAGGGCCTCACTCGGTGGACGCTCCACGACGTGGTCAAGGATCCTTGTGGACGCCGATTGTCCCGATGCAGACAAGTTCCTCTCCCGTGGCATGACAGGGGTCACGTGCCGCATCACGTGATCAACAAAACTTTCATCACAACTCGTTCAGATTATTCATGACTAGTTCTAATGACCAAGTCATATATATACAACATATATATATCAATGTCTCGTGTGAGGGCGTGGCATGTGTGTGGGGGTGAAGAAGACTCCGCCGTGATGGCTGTGTCCGATCATCTTCATCAACTCGTCTTGATCATCGCCATCATCAACATCGCGATCGCATTATTGCATCAAGTTTATCATCATTATTATTAAAGATAAGATTCATGATCTTAATAACTCAAGAAAATAAACTTTATTTTGTGTTCTTCACACAGGAAGCGACGAAGCCTGTTGTTTGTTTGTTTATTTGTTTGTTTGTTTGTTTATTTGTTTGTTTGTTTGTTTGATCATCTTGAAATGATGAATTTACCTGCGATGAGCAGGCCGATTTATCTCCGCATCAACTTTGATCTTCGAGAAAGGGTGATTTACCCAAGGAATCCCAAAAGACAATGATTCCCATCTCTTGGTTGTTATTACTCGATAAAATTGCTGCATACTAATAATATGTAGATAGAACAGGAAGAATCCAAGGTACTTACGCGTCGTGCAGGTTCGAGAACAGGAACCATCACCGGTACTGAAACAAAAACACAACAACACGTCACGTGGTGGAAAGTTTTCAAACATCGATCCAAAGTGAACTTTTAACCACAAGTTCAAATGTAAAATAATTGATTTAATTTAAACAATCTTTAGTTGATAATTATCTCTAATATCTGATTAAGATTTCGGAATCCACTCAGGCAAAGGCCTAATGCAAGTAAATGTAACCACCTTTCCAGGTAGATCATTCCATGCAGTTCAGACCCGACCCAAGGCACCGGCACACATTACCTTCTCTTTTCGAAGGTACCTTTCGAAAGGTGTACGACGGCTCTCGGTTTCATCGAAAGATGGTGTACCCGAGGGAGCAATGACTGGCTTGTGAATCACCAGGAAGGTGGTTTATAGTCGTTGACAATGGAAACGCACACGAGAATGTTCAAACGGGAGAACGTGACAATCACGAGCGATCCTGTTTGTTCACAAAAATCATTCCAGGTATCTCGAGGGTTAAAGGTGTTCGATTGCACGTGATGTCCACGTGTACGTGAAATCAAACTCCCACGTGAACAGGTTCACGTGGATCCTTCAGTCGTCACCCTTAAAACCTTCAAACATTCCATGAATCGACTCACCTTGGGATCACAGTAACTGTGTTTATGGGGAATGACGTCATAACTGCAGAAGACGGAGAGAGTTGGGAGGAGTTGAAAGAACTTTCCCAAAGTAATCATAATTATCCTTGTTCTGTGTGACAGACAACAGGACAGCAATACACAGTGTTAGACAAGTGGGATTCGGGACATTTGAACGTTTAAATTCATATCCGAGTTGCCTGAAGTACAAGCATTGAAATAGTGACGTCACTGCAATCACGAGGGAATTTTCAGACCAGGTACCGGCACACAATGACCAACTTTTTTTAAAGATACAGACCAGGATGTTGACACGAACAAGTTAGGTACCGACGGGACAGCCGGTTTTACGTCCTCTTCCAAAAGCGGGTTTGATTCGAAATGGGAAGCAGCACCAGTCGTAGTTTCATTTCCACGAACACACAGAGTAGCCTTGTGTGCCGGTACTGTCCACCTTAAAACTTCCTCCCTAACTCGATGTTCAAACGACAGTAAGAATGAACAACAAATTCTCGTTTAAACTCACCGGTTGAGAGAACAGTTGATGGTAAATATCGTTAAATTGATAACGAGCAAGGAGGTCATGAAGAACGTGGGACTCCATCGTGGCTCGAACTGTGAGGGGAAACCCTCGGAGCAGACAATGAAATAGAAAGACGATCGTTGTCCTCTGTGACGTCACAACATTGATGATCAAACAGTTTTACACATTTTATTCACACAAATCCGAATCAAATTAAAAACCACAGTTATAATACTGCAACAGTAACTAAAATTACTTTACCATAATAATAATAATCAAATAATAATCATCAAAATAATCTGTCGATAATTCAGCATTGTGTGTGTCTGTGTGTCTATGTGTGTGTATGTGTGTGTATGTGTGTAGTTGTGTTTCTGTGTGTGTGTGTCTGTGTTGTGGTCTGTGTGTGTGTGTGTGTGTGTGTGTGTGCGTGTGTGTTCTCTGTGTGTGTGTGTGTATGTGTGTGTGTCTGTGTGTCTGTGTGTCTGTGTGTGTGTGTCGTGTGTGTCTGTGTGTGTGTGTGTGTGGTGTGTGTGTGTGCTGTGACCGCTGTTTCTGACAACCCTGTCGATCTAATTGAAACTTGCCAGGTAATGCTTCGAGCACTGAGTAATGTTGCTTTTTTCAAGGTTTGATATAATTCGGACAAGTGTTCCAGAGTATGGACATTTTTACCGCAACCAATGACAGGATACGGTGCTATGAAGTCACATTGGACGTAACAATATCTTTTTTTAATTTTATTTTTTTTTGCATGTACGGACCAGCACTGAGTAATGATGTAATTTTATTTCTTCGTGCCTTTTCCTGTGGAATACAAATTATCAATCATTGAACACACAGGTGGTTTGATTTTTCATCAAATTACAACAGGTGTTTACTTTATCCATCATATTACAACACAAGTGTTATTTATCATCAATATTCACACAGGTGTTTACTCTATCATTAACACAGGTGTTTTATTTATCATCATATTACACAGTGTTTAATTTAATCCATCATATTACACACAGTGTTAATTACCATCAAATTACACACAGGTGTTAATTTTAAATCATACAAATTTACCATAGCGTGTTTACTTTATCCATCAAATTACACACGGTGTTTATTTATCCATCAATTACACATAGGTGTTTACTCATCATATTACCACAGGGTTTAATTTATAATCAATATTACACACAGGTTTTAATTATCCATCATATTACACACAGGTGTTTACTTTTCCATCATATCAAACACAGGTGTTTAATTTAATCCATCATATTACACACAGGTGATTTAATTTATCCATCATATTACACACAGGAATATTTACTCCATCATATTACACACAGGTGTTAATTTATCCATCAATTAAACACAGTATGTTTACTATCATCATTACACAAGGTGTTTACTTTATCAATCAAACTTATCACCACAGGTGGTTTATTTAATCATCAAATTACACAAGGTGTTTATCATCAATTACACACAGGTGTTTAATTTACCATCTATTACATCACAGTGTTTAATTTATCCTCTATTACACATGGTGTTAACTCATCATATTACACACAGGTGTTTAATTTATCCATCATATTAATACACGGTGTTTATTTATCCATCATATACACACAGGTGTTTATTTATCCATCATATTAACACACGATGTTTAATTTATCCATCATAATTAACTCATAGGTGTTTACTTTATCCATCATATTACAACACAGGTGTTATAATTTTAATCCATCATATTACACACAGGTGTTTACTTTATCCATCATATTACAAGGTGTTTAATTTATCCACATATTACACACAGGTTTTAATTTATCCATCATATTACCACAGGTGTTTACTTTTTATCCATCATATTACACATCGAGTGTTTACTTTAACCATCATATTACACACAAGGTGTTTTTAATCTTACTCCATCATATTACACAGGTGTTTACTCATCAGTGTTACTTTTACTTTATCATCATATTACACAAGGTGTTTACTTTTATCCATCATATTACATCACAGGTGTTATTAATCATATATTAATCACAATAGGTGTTTATCAACCATATTACACAGTATGTTTACTCATCAGATTACACTCACAATGTTTACTCACATTTACAACAGGTTGTTTACTATAAATCCATATCACATATTACACAGGTGTTTACTTACTCCATGCATATATACACAAGGGTTTTTTCACTTTATCCATCATATTATCACAAGATGTTTACTTTATCCATCAAATTACACATAGGTTGTTTACTCATCATAATTACACACAGGGGTGTTTACTTTATACATCATATTACACAAGGTTGTGGTTTACTCATCCTATTACACAAGGTGTTTACTTAAGATGTTAACTTACACACAGATTTTACACAGCAGATGTTTACATTTATACCATCATATTACACACAGGTGTTTACTTAATCATCATATTAACACCACAGGTGTTTACTTATCCTCAGTAATTACACACAGGTGTTTACTTAATCCATCATATTACCCAAGTTTTACTTTATCCATCATATTAACAACAATGTTTACTTAATCCATCAATTACCACAGATGTTTACTTAATCATCATATTAACACAGATGTTTATTATCCATCATATTACACACAGATGTTTATTAATCCATCATATTACACACAGATGTTTACTTAATCCATAATTACAACTAGGGTTTACTAAATATTAACACTGGTGTTACTTTATAATTTTACCACAGAAACAGATGTTTACAGATTTTCTTTATCCATCATATTAACACCAGTGTTTTTTTATCCATCATATAACACACAGGTGTTTATTTATCCATCTTTAACACGGTGTTTACTTACCATCATATTAACACAGATGTTTTACTTATCTCATATTACACACAGATGTTTACTTTATCCATCATATTACACACAGATTTTACTTATCATCATATACATACAGATTTTACGTTTAATCCATACATATTTACCCACAGATGTTTACCTTAATCCATATATTAACAGATAGTTACTTTTCTCTCACTATACATTACCTCATATTACACACAGATGTTTATTATTCCATCATATACCACAGATGTTCATTATCTATATATTACACACAGATGTTTACTTTATCCATCATATTACACACAGATTTTACTTAATCCATGCAATTACACACAGGTGTTTACTTAATATACATATTACTCACAGATGTTTACTCATCATATATACACAGGTGTTTACTTTATCCATCATATACACCGATGTTTACTTTATCCATCATTTAAACACAGGTGTTTACTCATATATTAAACCGATTTTACATCATCATATTACACACAGATGTTTACTTTTCATCATATTACCAGAATGCTTTACTTTAATCATCATATACACAAGAGTATTTACTCGATGTTACTCATATTACATGATGTTACCACTAATTAACACAGATTTTACTTTATCCATATATTAACACAGATATTTACTTTATCCAGTCTCACATTACACACAGTGTTTACTTTTCATCAGATATTACAAGCACAGAATCTTTACTCATCAATATACATGCACAAGGTGGTTTACTCAATATTACACACAGAGTTTATCATCCATATTACAGACAGATGTTTACTCACCATATTAAAAGACTAAGATGTTTACTCACCAATTACACACAGGTGTTACTCACCATATTACATACAGATGTTTAATCATCTATTACATACAGATGTTTTTTACTCACCATATTACATACAGATGTTACTCACCATATTACAACGATGTTTATCCCATATTACAGATGTACAGATGTTTATCAATATTACATACAGATGTTTACTCACATCATACATACAGGTTTACACCATATTACACACAGATGTTTATCAATATTACAACACGATGTTTTATCACATTTACATATCAGATTTTACTCACCATATTACACACAGATGTTTACTCACATATTTTACACTACATGTTTAATCACGCATATCAAGATTTACTCACCATATTCAACAGATGTTTACTCACATATTTAATACAGAATTTATCACCATATTACACAAGATGTTTCTTCATCATAATTAACACACAGATGTTTATCACATATTAAAAGGTGTTTACTCACCATAATACAACAGATGTTTATCATAATTACACAACGAGGTGTTTACTCACATATTACACAATGTTTACTCACATTAACACAGATGTTACTCACCATATACACACAGATGTTCTTATATTACAACATTGTTACTCATCATATTACACAGATGTACCACCATATTAACACAGATGTTTACTCATCATATTACACACGATGTTTACTCATATATACACACAGATGTTACTCCATATTACACACAGGTGTTTACTCATCATATTTTACCACAGATGTTTACTCACCATATACACAGGGTGTTTACTCATCATATTTACACACAGATGTTTATCCCATATTAACACAGATGTTTTCATCATTTAACACAGATGTTTACTCACCATATTACACACAGGTGTTTACTCATCCATAATATACTTCACAGATTGTTTACTCACATATTACACACAGATGTTTACTAACATCATTTACACACAGATGTGAACTCACATCATAACAACGATGTTTACTCACATATTACACACAGTGTTTACTCATATATTACAACACAGATGTTTACTCACATATTACAACAACAGTGTTTACTCACATATTACACACAGATGTTTTTACTCACCATATTCACACAGATGTTTACTCATCATATTATAAGATGTTTCTACATATTTACAACAGGTGTTTACATCATTCGACCAATGATTTATGCACAAGTTATTAGACATGCACGTTTTCATCATCATTACTACATCACGATGTTTAGCACCACAATGTTATTCATCACTAACACTGGCAGGATGTTTACTCACCATGAAGTACAACGCAGGTGTTTACATCTCTCAGGTTAATACAGATGTTTAACTACCATATTACAAGCATGTTTACTCATCACGTTCAAATGTTTACCACACGATAAGGTGTTACTCATCACGTATGACACACGATGTTTTCACTATTCACGTAACACGATGTTTTACTCATCTATACACAGATGTTACTCACCTCAGTTACAACAAGATGTTTACTCATCAATTACACACAGGTGTGTCTTATCAATAGTTAAAACACCAGCGTGTTTACTCATCTAATCACGTTACAGAATGTTTACTCATCGTTACAAGTTCTCATCACCAGATGTTTACTCATCACGTACACACAGATGTTTACATCACGGATTAGCACAAGGTGTTTAACTGCATTCACGTTACACAGCAGTATCCGTATCAGTGTTACGTCATCATATTAACAGATGTTTCTCACGTTACTAACCATGTTGTAATATTACTACACACAGGGTTTACTTGTTTACAAGTCACCATAATTCAACACAGATGTTTTCACTACGTATATCACAAGATGTTTACACCATACGTTACACACGTGTTTTTCACCATACATTACACAGGTGTTTTCACTCATACTTACATGCAGCAGAGATGTTTATCACCATCTTACACACAGGTGTTTACCATCATACGTTAAACAGTATGTTTACTCACATATTACACACAGGTGTTTACTCACGGTCTAACACCAGATGTTACTCATAGTAACTCAGTTCTCATATTACACACAGTGTTTACATACACGATATAACACAGATGTTTTAACTCATTCATATTACATTCAGATGTTTACTCATCATATTTAAACACAGATGTTTACTCACCATATTACACACAGATGTTTATCCATTTACCCAATGTTTATCCCATATTACACACAGATGGTTTTTACTCACATATTACACACAGATTGTTTACTCAACATATTACACACAGATGTTTTACTCACCATATTAATCAGCAGGATGTTTACTCACATATTAACAAGATGTTTACTCATCATTATTACATACACAGATGTTTACTCACCATATACACACAGGTGTTTACTCACATGATTACACACAGATGTTTAGCTCACCATATTACACACAGATGGTTTTCCCTAATTACACCGATGTTTATCTCACATATTAACACAGATGTTTACTCATCATATACCACGTTTTACTCACGATATTACACACAGGATGTTTAACTCACCATATTACACACAGATGTTTACCAATATTACACACAGGGTTTACTCATCATATTAACGACAGATGTTCTCATCATATTACATCAGATTGTTTACTCACCATAATTATACACAGATGTTTACTCACCATATTAATACAGATGTTTACTCATGCTATTAACAACAGATGTTTACTCATCATATACATCTAATGATGTTACTCATCATATTACATTAACAGGTGTTTACTCATCATACTTAACAAGACGTTTATCATATATACAGTACAGATTGTTACTATCATATTAAATACAGGTTTTACTCATCATTTAACACAGACTTACTCTCAATTACACACAGACGTTTATCATCAATATTACACACAATGTTTATCATCATAACACACAGATGTTTACCTCAATATTTTAACAGATGATTTATCATCCATAATTATACACATGTTTACTCAACCATATTAACAAAGATGTTTAGTCACATATAAAATAACACGATTTATCATATTACAACACAGATGTTTGATCAATATTACACAAGGTGTTTATCTCATCTTAACAAGATGTTTTACTCCCATATTAACACAGGTGGTTTACTCATCACGTTCCCCCAGATTGTTTACTCATCATATTACAACACAGAATTTTCTCACTCAAGGTTACACACAGGTGTTTATCATATATTTACACCAGATTTTACTCATCATCATTAAACAGGCGTTTTCTCTCACGTTAACACAGATTTTACTCATCAGTTACACAGAGATGTTTACTCACATATTACCCACAGGTGGTTATCATCACGTTACACCAGTATGTTGACTCACATATTACATACAGATGTTACTCCACGTTACAACATTGTTATAATAAAAAGAATCATGAAAATACCTTCCCATCTCCCGAATGACGTGACAGGTTTAAATCACAATCCCAGGAGAAAGTCTGGTCACCATGGAAACCGCGCCTGTCTGGAACATTGGTGGAAACAAGATGGCGGGTTTTTCCTCGTTCCCTCAGGATATCTCTTCGCACGACGTGGACTGATTGTTTTTCAGGACATTCCTCCGATCGATGAACGGTTCGAACTGCTTTAACAAATCGATTTCACATTTTATGGATTTTACGACGGGAACCACACAGCGCCCGTGTGTTCCGTCAGCAAGCAGTTTATCACCGCTTGCCAAGCGGCTTGCTTGATCGCTCAAACTTTTTCTACTGTCGAAATGATTTGTACTTGACCCACGAGCGACCAGCAGTCACCACTCAGCAGTCAAGGAGCCGCGTGGAACGACAGCCAATGAGAAACCGGCACAGAGGAAGGGTGGCTCACGAGCGAGCGCGCAGCCAATCATGGCGCCGTACAAAAGATGACGTAACGGCCGTGCGGGATCGACGCTCCAAGTTCGGATCGGTGCCGCTCGCGCCGCACGTGGAGAGGTTTGTTTACCTGCCGAGTCATGGCGTGCTCGGTGAAGGCGATGGCGGCCAGGTTGGACACAGTGTTGACTTCCTTACCCTCACCTTACAATGGACGCGTTAACGCACCTCAGCAAGGTAAGTGAAGCTTGTTTTGAAGTTTTAACATTTTCTGACCCGTGTGGTTCGGAACGTGAATAACTTGTTCGTTCCCGTTTTGTACCCGAAGGTTCAACTCGACCTGTTCATGGTTTATTTTCCACTTTCCACCAATTGTTGTTCTTTTTCTACGTCCTTGTTTTATTTCCATCGAAGTTATCTCAGAACTGTGTGCGAAACTCTCGAACTGATCCGCATTTAAAAAAGTCTCGTGTAGCTGATGTTTTGTGGTTATAAAGTTACTGCAGCTTTTATATAAAATTTGTTATGTTGAGAGGAGGGGGCATATATTTAATACGTACTTAAAGTGCCAGGATCTTTGGAAAAACTCCCAACCATCTCCTCTCTGTGTCTCATCCCCGTCGGATTGATTATTTATTTTATCGATTTAACCCCCTCCCACTTCTTTGTGCACGTTGATAAATTGTCCTTCGAGAATTTTGGATTTTCAATTTCTATATATTGTTACGGCTGTGGAAATTCGCATTACACCATAAAGGTTCCCTCAGGTGAGATATCTCTGTAGGTGCATGTGTAGTTAGCCCAAACCCGTTGTATAGAGGAATTTATGTGATCCATCGGGCTCGATCCTCAGTTAGTCGTTTTTCTTCTCTATCTTTTATTTCAACAAACAAAAACGCCAACGATGCTGGTGGGTTTTTCCCGCCATTCTTCCCCGAGCTTGGTGTGAGGGAAGGAGGGGAGGCAGCTCGCGCCGATTGGTGGATGGACAGCGTGAGCGGTCGGGGTGAGGGAACGCCCCTTTTCCAGAACCCTCTCGAAGGAGTGGAGCCGAAACGGGGCGGAGTGAAGGGCGGAGCCCGCGCTATAAAAGTGGACACGGGCGGGCGCGCTTCCTCTTCCGCCTCTTCCTCTTCGTCTTGGCTGGTGTCTGGTGGTCTTCGGTTGGTTTTTGTGGAGAGTTGTCTTCGGGAAGAGGTCCTGCGCCGCGCCTTGCGAGCGGCCCTGTCATGAAGGCACGGACGGGACGCGGAGCGCCAGTAGTGAGGTGGACCTGCGTGTCCGGAGGGGAGTGCCGGAGAGGGTTCGACGGCCGCGAGGAGGTCGGGGCCAGGCGCGACCACGCTGACGGTCGCGGGAGAGGGACTCACCAGCCATAAAAGGGAAGTCGCGACTTCTTTCTTTCTTTTCCTTCCTTTGCTTTTTTGTATAAATGTGTGTGTTGGCGCCTGTCCGACAAGTAGAACTGCGTAAGTGTTTGCCGTGTGTCGTCTTATTCGGTTGTAGCTCTGCATTGTTTCTTTTGTTTTAACTGTTATACGTGCTTGCTTTGTGTCTGTGTGAATAAAGTGCTTGTGTGAACTTGTTCCCCGTTTCGCTGCGTCCTTCCCTTTGGTTGACTCTCCACCTGCTCCACGTAAGGGGTTCGTAGTGGGTGCAACATCCCGGTAATTAATCGGAACCGTCAAGGCCGACGATAACACCGCTCGTTATCACTGTAGCACGGAACGGACCGCTTAAGCGGTTCGTGTCCGGAGTCGCCTGTGGCGTGGTACGATCTCCCGGTCGACCATTCGCGCAGGTACTTAGGTAGATCGAATTTGGCGAGCAACCCTATCCTGCGCGGGTGGGCAATTGGCACGATCGTGGTGAGGTTAAACCCCCACCCGTGACTAGCTCCCGGCGTTGTCCGAGAGGGTCACGACTGAATTGTCCGTTCCGGTGGCGAGGCGGCCGCCATTCGAGACGAGCGGCTGATCCACGCCGGCGGCGCGAATTCGCAACAATATATATATATATACAGGCGAGTCAGAAGTAGTGCCTGATTTCTGTTAGTTGATTGCTTGTTTGCCATTTTATTAGTGTTCAAGAAGGTAGAAATAAATGAATGACATGTTTATCTAACCATTTATTCAAGAAAAAATTATTATGGAACTGTACCAAGCTGTTTTACTTGCAATTTACAAAGTGCCCTCCCTCGTCATCGATGCACAATTGCAGCCGAGCAGGCACAGAGCGGCACACGTGTCTGCAGAGTTCGATATCAATTTCCTCAAACTTTGCAGTGATTTGAGCCTT
>CM068958.1:15796415-15812027 GCA_035128595.1 Eptatretus atami | reverse complement strand
TCAACTGTCACTCTTGGGTTATTCGCAGCCCAGTAGACTTAATTGTGCCATTAAGCTTAAAACGTGCCTCATCTGACCACCAGATGTTGTCCAGCATTGTGTCCTCTTCGTGAAGTTTAGCTAAGAACTCTTCGAAATTGAAGACTGCGTCGTCATCTCCATCATGAAGGGCATGCAGTAAGCATGGAATGTAAGGTTTCCATTTTTTCTGGTGAAGGATAGGATAACACTTGATTGGCTCACTTCCAACTCTGCAGATAAACGGCGAGTTGACTTTGCGGACTTTTTCCAGTCTTCTGATGGCTTCTTCAGCCTTGGCTACATTCGTTGCCGTTTTCGGACGACCGGACTTCTTTTCAGTGGCTGCCGACCATGTTGCTTCAAATTTCTCGACAATCAATCGTATGTTTCTTCCCTGAGGTGGGTTAATATCGAATTCCTGTGCCAAATGGCGTGCCGCCATCGTCGGTTGTTCATTACATTTGTAGTAATGTTTCACGGCCGCAATGCGTTGATTCATTGAAAGGTAATTGATGGTTCAATTTGGTGCAAATTCAGTAACTTTCCAAACTCTCAGCAATAACCTGCAAAACAAAATCAAAAATAAATAAATTACGAAAATTAATAATCTGCAAGACTATTATTAACATGACTTCCCAGAAAGAATCTGACAGCCGAAAAAACAGAAATTGGGCGCTACTTTTGACTCGCCCTGTATATATAAATGTCGTCGAGGCTCATGGAAGAGTTAAAGTATCAAGGAAGTGATTGCATCTCATGGTATTTACTATTTATCCATACTCATGTGCTGTTGCTGGTTTAAACCCCCTGTGTGCAGGACATTGTCCATGCAAGGCAACACGTGCATGGCGTGACCTGGTGGAGGCGCTGCACACTGTGCACTTGCGGCGTCACCGTGTTCATTTCCGCAGCTACAAAAATTGCTTCACTGGAATGGATGCTGTGGACACGATCCTCGCGCACCTCATGCATGCGGACTACTTCAGAAACTGTGAACTCTCCAGGCTGAAGGTTGTAGGGAATAGTAAAGGGGATGGTTGCGTTGTGTTTATGTTGACGTTTTTTCAAATACCCTCCCCGGAGAGGGTATCGTGTCTGTCTGTCTCTCAG
Source organism: Eptatretus atami (assembly GCA_035128595.1). Classification (NCBI taxonomy): domain Eukaryota; kingdom Metazoa; phylum Chordata; class Myxini; order Myxiniformes; family Myxinidae; genus Eptatretus; species Eptatretus atami. The sequence continues at coordinate 15,810,896 of CM068958.1, read as the reverse complement.
CACAAAACTTCAGTGTTTCTCCACAACTGCTTGTTTACACTTGACCACCAAAGTTTTGTCCCCTCAAAGCGGTTGAGACAAAATTTTCACTTTTTTTTATGACTTCATTGCATATGCAGAACGCTACATCTGATCATTGAATGAGGGGGGTCATCTAGGGATAAAATGGACCACAGAAAGGTTTGTTGACATCAGTCAGGTAATTTGACAGCCATCTTGTTTATAAAAATATAAATTAAAAGAAAAACTATCTTATCGAGGTGAGACTTTCTACGTTTGACCGCCTATCCATGAGGAACAAAAGGTTCACACACGATGTCATAGGTCACATGGTTGGGCAGTCGTGTTGAATTTACCCTAAAACCCATCAAAATCTCCAGAACAGCTGGACAGATCGAGAGGCAACTTCACACAAATGTTCCCCAAGCATTGTGTGTAAAAGTTTAAGGAATAATTGATGTCACATGGTTTGGCAGCCATATTGGAGTGAAGAAATATAATAATGGTTTTTCTCTGGAACCACTTAATCGATGTGTAACGTCGCAATTGTGATGGGGACACGTTTTACATTTCAACTTAATTGGATGTATGATCTGGCAACCATAATTATTAAAATATATATTGGGTTTTTATTTATTTATTTATTTTGAATACGGCTCACTTGGCTGGGCCTGTATGGGTTTGAGGGTAGAGGAGGAACGGCTGAATCCTATCTCGGTTCCTCCTGATGACTTAATCATTGCCTTTTGCTTGTTCGGGTTCCACCTCATGACTCCGATGCAGGACTGCACCTATGTGGTCTTCCATTTGATTTGAATTAAATTTATTTTAATCCCGTTCTAAATTGAATAATAATAATGAAAAACTTCATGGGTCAGGTGTCCAATCAAAGTGGGATGTCTTGTAACCGGTCATCACTGCCAGCAGTTATAAAGTGGCAGTTCTAATTATGTCTTAATTACGTAACACGCCACACACAGTACACCGCTCAAAACGATCCCTGGCAAGGGTCTGCGATCTCTGATTGCTCTTTCTTGGTACTTTTGTTTTGGATTCCAACACAGGCAGTCAGGTTGTGCCAAGCATTCCTGGAACGGGGAGAAATGGAGATCCTCTCCACGGGTCGTCGTTTTGTCCTCTTTGGTGACCAACGATCAGCAGTGTTTGAAGATTCGCGACACAGCTTTTATCGGTTCCCACAAACAACTGTAACCAGTGAGAATCGGGCTGGAAGCCAAAAGACCTTGCCTGTGTTCGCTGAAGACCATGGTCAGAATGTGGTCTCTGTGGAGCATTTGAAAGGAAAGCGGAAGAAAGCCAAGAGGTGAGCGTGACCAGAAGTGTGATGTGCTTTTATTTATTTTTAAACATCGTGGTTGAACTTCCTTCACATCGGTCGTTTTGCCGTTCGTTCTGAGCTATATTGAAAGCATAAAGTCGACCATGGTGTGGACTGGTGTCGTATGTGGAGTGGACCTGAGGATTAACCTCTTTGAGTTAACTCCTTGGAGTAATTGGTAGTTCCAGGAAAAGGACCTCATATATTTTTTTTGTGTGACGAGGAGTTTTATTTTAAATGTGATGTATATATTTATTTTTTTCTGAGTACTGTACTTGTTTTATTATTACTTTTTTGTGTGTATTGTATCAATAAATAATCCTGGCCCCAACAGGTCATTTTCATCGGGTATAATTATACTGTAGGTTCGCGAGATAGCGCTGGGGACGTTTATTCCAAATGTGTTTTTAAGTTTTTTTTTACCTATAGTGTCTAGATTTCGTAAAAAGACCTGATCAAATTTGAAAGGTTATTGCCTTGTATGGCAATGATCTCTCAAATTTGACCTAAGGCAATAATATTTTAAATGCAAATAAATAAATAACACCAGGACGTGCTGGAGGGAAACCAAAACTGATTTGGAATTTGTGTGCAAAACTGGTCTGAAAAAGTGTTTACATCTAGGAGATAATAATTTTTGACCGGAGCAACTACAATGGCACTCTGTAGAATGCATACCTCCGCTCGGCTTAACAGTTTACGTTTTGCATTCCACTGATGGGCCGGACCTGTATCGGGACCTTAACCAAAATCTAATTGGCTTATTCTTTTCACCTAACCAACTCATCCACCTAGTTTCATCATCCATCCACAGCTTTGACAACACACACACACACGTTTTTTTTAAATTAATGTGGCATCTTGATTTTCATCAAAATCTAATCGATTCATCCTGTCCAAGTTTTGTGTGAATCCTACAGAGACAGACAGACAGACGAAACCATAACCTCTACCCACCTTTGGTGTTTGAAGTAATTACCAATTTTTTTTGCTAATCCATGTATTGATCCCAGTTTTAAAATTGCAACTTGTTTGTTTTCTGTGCATTGATGTCTGCCTGTTGTCAAACTCCAAACTCTACTTTCGTGTGAACTGCTGGTCCAGTTGTAGACCGTGATTTTTATTTTGTATATTGTCGCATGCAGTATTTAAGTCACTTGTTTTCATCGGCAATTGAAGTCGAACAGAGGTTTTGTTAAAAAAATTATTTGTTTGAAATGTGTCAACTTCTCAAAAGGTTTGAGTTTCTTTGCAAGGGACTTCAATGCCAGGTTAGGCCATTAGGCCAATCAAAGCTTGCACTCGTGTTTTGCCAACTTGTGGTTATATTGTTGCGAATCTGGAAGCCATGAGCACACAACAGCCAGAGTTCTTTTAGATCAGTTATATCGGTAAGTACGTGTTTTTAGTTAGGGTCCCGTCCCTAGTCTAATGGGAATTAATTGTACGTGCGCTGCAGAGTGATTTTGATAGTCAGGGTTTTCTTTTACATTTTTACCTCACTTACAACTACAACAACACCTTTGCTCCATTCTGACGCCATAATGCTCGCGGTGGGTGGAGTTCAAGAAGAACTTGGCGTCTCTCTCGCCCAATCAGAGAGATGCGAGCGAGTTTGCTGTCAGTCGGCCAATGAGAGCCAACTCAGGACAATGTTACTCTTCCTGTTTGGGGGCGGTCCGCCGTGATGCCCACCACGCCCCCCCCCCGGTCCAATCAGCGGACTTGGCGCCCCTTTTGGCCAATCACGGGGGTGACTAGTGCATTTGCATGCCAAAACCGTCCAGTGAGGGAGAGGGTCGGAGGAGGCGGCTCCTCCCTTCTGGAGAAGGAGTGAATAATTGTTCGGTACGATCCGACTGAGGAGAGTTGGTTTTTGGTCTGCCGGATCGCCGGGCCTCGTCCACGCTCGCGCTGGTTGGTGTCCGCACTTCATCCTCCGTCCCGGGTACTTGGAGTGGCCTCGTGGTTGCGGGTTTGAGTCCCGCTGGTCCAGGACGTCGAAGACCACACGATGTGGACAGGTCCGAGGTAGCTCTGGTTTCCAGCTCATCTTCCCTCAAGCTGGGAACCTTCGATAAAGACCATTGAGGTCCATCTTCTTTTGGGTATTCATGTGTGGTGTGTGTGTGTCCTTGGGCCCCATCTATAAGTAGAAACTTAAGTGCCTGTGTTCATTGTACATTGCATTTGTTAGTCGTGATAACTCTGCCCTTATGTGCTCCCCTCATTCCCCCGATTATTGTAAATAAATACCCCTTTTGTTAAATATATCGGCTCATTTCTGTGTTTCTTTCATTGGCTTAGCACGGTGCGTGTTGGGAAATTGGGAAGCGGCAAATTGTGCATTCGGTCCGGCACGGCTCTGGTAACTCCGCTCGGTTACCCCGGATCCGAGCCGTTACCCGCGACTTGGATAGGACAGAGTCAGCCAAGGGTGTGGTTTCCCCGGTAGTTGGACGGCGTGAGTACTTAGGTAAATTGGAGTTAGACAAGTGGACCCTACCTCATGCCGTCTAAATATTGGTGACCACGGTCCTGTAAGGGACCCGTGCCTTTCGGAGTTCTCCGAGAAGCACGATCTACATTCCGGGTGTTCGGTGGAGCCGGCTCTACTGCTCGCCACCGAAACTCGGCCCCACAACAATATGTCTGTGCTCTATCCTTGAATTCCGAGCACCAAGCAAGGAAGCAACATATAACATTTATTTTTGGTAGGACTTGGCCACGCAACTTGAACCGCTGATCTCCCAAACTCAGAGTGGACACGCTAACCATTACGCCCATGAGTCTGGTTCCTTCATAAGATTGCTTTGAGGAGGATGCCGTCTGGTCTGGTTTCAATACTTTCATGTGAGGGTCGGTCAAGATCGACCTGTGATTGCATCTATGGAATAATTTATCTACCTTTGAGCTTTTCATCCTGTAGATCTGAGGCTACCGTTTTCAACCCGATGGTGATCGGTGCTGCGGAGAAAACCATTGAAGAAATTTTTCAGCATTTAAACCTCAAACCCCTTCTGTACACCAGTTATTCCTCTGCTCCGTTGCACCATATTTCTGATGCAGGTAAAGAATGTGGGAAGTGAACAGCCGAAGATGAAATCGTGCACCACGTGGCTGCACGATTAGGTCAGATTAATTTTATGTTTGTTTGTTTCCTCCAGAGGTGGAACAGGTGTGGAGACAGCAGACGCTACTGTGCCTGCTGCAGCTCACTGACCTACAAGTGATCGACACTGTGCTCATTTCATCCCCAAGTGCCCGCAAAACTTGCCGAGGCTGTCTTCGGGGAAAACTCTCGATTTCCAATGAGGCCCTGGAAAGCCTCTTGGATCGCAACTTCAACCTTGAGTGATTTGCATTTTCTCCCAACGCTTTCAAATTATGAAAGTGTTGTAACGCTCTCATTATGATGGATAAGTTGGCCATGCAATTTTTGTCTTGAATGTTTGGTGATATAACTTTCCACAGCTCAGATTGGCTCGCTGCTGCCTTGGACTGCCTTGACTGGCTGCCTAACTCTCGACTTGTGGAGCTTGCACAGCAACTGCCCAACAATCGCCTTCTGTTGAACACCGATGAAGTCAAACTATTGCTGTTTAACGCGCTTGCACGACATTACGAGCAAGAGAAGCAACCATTGTTGTCGAGTCAACTGTACGACGTCCACGCGGCCGTGCTCCAGCTTCTAGGTTTGTAATCTTTGAGGTATCTTTTGATATGCACATTCCACTTCCCCTGAAGGAGATGTCAAAAGAATCAATTTTTTTTTTTCAGTGTTGTACATGCTCTGCAGGTGCTCTCCAGTCAAGCACAGGTTGGCCTCTTAGCAGCAACTTTCGCATGGCTGTTAAAACTGGACATCCCGTCTCAAGGGTGTGGATCGCAATTTAAGAGGGAGGGGGGACGGGGGCATGCGAATGTACGGCATTGGGTGCTTTAGCGAGTCCTGGAAAATTTAATATTTGGTGCACTTCATGGTTGCTTGTGCTCTTTTCTTGGAAAATTTAGGGAATTGGTGGATGAAAAATGATTAATGACAGAAAATTATGGCATGAATGAAACTTGGATGTTTGGGTTGATTTATACACCCATTATGAAGAATATTTTGGGGGTGCTCATCATGAAAAACCAGAATGAGCCTGACCAAGATGGTGGTGTCTCATCTCAGCCGTCTGTCAGCTCGCTCTCATCTGAAGCTGCCTTTTTTTTTGTTTTTTTGGACAGGCCCCAATGGTTTCTTAAGGATAGTTTTTGTTTCACTTTCCTCACTCGTATCATCGATTGCCTGATCATCATACCTACAAATTTCTGGATACATTGCAATCCTTATAAATGCCCAGAGACTCCAGCGTTCGTGTCTTTATTTGATTTTCGCACATTCCATAACCTCAAGAATCTTGATCTGAGCCAAAGTTCAAAATTTCAACTTTATTGACTTCAGAAATATTTCTGACTGCTAAAAGTGTTCACATGTCCAATTCATACATCGCTTGACATTCTAGGTGTTAATATAACTGATCAGCAATTACTTGCTAAGCCAGCCATTCCTCATCAACCGTTTCGGTCGTGCTTGCTTGAGTGCTCAAGTCACTTGGCGAACGCTCTACAATATTCATACAATCACCGAATATATCGATCGACTTGAACAAAGTTCAGGGCCCACCCACCTGCGGTGCCTTGTGCGGTGAGTCAGTCGGTGGTTTGCTCTAAGAATGTGCAGTTTTGTTTTGCACCACGTTTCCCCTTTTCGTACAATCTCCTTTCATTATACGACCCGTCACTTCGGCATAAACAAATCCATATTAAAAAAAAAAAAATTTAAACGTTTGGTTTTTGAAAGTTTCTTCAACTGTTCTGTTTGAGTGCTTGCTTGAGTTGAGGCAATTGGCGAGCGCTCTTCAAGCTTCGATAGCGATATGGCGGCTCGGTTCTCTGTGGGGACATTTTCAGAGAAAGGAAGCCAAATAAATTAGGTGATTCCAATGGGAATGAGTAAATGAATGTTTTAGTTGTTACAAACAAATCACAACAGGATAGCTGAGTGGTATGCACTTTTGCTCGAAGCTGTCTCGTCTGTGTTTGAATCCTGACCCAGCTATAAACTGTCATCCCTGGTATCAAACAGCATGGGTGGATTCATCAATGTGTACCATCTCTCGATGTCAAACGGTGTCAAATCTTCCGGAATCCTCCCCCCCCCCTTTCCCCCCATCTCCTCCACCTTTGTTGAGGGACTAGCATGTGCAGTACGAATCGGATTCAAAGTGATCTGACTGAGGGGTGCAAAGGCGCTGCATGCAGGCAGGCCTTTGCCAGATAGATAGCATGGGTTTTAAATGTTCATGCCCAGATTTATCTAGAACCTGGCAGTTAAAAGAAAAATGTTGCTGTTTGGGCACATTTTACTGCCCTTCCCTTCCCCTCCCCTCATGCTGCATTCCCCTTCCTTTCCACTCAGGCTGGCTTCCCTCCACAACCCCCTCCCCCCCGCCCCCCATGGAGACATCTGGTGGTCTCAGCATGCTGGTTTAACATACCCATTTCGTTAAATGTAATGGTGGAGGAGCTCTTTGAGCATGGCCAATACTCAGACCAACTGTCTGAGGACGTCGTCCTGCAGTTGGGTTACTTTAAAAGAAAAAAAAAAGATTTTATTTATTAATTATTTAAGGAGGTTGGTGGCAGGACTTGCACTCCCTCCCCTTCCGAGCCCCTCCCCCCTCCTCGCCCTCAGAGCTCCGCCTCCCTCCCTCCTACACTCCTCCTAGCTCCCCCTTCCTCGACCCCTCCTATCTCGCCCCTCCCCCGCCCCCCCTCCTAGCGCCCCTCCCCGCCCCTCCTAGCGCCCCCCCCCCCGCCCCTCCTAGCGCCCTCCTAGCGCCCCTCCGAGCTCCCCTTTAACCCCGCCAGCGAAACGACTGGTTGTATTTGTTGGTGATGTATAAATATCCCAGCTGCTGACTCAAATTTTTGTGAAATATATTGAATCCATTGCTAGGAAAACTGGTTCTTAATCCTTTCCGAGTAAAATTTTTTTGTTTTTTGACCAAAAAAGTGGGGATGGAGGAAATTGATGTACTGGCTCTCTTCCAAAAGTTTTTTTGGGGGGTGGGGAGTGGTGGACATGTCGTCCACTGATTTAAACACCCCAAGTCCCATCTGCTGGCATTAGTTGGTCGCTTTTGTGAAGAGTAGGCGATAGGACAGCTTCCTGCTTTACGTGCCTGTAATCTTAACCACATTCCTCGTATGAACAAACTAACTCACTCCCACCCCTCTGCAAACCATCAGTGGTGACATGGTTATGGCACTGTCATGTTACATGACCAATATTGTGTAATTGTGGTTTTTACACAGGTACTGTAGTCGTTTTTATACGCCCGATATATATATATATATATATCGGGGCGTATTATGTGATACCGTGCCGTCCGTCCGTCCTCCTGTCCGCACTCTAACTCCCAAAGTTTCAACTTTCACGTTTCATATTGGTACATAGGTACAGACTGTGGAGACGGTGTCGCGACATACGTTCGTCATCTAAAGTGGTTGCCATGGCAACCAGGATGCTGTTTTCCATGTAGTAGCACAATTCTGTATATACCTTCTTGTTCTTCATAAAGTGACGTGTTTGAAAATATAATTGTGTGTGTGTATGTCACACTTTTTCGGGTGCATAGTTGCTCACTTGCGCTCTTGTTGGTCTTTGGAATTATGGAGAATCCTCATGCTCTCATGACTGTGTGCTGGTAAAAACAGTAGCATGAAAGTACCTGGGGAAATGTGCTCATGGTGGAATGGCTTGTGCTTAAGCAAAAGTACGAATGATGCAGATAAGGGACAGAGTAATCAAGCACTCGAGGCAAGCCAGCTGTGGCTGCGTCTGCTGGAGTCTCCCCTTCGAGAAGAACTGCGGGTGCTCCTCCACTTCATGAATATTGCCAGTTCCCCCGATGCTTTCAGAATACGGAAACAGGTGTAGTCTATTCTGCCCTTTTCAACGTGACATTCCATGTTAAATGATTTGAGTTGGGTCTGAATCATTGTTTGTGTACACAAAAAGGGCATATCCAACCAATGTTTGTATTAAGACCTTCCTGCCAATTGGGTAACAATGGCAAGAGTAGACCTTGCCTCGGATGACGTTTAATCTCCTTCCCAACAGACGTGTCGAAGGCTCGGTTGTGGTCCTGTCATTTTATTGTTTTTGATCCTTTGTGCCCTTTCTTTTTTCATAAGCATGGGTCATTACACTTGCCATAAAGGTGTCCACTTTCATGTACATGCCACATTCGACTGCTACGGATCTCATTCTCACACCAGCTCTACGCAATTTCCGGCTTTTTGGGCATATGCACACATTTTAAATACAAGTTATTTTGGTGTAAGCATGATCTCTAACGTATGACCTGTTATCCCCCTCATCTCCTTGTGATTACCAGATGGATAACAGATCGACTGTGCGTCGTGTTTTTGGTAAAGCGATTATCCAGAACAAAATTTTCTCCCTGATCGAGGTGGACACCTTTCTCAACTTCCTCATTGACAACCATGCTTATCTTTTCAAGGTGGGTATCCGATTATACTGCATTTCAAATTGAAGTGTTTTGTTTTTCTTGTCCTCACCAAAGACTAGGGTATTGCATTTGGGTCCCTTTTGGTTTTGTTGACACAAAACTTGTCTTTTTCTCCGCAACTGCTTGTCGGATTGAGAATTTTCACCATAGGTGTGACTCCTCTTGTGGAACGTCTTGCTTATAATTATGTCATAGGTCACGTGTTGTGGCAGCCATGTTGGAAAAACTTTGGACCTCTATCTTTATCTCTGAAACTGCACCAAGGAAGAAAAAAAAAAAACGGTACACGGGAAGTATTTCTCATGGGGAATGTTTGTTTTGATATCGGTGCCTTTGTTACGACGTCCTCATTGCAGATGTAGAATGCTACATCTGATCAGTATGAAAATTTGAGGGTCATTTGGGGATAAAATGGTCCACAGAAAAAAAAAATTGATGGTATTGATTGTGTGATTCGGCAGCCATATAGTCTAATAAATAAATAAATATTTCCGATCTTCTCTGAAGTGGCCGAACAGGTTGAGGCGAAGCTTTACACGTTTGACCGCCTATCCATGAGTAACAAAAAGTTCACACATGTCATGGTCACATGATTTGGCAGCCATATTGGATTTACCCTAAAACTCATTAAAAATCTTCTCCAGATCGAGGGGAAATGTCACAAATGTTCCCCAATCCTTGTGTGTACAAGTTAAGGAATAATTGATCGGTCACATGGTTTGGCAGCCATATTGGAATGAAGAAATATATTAATGTTTTCTCTGGAACCACTTAATCCTTCTGATAGCTCCAATGCAGGACTGTACATATTTAGTCTTCCATTTGATTTGAATTTATTTTAATCTTTCTAAATTCATTTGACAGTCGTCAAACGTCATGGGTCAGGGCAGTGTGACCACTCCTTGGCTTTTTTTTCACAAACTCTTGGCTATTCGTTGTTCACCTTGGCGTCTTGGTTTTCTATAATCATCGCTTTTCCGAAACCTTGTGAATTCTTGGCTTTTTTTCATTGGCTCACCTTGGCATTTATGAAAATGAGTCACACTGGGTCAGGGTCAGGTGTCCAAACAAAGTGTGATGTCTTGGTATCCGGTCATCACTGGCGGCAGTTCAAATTATGTCTTGTGTTACACCAGTACACCAACACCACACAAAACTAGTGCTGGTGAGGGTCTGTGATCTGATTTGCTTCTTTTTCTTTTGATTTATTTTTTTTTAAGGGATTTTTACCACCAATAAATTCTGGAACCAGCTACTTCCTCTTTTTTTATTTTTTAATTTACAACCTGTAGTAGCACAAGTGGCCCAGATCAACAATATCTTCCTCTGATTAATTAGGGTTAGGTATTAATCACCAACCTTCCCTTTTCAGAGCGGAATTGCCAATATTCATGACGCATGATAGACTGAGTCTGGTCACCGAGTTTTGTAACCGTTATCCCATCGAGTTTGAAGTGAAGCAATTAAACTGTCATTTTTATTTTTTCCCATGTCATGTATTTTAGAGTACACGTTCGAGTACAATCTTGAACGAACAACCAGCTCATGACTCGTGTAAACCTTTTGAGTATTGAACGCTTGCACATAACCAAGGTCAATGATGACATTATGACTTGAGATTTGGTTCAGGTGACTTATTGACATCTCTGCCGATACCCCCTCATCACATTCACAAGAAAGTTCATGGGAAAGGCCTGATCGTTTCACTTGTAATGTTTTCTTGTTTCTTTTGAGTTGTTCCTGTACACAAATGGCCCCCTCGTCTTTCATGGAACCTTGCCACTCCTCCGTTACTTTTCTTTATGGTGTGTCACAAACTTGGAAACGTCTTCCGAATTATCTGTGCCAAAATTGTGTATCTACGGAAGAAATGCTGCGCAACCACAAATGCTAGTTCGTGTTCGATTTGCCGTCCAAGGATTAATTTATTTTATTATTATTTTCATCTCCAGTTTATTTAATGCAACTTGAAAAAATAATAATTAGCTTCCATTATCGACTAATTCCACCGTGAAATTGGTCCCATATTTTTGCCACACCCTATACATCTTGTTGGGACACCCAACATGAAATGAAACTGAGCTGCTTTGCTCGCATGTTTAAACTTGAGCAGTTTCCCAAAATGTTTCTGCAAATACTATGTTCAGAATTTGCTGATTGCTTGAAATATCCTGTTAGGTTCCTCCAGTGCTCCAAAACATGGTGAGCAATAAGCTGTCGAGTCTGCAGCAGGGTGGCGATTGGGACAACCAACCAGGTGAGCAAAGACTGGTGTTCCCAAAAGACGTCTTGCAAAGCCCTATTGTTTTGTGTCCATTTTCTGAAAATGATTGTGCTGTCGTTTCATAAGCAACCTGAGGCTATGAGTTGAATCATTTCTGAAAGCTTGGTTGTGCTGATGATTCAGGGCCTGGAGCAGTGATGAGAGTAAACATGGGATGGATGCATGGAAAGCCAATTGCATCTTGAGTAACCTTGAAGTATGACTTTTTGTATACATTATCGAGGCTCGTGGAAGAGAGAGCAAAATAGAAATGAGAAACAGAAGTGGTGAGATTCAGATCAAGAAGTGGGAGAAGGACACATGGGGGTGAACAAGCTGAATGAATCGCAGCAAGAGATCTGGAATGTATGAGGGATCATCTGAAGTGGTGGCTTGAAATGGTAGAGAAGAGAAATAACTTTCAGAACAATCAAAGGCTTGTGGAGGAGTTTAAGGTGATCGTTGCACTGCACTAGTCTTCATTCTGATGAAGCGGCACTTAAATGGAACAAAGGAAGGAGGGAAAGAGGATAATAAGTTCGGACAGCTCAGAGGATGGAGACTGATCTCTCACGAGTGGTGGGAGGGGGATCGGTGAGTCGAGTGGTAACTTGAAGAAAGCAGGAGTTGACTATGGCAGTGCTTTTGATGTATTGTAAGGAATACACAGTCTATTCTAGATGAGGGAACAGGGATGAAGGAATTGTGTTCACTTTGGAATTAAGAAGGGTAGCCAACTGTGATTCTTAAACAACGTGCAACCTTGACTTCTCAAAACCGTGACCCAAATTTCTTGTGACGCACCACCATCTTGTGTTATCCCCATTCCTACTCTCCCTCCCCCATTTCCTTTCTTCTTGTTTCATGCCTTTATCATGTACAAGTTGCTGTGCTGCCAAACTCTGTTCATCCCCTCCATCACCTTGCTCTCCAAGAGCCTCGATCTTGCAGAAAAACAAGAATGTGCATTGGAAAAGGGAACAGGATTTAAAGGTAGAAGCAAATGGTAAGACTACAACTAGAAAATAACAGCTGGGAGTGCAGGGCAAGGTGGTTAACGAGAAGTCGCCAGATCTTGATCCGGCCTTGCGTACCCAGACTCAGTCGAGGGGGAAGTTCAAAAATGACTGTCCGACGATGTGCACTGATGTTGTCCCCGCCAATCTTAACCCAATTCCTTCCAACAGACTTCACCTACTGCCAGCAGGTGAGCCAACGGGCCTTCGAACAGCAGCAGAAGGAAGCCACCGTGGCTGAGCTGTCCGGGCTTCTCAAGACGATTACCAACAACCCGAACTTGCCACTCGAGCAAAAGCGGAATCTCGTGTCTGAATTTCAAACTCACCATCCCAGCGTTGTTGTGGAGCACTTATCCTTGGAGATCTGAGTACAAAATCGTTTTTTGAATCCTTGTTTATAACACTGACTCTAAATGTAGCATTTGCTTCCTGTTTTAAAACTGTCCCTTTGCAAGTTTCTATAAAAATGAATAAATATTCTGTTTTAAACAAATAAAAGTTGGTTTATTGATATCTGTCATCTCTGTTGGATTTTGATGGTTGATAAATCGGTCCCACATTTGTCCTGACCTTTTACTGTTCTGGAGTATACAGGTCTTCTTTGGTTACCTGCTGGGATGATGTGACAAGTCGTTTATTTATTTTTGACGGATCTTTTTCTCTCGCCATGACGTTCAGTTTGAGCAATCCCCATGCTCAACGTTTTTGAGGTATTGGATCTTTTTGTTGGGAATTTGTCCACCGAAGTTTTATTTCCTTGTGTACGATGTTTCTCTTCACATCAGCAGCACAGTTGTGCCGTCAGCCAATGATCCTACCCCACACCCTTGTGCTGCATATGAAGTGCACCCAAGGTGGTTGTTAATTGGTTTTGTGTGATTTGGCTCTCCAACAGTATTTGGAGATTAAATTTCCTCATCCCCATCCTAACCCCACATTGCAACTTGTAACCAGAATCTTTTCCCACAGATTTTTCAAACTTTCTTTTTTAACCTCTTCTCGGTTAACGCTGACTCCCACGCTGGAGTATTGGAGAGAAGCTTTGTGCTGTATTCGAGATTTGGACAACCTTCATCCCTTGACTTTCCACAGAGCAGTTTCCTCGTGTATCACCATGGCAATTCAACTACAGTTCCCATCCCCAAACAGCATAACCACTCGAATGGCTTCGCTTGAGCAACCTACCCTTCAACCATGCAGAACCATAAAATGTGAATATTCTTTACACCAATAAATTCTGGAACCAGTTACTTCCTCTACTTTTTTTTACAAGGCCCAGATCAACAATATCTCCCTCTGATAGAAGGCCATCTCTTTTGAATGGGTCTCTCAGCCTCCTGTGATGTTTGCGTATCAACTGCATCACAGAAGCTAAGTAACTGGGCAAAGACAGAATCGAGTGTCAAAGGTAACAAATTGAGATTATTTTGGAAGGCATTGCTCGCTTTGTCATTGTGGAGACCATTTATGAAGGACAATTTTTATTTCTTTATAGAAAACCACAAGTGGAGGTTCTTTAATTTTTAAAAAGCAATTTCTTTTGCTAAGCTTTCTGTTCAGCACCTGCTGGTTTGAACATTCTCATCTGGTTTTAGAAAACCAACACCAGGGCTCATGGTTCTTTGATTTCACCGCAAATGTTTCTTATGCTTACGTTTGTCACAGACCTGTTGGATGTTTTTTTGAGGGGGGGGGGGGTTACAAAAACAACATTGTGTAAACAAATTCCAGGTGCAAACTTTACTCACTTCTGCTGGAAGCAAATTCCCAATTTTGTTGGTTATTTCTGTTCAGTGCATCTGAAATTTCTCGATGCCCATTCCAGGTATGTGCAAGCACCACCTGTGAGTGGGAATGCAACTGTGCCATGAAGGGTTCCAGCTACAGTTTTCTAGAGGGATCCTTCAATTAATTTTCTCTGTTATAACCGTAACATTCACATTCACATTCTGGTGAAGGCGATCGTTGAACAGGAAGTTTTTTTGGGCAAAAAAAAAAATTTCAAAGTTGGCCTCCAAAGCAGCCACTGATTGGGCATCCTCCATAATAAGTCTTTCCTTGGCACACCTGAACTATCCACCTACAAGGCCTTTATCTGCAGCTTGATGGTGTGCTGGCTCCCCTGCCTCATCTTGCTCAGCTTGATGCCAAGGAAACCAAGGTCTTCAAGATTATTGGAATCTCCCACGATAAAGCCAAGTCTATGGGCCGATCACTTCACCATTGCAGAGAAGTCCATGGTCTCTCTCTTCTTCTGCTTCCTTTCTGGTCTTGCAC
>CM068958.1:15792336-15796405 GCA_035128595.1 Eptatretus atami | reverse complement strand
ATCACTGCTCACCTCCACTCATTTGTTCCTCTTTCTCCCACCTGTGGAACCAACCTCCACATCCTTTTTAGTCTCGTTCTTCCCTCCAGGTTTTCAAGACAGCTGTTCACCACCATCTCAGATCACCCCTCATTCAGAACCATGATTTTTCTACCCTCGTTAACACCCAACCTCATCTCAAATTTCCAGTTTAACCTCCTTGGAGTTTCCTTCTGTATGTATCTATTGTCCACCCCAAACATCCTTTCCTGCCCCACCCCCACTGTTTGTTCAAGTCTCTCTCAATCTTGGCCTTTAAATCTGCTGGTGGTTTCACCACCCCCCTCCCCCCTTTCTGTTCCTTTTAATCCTGTTACGTCTTAATGCAGTTGCATACTAACTCTTCCACAAGCCTCAACTATATACTCAAACAAAAAAACAAAGCCTGACAACCTTCAAATTCTGCTCCATCTCTCAAGGAGAACTGTCTGGCAAAACCATCCCATATCCCAGTGTGAGAATGAGGGGGTAGGATGGGATTGGGGTGGGGCACATGAGTAGCTCAATCCACAACAGACTAAAAATTTCCAAACGCCAGCCATTCCTCAGAGAAATCTCCACAGATTCCTCATCAGTTTTTTTTTTCTTTTAATTGCTCAGTGACTGCACCGGCAACGTGCTCCCACGACTGGTAACAGTGCTGGTTGGGACGAGCCCATGTAGCCTTACTACCTGATTAGCTCAGGCTCGTGAATAGAGGGCTTAGAAAGAGAAGGAATGATAAAAGATGGTATCTTGCTGCATCCATCCACTCAGCAATTTGCAGGTTAGAGTGAAGACAAGAGTTTCACGACAACCCTGTGATTGCAGACGGTGGTGGACTGTTTTGCTTGCGCAGATAAATCTATTCGCCGACACAGACAAAGGATTCTGCATTTTTTTTCTTCTTGGAATCAATCAGCTTGCGTGATTACATCTCCATGACATCATTAAAACACTTCTGTGCAACCCATTATTTGGATGCTTGTCTAAAACCCAAAAGAAACCTGGAAACTGGGAGGGAAAACCAGTCGGCATCAGGACTCAGGAGGGAGAGGGTGAGGGTTTTGAAAAAGGTTCAGCCAGTGGTGTTAGAGGGAGAGCAAAAATCGAAGCAGCTTCACATTTTCAGTCCACAATCTGCAAGCGTCATCGTACCTGCGTCATCCCAGTGACATTTCATGGTGAATGTGGAGGGAGTGTCAAGCGAGAAAGAGGAAGCGTTGCCTTTGAAATGATGACAATCTCTGGCTCTATTATTTTCAGAACAAAGACAGGTCAGTAGTTTCTCGATTTTCGACTACCCTTCTTCTGGTCTTGCACCCTCTGCCCTTTCCATGCTCTGTTCCCTCCCCCCTCCTCCGTTGCTGCAGGGCACACACGGTCTGCCAGTAACCCCCATCTGGTGAAACTCCCAAATCCACACTCACTGCTCTCCTCCTCATTTGTTCCTCTCGTCTCACCCGTGGAACAGCTTCCTCGGTCTATTCAATCAAATTCTTCCCTTCGGCATTTCAAGGCAGCTGTTTCCCTCCATCTCAAGATATCCTTCATCAATACTCACTTTTCTACCCTCATTAACCCTCTCCAAATCCACTTCTTTCCATGTTTCCGAATTACCGCATCTCCCCCGCAACCCCCTCTTCGATTTTTAATTTTGGTTCCATTTATTTTGCTTCCCCAATTTCCCCATCCATGTTCAAGTGTCCTCCTCCCACTTATCTTATATCTCGTCCCTCCACCCTGCAGTTGGTATGTTCACCCACCCCATTCTTTCGTTTAAGACACGTGTGCTTGAAATGGTACACACCTGCAGTGTACAAAAATATAAATAAACAATTACATGGAAACTACACGAAGCTTAACGAAAATGCTGTACAAGGGAAACTCTTATTATTCGATGTTAATGGGCAGGAACACGACACAGCACAAGGTGTCCGTCACACGTCAAACTTGCTCTCGCAAGCATCTTGTCCCTGCTCTTCGTACTGTCTGCGAGTCACGAGATGCTTGCTGCTGAAGCTGGGGCTTCGTGACAGCATGGAGCCAGCCGTCCATGCGTGGGTGATTGGACTACGAGGGGAAAAGGGAGCAATTCAGTAATATTCCTCAACGTGCAAAGCAGACAGCAGAGGTCAAAACGTTTTGCATGCTCTCGGCCAATCGGCCGTCATCTTGAAAATAAATTGAGGGAAGGGCACAGGGAGGCGATCGATGAATACAAATTACAAAACAAAGGGATGCAGGTGAGCAGACAGCTTGCACATCGGTAAGGAAAAGGAGGATGTGCTATTACATAATGATGTCCAGAGGGGCTGGGAAGGGCATAGGGCAGGATGAACAACCACAGTAGTTGCATCGAGAAGGCCTTGTGATTCAGCCTCTTGTTGGAGACACCAACAGGAAAGCATTTGGCTACACTCCAGGCTTGAGAAGGAAGGATAATGGATTGTTATGTTAGTGGGAAAGGAGGCAGTTATATTAAGGACTTGAACCCCAGGCATGTTCGCGTAGCTTTTAGAAATTATAGCCTGTATCAAGTGCACGCGTCTCGGGTAAGGTGCCATTAGTAATGCCTGTGAGGAGATGGGCATTGTCCAATTTAGGCATTAGCCAAGTTAAGTTGTCCTGTCCATTAGGTTTTTTTTGTTGTTTTTTTAACAGGGAGAAGCTCTATGGAAACAGGACCACAGGTGGCTTTGGGCCAGGTCATTCTGGCACGGAATGCGGTTGTTGGGTAGTGCCGCTTTGGCCTGGATGTCAGTTAGTAGTGTTCGAGCTGTACTGCTTCGGTACTGAAGGTGGAATTTGGTCTGCACCGAAGCGGTGCAGAAGGCAGCCAATGGTCCACGCTGTTTCGGCTCAGAAGGCGGCATTGATCGACACCTGTTAAGCGAAAGAGGGGGCCATTGGCTCAGCCTTTGTGCTGGTCACTGCAAGTATTTTTTTCTATTCCCTCAATTGCTAATGGACACCGCAGTACAGCAAGATGCAATGGCAGGCTGGTAGACCGATAAATAGCACACAATTTGTCCGAGGCCGAGCAAAGCTAGGTCAAGGCCGTTTATTCCCAACCCAGGGAGGGTCCCCGCTATCCGTCATTTCACATACAAGTCCATCAGTTACTTAGGAACATTTTCGTTATGCATCAAACAATTACACGCACCAACGTCCATTGGACGGAAGACCAGTTACCAGGCATCCCACCCCACATTGCTTTGCGTACCAGCTTCCCACCCCACAATGCACTGCGTCATTGCACGCTATGCATCGTTGGACATAACGCCGCCGCATACTTTACTGTGTTTTTTTTTTAATCTTTGTGTATGCTACCACGGTAATCGTTGAACAATGAGTGGCAAACGAAGTGGAAACAAAAAGAGTGAACCTGCATGGTAGTGGCAATGCAGTACAGTGGTATAACCCTGGATGTCAAATTAGACGTAGTGAAACAAAATAAGAGTGGTGAACGAGTCGATGTCGCTCACTATCTTTGTTTGCCGCCGACAAGGGCTGGGCAGACGGCACGACATGACGCGCGCAAGCAAGTGATGCCGTTCGGGTAAGGCGGCCCATGACGCAGGCCTGGCCGTAGTGGACGTGGCGACCACGGGAGCTTTTCGTGAGGTCCCGTATGGACGCCGCAGAGAGAGTCGCAGAGTGTGTCGGGTTTTGTGGCATGAGTGAGTGTGCTGGCACAAAGGCTGGAGCCTGGGTCCGTGGGGGGAAACCGCTTGGCCAAGTGGGAAGGATAATTTAGAGGGCAAAGGACTTATACAGGCAGCTTGACAGAGATGATTAGAGATTTTAAGGTGTCAGACCGCTAAATTCTCATTATAAAATAGTTAAAAGATATGGTAAGTAAGATAAAAAGGTGAGGACCTCGACAGATGTTCTACAACATGGTCAAGGTTGGTTGTCGACCCCCATTACTAGTCATAGTACTGCAAAGCCAGTACTACAGCGTTGTCCCAAAAACACATGTTTATAAAGCAAGTGCTGCTTGGCATTGTGGGTAAAATATTCACATGCAGGTTGGGACAGTGCATTT
>CM068958.1:15784836-15787336 GCA_035128595.1 Eptatretus atami | reverse complement strand
TAGGGTTGGGAGAGGGAGGGGGAGGGGAGGACTTGGGGTTTGGGAGAAGAGGGGAGTTGATGGCTTGGGGTTTGTTTGTAAAGGGTGGTGGGGTGGGGGAGTTGAGGACTAGAATAAGGATCGTCTGGAATAACGATAAAAGGAAGCTTCGCTAGAAATACCACAAGGAGAAAGACGTGTGAGGGTTAGCATGGGCTAAACGAGTTCCAACCTGGCGTCAGCGACTCCACGGCACATCGAATGGCTTCAGGAATTCCCATTTCCTGAATCCCAATGTCCGACGGGTGGAACATGATCTCAGGAACTGCAAATCGCTCGTTTGAAAGACGGAGTACTTGTTCTCCACTCGGATATTTTCCACTCCATATCATGTCTTTGCGTTCCTGAAACGCGTTATATATGCAGAGGATCACAAAACAACAACAACAACAAGTCAAAAGAACGAGACGTTAAATTGTTTCTCGTTTTCCTTACCTTGCAATAGCCCTTTCTTATTGCACTGAAATCTGGCAACACGTAATCCGTTAAAATAGTGTTCTCCTCTCCTTTGAGCCTACGGTGGGTAAAGGTGCCAAGGATACCTGTATCAGCTCCAAATAATGCTCGTGGTGGTTATCAGAAATCCCAACATAAATTTCCCTTGATCAGGATATTCTTGGATTGCCCTGTAAAATAAAAAATTTAAATTCTCAATAATCAACGAAGCTTCGTTGACAATTAACCGGAAAGCGGAGAAATTCGTTACCGTCTACCACGTGATGCAAGGTGCCTCTCACTATGCTCCCGAGATTTGATACCGAGGCAATTTATACATCGACATCATAGCAGAGAAGGCTACGTCACCCTTCCTCCCTCCTTCCTCCCCCCCTCCCCCAACCCAAGTGTCTCAGCAGCAACCCTGAAAATTATGTTGACTTTCTGTAGAGGTGAGACGAATTCCAACGGCCATAGAATGGAAACTATAATCTCTCTATAATTCCAGCAGTGTGTGTGTGCGTGTGCATGTGCATGTGCGTCCGCTGTTTCTCGACAACCACTGGTCCGATCTAATTGAAACTTGCCAGGTATATTGCTGGGGACCTGAGGATGTGCCTTTTCAAGGTTTGATATTAATCGGAAAGTGCTTCCCAAGTTATGGCCATTTATTTACCAAACCAATGACAGGACATGTTGCTGCGTAGGCGTGGCCGATGGGGAAAGGCGCCATTTAGTTACCAATGACAGGGCACGTTGCTGCGTAGGCGTGGCCATTGGGGAAGAGATCCTCAGCCGCATTCCCCATTACGGGTTACAACGTACGGACTTCCGGATAATGATGACTTACTGTATTCTAATAATTTCTCGATTTCTTATGCGCATTTATCGATAAACACAATGCCCCAATCCAGTCGTCGTTTACGAGAGCGAAGGAAGGTGGTTCGTGTGGTTGTTTTGAAAGTTTTTTTTTTTGGTTTGCACGTACGGCTACGCACGTAGAGCGAAGGAACGGCCTGTGTGGTTGTTTCTGGCACGCAGTTTGAAGTTTTTTTGGTTTTTTTTTGCACGTACGGCCACGCACGTTATGGGCAGCGCGAGAGTGAAGAACGGCCTGTGTGGTTGTTGTTTCTGGCACGCGGTTTGAAAGTTTGTTTTTTTTGCACGTACGGCCATGCACGTACGGCCACGTACTAGTAATACCAATTCTACAACACACGAGACACTTAACTTTGTTTTAGGCCTAAAGTAGGAAGTGTCAGCGAATTGTAATCGAATGAGGGATTTTCCTCAACGTCTGGATAATTAGTTGGGCTTTGGCGATCTTTAGCGAGATTCTATACCTTCCAGGACAGAACCTCAACAAACAGAGGGTCCAGCTCAGTGGGCCAACACACTTCGTTGTGTTCAAACAGCAAAATTTATCCAACAGTGCGATCTCACTATCCAAAACACATCTGCTTTACCCAGAGCGGGTCATCTTCATTCTGCTTCGACGAAAGGTCAACGCATCTTCTCCACGCTTGCAACGGAGGTTACCATACCCGGACGAATACTCTGGGGTTTGGGAGGAGAACGGCTTGGAACGGCTCATCAAGCAAGACGCCTGACTGTCTGTTTGTTTAAATGTTCCGGTACGTTCTGCACATGGTGGCTCTTGCTGTCGATTACTTGCCCGAAAAGCATGAGCAATTCAGATCACAATCAGGAGGGAAACCGAAACGAAGTTAATAGATACAAGACCTGGAAAAACACTTTCATGTGAAGCTGCAATCAAATTCCATACTATGCTATATTATATTTTTTTGTGGAAAAAAGGTAACGAGGTTCATGGAAGAGCTTAAATCACAGGTGGAAGACGGACAACCAAATGATAGAGCTGAAGGGAACAGGCAGACAAAGAATAAACAGACAGGTTATGGAGAGTAGAGAAGTGCGTATGGCAAGTATGTGTGTGTATGTGTGTGTGCACGCGTGCATGCGACTAATCCGGACACGCCACGGGCTGCCCTTTTGAAGGATTGAA
>CM068958.1:15733328-15761025 GCA_035128595.1 Eptatretus atami | reverse complement strand
TCATCAACATCTCTACCACTCTATCTCCATAACTTCAAGTACCTATCTAATTGGTTCACGAAAAAGTAAGTGACCACTATATTCGTTATTGGTGGTGTCTGTCTGTCTGTCTGTCTGTCTGTCTGTCTGCCTGCTGTCCCGAGTATAGCTCGTGGGTTTTGATCCGATCCTGATAAAATTTTGGTGGGAGGTTTATTCATGATCTAGTTGTGTTTTCCTGAGAATGGGCGTGGTGCGCCCATTATGGGTGGAGCCACGCCCAAAAACATTTTTTAGGGGGGAGCCGTTTCAATTTGCATCTCCTATGAAGGGGTTTGTCGAATCTGGCAGGGTTTTCAGAATTTGGTTAGCCAATGGACCTGCATAGCCCCGGAGCTCGATTTTTCATTTTCATCCAGGTCAAGGTCACAAGGTACGAACTTAGAAAATTGTGAATTTTGACATAAAAATCCATCTTCTCCGAGGGGGTTTGTCGAATCTGACAGGGGTTTTAGTATTTGGTTAGCCCAATGGCAGCTGCATAGCCCCACGGAGCTCGATTTTTCATTTTGTCACAAGGTCACAAACTTAGAAAATTGGAATTTTGACATAAAAATCCATCTTCTCCGAGGGGTTGTCGAATCTGGCAGGGGTTTTAGTATTTGGTTTGCCAAATGGCACCTGCATAGCCCCACGGAGCTCGATTTTTCATTTTCGTCCAAGGTCAAGGTCACAAGGTCAGAACTTAGAAAATTGCGAATTTTGACATAAAAATCATACGACCGCCCAAACTTTGAGAGCTAGGATGACAATATTTTTTATGCATAATCTTGAGGTCATTCCACTAACGTCCTTGAAACCATTTTGCTCTATCTCGAACACCTTGCCCGTGGCGCCCCCTTCAAGTTTTTTTTACGCTGATTTCATCAAAGTATGGTAATCGCTGGAGTGCGAAATGCCATATAGCCTATATGACGTTATATTGTTCTGGAATGTTCCAGAGGAAGTTTTGCACCAAGCTCATAATCCTTGACCTTTGACCTGTAAAGTCCACAAAGGTCAATTTTTCAAAGTTGTGGGAATCAAACCAGGTTTCGACCTTCTTCGACGAACTAACCTCAATAAGCTATAGCACGTATCCTGTTTCCTTATTTTAATGTCCACAACATTGTTTTGTGACCTTTAAAGGTTATGCAAAGGTCAAATTTTTAAAGTTGTTGAACGAAACTGGGTTTTCGACATTTTGCAGTCATAACCCGTCACTCGTACCACTCATGTTGATCATTTTTATAACTTGGTCAAAAATTATCACATTGTCTCATCCTTGACTTCTGAAACAATCAACATTGTCAAATACCGCTCGTGAACCATTGCCGTCTCCAGACTTGTTCTAATTTAAACGAATCTACTTTTTCTGCTGCCACTACCTTTCCAGGAGACCATTCCATGTATTAACTACTCTCTGAGTGAAAGTCCCCTGCCTTACCACTGTCTTAACTCTCCTCTTCTTTACTCTCAGGCTATGGCCCCTGGTCCTATCACTGTCTACTCTGTTGAGTAATTCATCTGCACTTATTTATCTCCCCCTTTCATTATCTTAAACATCTCTATCATATCTCGTCGTAAACGCCTCCTTTCTAGTGTATACAGCCCTGTCTCCTTCTACCGCTCTTCATAGCTGAGTCTAGCTCGGTCCAGAATCAATCTAATAGCCTACGCTAAACCCTCTCTATGGCATCGATGGCCTTCCTGAATTGTGGTGACCAAAATGCACACAATATTCTAGATGTGGCCCTCACTAAATTCTTTACAATGTTAACACCACCTCTTGATTTATAATTGATCCCCCTCCTTATACAGTCTAAAACCCTCTCTACTTTACCTATAGCTGCTGGCACTGTGCTGCCTGCTTTCCTCCCGTTTATTACCACCCCAGATCCTTCTCCTGTGTGACACGCTCCAAAATTACCCCTTGCATGCTGTAATCTCTATTTCATGGTTCTTTCCCATCCCCAACACATTGCACTTGCTCAGGTTAAATTCCATCTGCCAATCTTTTTCCAAATCTATACAAGTATCAATACTTTCCTGAATCTGATCACCACCCCCTCTGCTATCCACCTCCACTCCAAGCTTTGTGTCATCCACAAATTTGGAAAGTTTACTCTTTACCCCATTATCCAAATTGTTGATGTAAATAATGAATAGTAATGGTCCGAGTACTGATCCCTGAGGTACCCCACTACTTGTATCCTCCCAGCAAAACATCCTCCCACTCACAGCAACTCTTCACTTCCTACCACTAAGCAGTTTGGAATCCAATTAGCTACCTGACCGGCCACTCCACAAGCCTCACTTTGGCTAACAACCTCCGATGTGATACCTTATCAAATGCCTTCTAAAGTCTAGACTCTAGATGTACTGTGTCCACTGCTTCTTCCTCATCCACCCAATCAGACACTACTTCATAGAACTCTAAAAGATTTGTTAAAACAGGAACTACCTTTGGTAATCCATGCTGTGACTACCTTTAATAGTTTTGCATTTGTTTAAATGGTTCCTCATCAGGTCCTAATTAATGTCTCAACACTTCCCCACAACTGAAGTCAAACTAACAGGTCTATAGCTTCCCAATTCTTCTCTGGATCCTTTCTTAAATAATGTTGTTACATTTGCTACTCTTCAATCCTCCAGTACCTGTCCTGACTCCAGTGAGCTATTGAAAATATCGTTAACATCTCGCTTACCTGCACAGCCACCTCCATCAATACTCTCGGTTGCATATTATCTGGACTCGGAGCCTCTCTACTCTTAGATTACCTAACTGTTCCTTTACTTCCTCCACGCCAACCTGGATCTTCTGTAGAAGCCCTTCCTCACCTCCTCATAGATACTCTCAGCTATTGGCAATTCTCCTGACTTCTTGTGTAAAAGTTAAAGAAAAATACCTGTTTATAAGCCTGCCATCTCACTTTCATCACTAACCACTCTCCTGGTGCTATTCTCAATGGCCCACACTGGTCCTAACCTGTTCTTTTCCCTGATATACTTAAAGAAAGCCTTGCTATTATGTTTAATATTTTTTGCTGTCTTCTCGTACTCTCTTTTGGCTTGCCGATTTATTTTCTTACTTGCCTCTGTTTACTCTGATAATGATATAAATCTAACTCGAGTCCTGTTATTTTATACCTAATAAATGCCTTTTGCTTCTCCTAAA
Organism: Eptatretus atami; assembly: GCA_035128595.1. NCBI lineage: Eukaryota > Metazoa > Chordata > Myxini > Myxiniformes > Myxinidae > Eptatretus > Eptatretus atami. The sequence continues at coordinate 15,757,829 of CM068958.1, read as the reverse complement.
TAGCGTTCCTTATCTCACTGCTCAACCACCCTGGTCTCTTTTCTACTTCTAGTTTACACATCATTGAATGTACTTTAATCTGCACTCTACACATTTGGTCCTTGAAGGTTTCCCATTTCTTGGTGATGATTGTCCTGTGTTAGAGTCTCCCAATCTACATCACCCAATTCTCTCCTCATACCTCAAAGTTTGCCTTCCTGAAATCTAATAGCCTTACCCGACTATCCTGAACTCTAACCCTCACAGAATCTTTGCAACACAATGTTATGGTCACTTGCTCCTAATGCTCCCCAACCTCTGCCTCCTCCACCATATTGGGATCGTTACTTAAAAGGAGGTCTAACACTGCACTCCCCCTCGTGGGTTTATCTTCAAACTGGGTTAAAAAGCAATCTTGGATAAACCTAGGAATCCTCATCCCTCTGCCCTTTCCCTGTTCCTGGATCCAATCTATCCCTGCAAGTTAAAATCCCCCTAATCAATACTCTTCCCTTACCACATGCCTTTTGAATTCTTCATGTCTCTCCTCCTTCCTCTCTCCTTCCCACTGGAGCCCTATAAAGCATCCTACCAGTATCTTACTGTTTTCACAATCTCTATCTCTACCCATACAGAATCCTCAACATTTATTCCTTCCTTAATGTCACTCACCCCCTTTCTCTCGATGCAATGCTGTCCCTTTACCCAGACTGCCACTACTCCTCCTCCGACTTCCGTTGTCATGAGTTTCATTGAAATTGTGTGTGTGGTTTCAGAGAAGAAAACAATACATATTTTGGGATCATCCCTCCCTGTAAAACCCCTTAAACCCAATATATATATATATATATATATTATATATATATATATATTATATTATATATATTTAATGCCATGACAATCTTTGGTCATATGTGGTGATGAACGTTGTGGTAATGTTTCATCGAAATCCGATGTGTAGTTTCAGAGAAGTTGAAAAAGTATTGTGGACGGACGGATGGACTGACGGACGACGCAGCCATCCTTCATAAGCTCCCCTGGAACTACGTCCAGGTGAGTAAAAGGGGGTATCGGCTTCTGTTGTTTGTCTGTCCTGTCCTGTCCATTTAGCTATCCCCTCCAAACCGTTGTTGCAAAGAATTCACCAAACTGGGGGTTTATGTCACATTGCAGGAGACGTGCAAGAGCTGTGTCATTTTGGGCCATGCCCCCCCTAGGCGGGTCAAAAAGTCAATGCCCGAAAAATGCAACTACGTGCACATTTTTAAACATTAAAAATGAAACTTCGTACCTGCAATCAACATTGGGAGAAGCATGAAATATGAAACAATTTGGATTTGGTTCATGTCCCGGAGTGGGGAACTTGTGACAAGGCTCAAATGGGGGAAAAAAAATTTAACTCAAAAATTTGATCTTGGGTCATTCCTGGTGGAACTTTTTCCATCCTTCAACCTTACTTTTGGGGTGGAAGCGTGGGGACTTGCGCTGGAGTGCCATTGACTTGGCTCTCGTTATACTCTGTCTGGCAGTCAAAACAAATTGAAAATCATTTCAAACAGGAAACTTACTGTTTTTACGGACTTCACAAAGGACACAAAATCAGGCACGAACAACTAATGCAACGTGTTAAATAATGTGGGTAAACTTCATTTTTGTTTTCTTCGCCGACCTTTTAAGTCTTTATGTCAATTGAATGATATACTTGAACACGACAACACAAACACCTTTTTGGCACTTAAAAAAAAAAAAACCTTCCGTTTCGCTGTACTTGAGGAACAAATATTGCGGTAATTTACGTCATCTTGACCATCAAATTTGTCAGTTGCAGACCTGCCCATGTCCATTGTTTTCTCAAAGACTGCGTGGGGTAAGGTGTTCTATGAACTCTGGTTGTTCTTGCTTTTGCGCCTCAATCTGAGTTGACTGCAGTTGTAAGCAGTCTCGTTTTTTTGCGGTTTGGCTTGGTACAGTTTTCTACATTACAGTATTGCACCGTGGCTGTCTTCTTGCTGGTGGTGTTGCTTGGAATTTGTTTGCAATCATATCGCTATTTCTGTTCCAGTGTCAGACCTGCTGGCATTGCCGTCTATCTGAAGGTGTCACCCGGCGGCCATTGCTCCCTCGTCAGTTGTACGTTTCTTGTCAAGGTCTATTGAGGGATCCTTCTGATTGGAAAAGAGAGACCTGGGAAGGCCAGCATCAGTGGCCAATTTCAAAGGATGGTTTTATCAACTCAAGGTTGGCTCACCGCCTTGGAAGCAAAAGTGACGCCAACATTTTTGGTGTTATCCATTGATCGAAGCAAAATAGGTGCTTCCTCTCCATTACAATGGGCACTCAACATGTTAGGAGCGAACCTTGATGCACACTCTTTGACCAATTTCACTGTTGTAGGATCATTTTCTTGATCAGTGGGAACCTTTTGACTCCTTTCGTTTTCCCCGTTACCCTTCATTACATCGCCCACTGAGGTGAAGGAGGTGATGTTTTCACCCTTTCTGTCTGTCTGTTTGTTAATTGCCGGAATCCTTCGGATTTCGGCAATTATGTTGGTCGGTGTGTGTGGTGTTGTGTCATTCTGTGTGTTCTTGTCTGTTGTGTTTGTTTACCCTGTAGCAGCCACATCGTTTCAGCGATCATGCAAACTGGGTAAAGACGTCGGCCATGGTCCAACTTAGACATTGTGTTTTGGTGAATCTAGGTTAAAGGTCAAGGTCAGGTCACAAAAAACCGAAATTCTTATTTGTGCATAACGTCCACTAAAATGGTCGTATCGACTTCAAACCAAATCCAAAATGTGCATCTTCCAATACTGCATCCAACCGAATGTCTCATTGGGGTGTCACACCAACACTTCTAAGAGGCGGGGTCGAATGTCAGGGGTCGGGTTCAAAACTTTCAAATTGCGATAAAGCGCCATTTCTATCCAATTGACTTCCAGTTATGATCATGACCAACTAAGTGCTATAACCCATTAAAAAAGCACTATCGACTTATAAGAAGCAAAATTGATTTCCAGGTTTTTGTTTCCAGAGATCACGGGAGATTGTGACAAGTTATGCCCGCAATTCCTTGCTCAACGAGCAATTTCATTTGTTTGTTTTTTCTGTGTGCAGGATATCTCAAAGTGGGACGGGATCCGGATGAGATTTTGTGGACAAGGTTTCCGGTGGGTGACAAGGACGAACTGATTAGATTTTGGTGAAGATCTGGATCCGCTGAAAATATTTTTTTTAAATGATTCTTCACGTTTGAGAGATTGGCCAAAAACGATACATAGCACGATATCTCAAAATGTATTTGGCCATATGTTCTCGTGGTCAGGCCTTACGTGGCAGGAGGGGCGCTCTACCGAGTGCCTTCTAGTTTTATATTTTATTTTTCCTGCATTCACTCCCAATATATTTTTCTTTCTTTATTTCTTTTTTTTTTTTCCTACCTTCCCTCAGGTAGATGATTTGTATTTTGTCTTTTCATTTGCACTGATAACTTAACATCTTTCAGAGTCCCAATCTGCCGGACCGCGTCATCGCGGCGAAAGCTTAATTTGAGCTCCACGGTTATTCACTGGTCCTCGCCAGTTTTTGGATTCAAGTGAGGAAACGACTTTCTCTTGAAATCTTTAAACTTATATTTAATTTTATTTTGAAGTTCTGAAGTGTTCCTTCCCCCTGAGGAGGATTTGTTTATTTTTGGCCAGTTTGTTTCCCTGTCCTTTCCTCAATTTGGCCAGATTGGATGGTCGGCGGAAAGCTCTGAGCAACCACTTGAAGAAATCATCCTCGTACAGGTATTGAAAACGGGCCGCCAATGAAGGCAGAAGTTTTGTTTGTTATTTAATTTTCGGTTTTTTTATTTAATTTATAACGAATACCAAGTTGCGCTCGTTGTGTTTGTTTTGTTTTGTGGGACCCGTTTATTTGGAAGAAAGATTTTGGGAATTTTTTTTATTTTTATAAACCTAGAAAGTTTCGTTAAATGTAATTTTGATCGAGTAAACTTCTGGGAATGTTTACACTTTTGGCTTGAAGGATCCTAGGTGATTAAAAATTATGGTTCCCCCTGGAGCGGAGGCGTTATAATGTTTCGCCTCGGTGGTCCATTGTTCCCACTTTTTGCAAAGAACAATTTTTCTATTATTTTTTTTTCCTTTTCTTTTTCAAAATCGATTGAAATGTTCGGTAAATCTTTTGGATCTGAATCGTTCAACGTTATGAACCTGAGTGAAAAGGATTTCTTTTTGGCGTGGTTGGAATTACGATTAATCTGTGCTCCTCGTCAGGGCTGGAGGACAGTTCCGTTATCAGAGCAAGCCTTGGGAATACGAAGATAGAATTACGCTTCCTTAATCTTCTCCGACAATATCGTGCCCGCCGTAGTCGTTTCCTTCCCCGGCAAAAGCATCAGTTGCGCCAATTTTTAGGGTCACACTTCTGATGAAGAGTCCACGGGAATTGAACACATACAAATCTTTTTATTTTATTTTTAATTATTTTTACTCTAGTGTTGCATTTGTAATGATAATTTTTGTTATCTTATGTGTTCTTTCATTAATGTGAGTTGGTGCCCGTCCTTTCGGTGGGACCGTTACGGGAACCGTCCGTCACGCACTCTCCCTCGATGTTGTTGTCGAGCCTGGGTTTTGAATCTTGGGTCCCCACATCCCTTTATTTTCTTTCCCAATGTTCACCCTCAAGTTATTTTGGTTCACTTCTCCGTGGCCTCTTGGGTTGTTTTTTCTCCCTCTTTTCTGCTGTTCTTTTCATTTTTTTTGGTTGTATCCATTCCAGTGTTTTGCCCACGCCTCTTCCACGATCCCTCACTGCCCCTGTTTTGGGGGAAGGGGGTGGGTTTGAAAAAAGGGAGGGGGAGTGAGGGTTTGGGGAGAGGTTTACCTAATATGTTGCCGTTTTGTTTTAACATCTCACAGAGGTGGGACCTTTGATAATAGGTTGTGGACTAGCGTTTTTGTTGTTTAAATGGTGAATGATTTTGTGGCAATTTTGAGTTTACCGAAACAAAGCTTCAAGAACGTAACCCTTGTTCATAAAATAGCCTCGTTACTTAATGTTTTGGAGGTTGTGGAGTTGAAGTTTCCTTGTATTAAAAATATAAAAGTTCTGGTTGTTGGTGGTGTAAATGTATGTTATGATTTGTATATAATATTGTTAACGGCAGGGGGTCCGGGTGGAAGCCCCAGGGGGGGGGGGAAGCCTATCTTCGGTTCTCCACCAAGTCCCCTGGAATTGAAGCCCGTCGACACCGGAATATTCCGTTGACACGGCGGGTTTTTTCGCATAACCCCGGACGTGAATGCCATAACCTCAACCAGTGACTTAGGGGTCCTCGTCTAGCACTTCTAATTTTATCCGGCTTTACCTAAAAAATAAATCCAACGTGAATCAATTACCAGGGGAGCACGCCCTCCGGTACCCCTTGTCTTGACGGATCAACTTTACCAGAATCAGATGCAGCCCAAGCGGACATGCCAAACTACGGTTTAAAAGGAAAACGGATTCGTTGGGAATAAAAGTTCCGCGAGCCAAAGGATACCGGACCCATGCCTTGAGAATCAATGAAAGAAAATATAAAACAGCTGGGAACATTTCTCTCAAATAATTTAATTACAAGGCCAGTTGAGGAATGATATGTGGCACAGTGAACATGATTTAATTGTTGTCTGAATGCAAGGCAAAGAAAATGGCCCCGAGAGGTGCGGACAATATAGACAGCACTTAACAAAAAGCAGACAAGAAGCAGATTTTATCCCGGATATAATTCTTGTACACCCTTACTTAAAACGAGGCCCCGGCTCATCACACACACACACACACACACACAACACACACACACACACACACACACACACACCGAATGAAGAAAGGAGAAATGAAAGCTTTACGGTCTCTTTAATATCTTGCACGATGTGCCCGATCGCGCTTCCAGTACGTTTGGGTGGTGTGCTCCGCTGGGTGATACGTCCGCCTGAACAAACTGGCATGGTCCCCGTTCCTCCCCCCGCCCCTTGTGCAAACTAATCGAGCCTTAAGCCCGTCCCCGGATCCCCAGAAGGAAATGGGGGCAGACGACAGGCATGAAGAAGGAACTTTTGGGCGGAGTCAAAAAGCCCAGGTTGGGGTTTGGAGAAAGGCGGAAGGTCCCGCGGAAGCAGTGGGGGTAGGGGGGAAAGGAAAGGCGGGTCCCCCCGGAGCAGTGGGTGGGAGGAGGCGGGGGTCCGGAGCAGTTGGGTGGAGGAAGGTTTGGAAAAAGTTCGGACAAATGGGGGGTTGGAAGAAGGTGGGGTCCGAGCAGTGGTTGAGGAAGGTTTGGGGTCCCGGAGCAAAGTGGGGTGGGAGGAAGGGCGGATTCGGGAGCAAATGGGTTGAGGGGAAGGGCAAAGGTCCCAGAGGCCATTTGGGTGGAGGAAGGCCGGACAGGGATAGGGGTGGGGTGGATGGAGTTTAAGCGAAAAGTGGGCCCGGAAAGAAGGGCCGGGGCCAGCACCGAGGGATTATGAAAGCAAGGAAAAAAGACGATGAAAACCGAACCAGCCCCCCCGCGAACCCCAATCCCCTGTTTTTAAGAGACACGTTATGGCGGGGCCGGGGTGATGAACCCGAAAGCGATGGGTGGGGTCAACTCGATCGGCCCCGCTCCCTTTTGGTTTGGGGCCCCCTTTGCGGCCCAGCACACGGCCCCTGGGCCCGCCATGGGAACCGAAGCCGGTTCCATTTAACTTCGGGCCAGAAATTGTTTCCAAGCCCCTGCCGGAGTTTTGTTCTCGCTTCCGAAGCAATCCGGAAAACATGGATCGCCCCTGCCCAACCGAACCAACGGCCCCCACCCAGGCGAACGGCGGTTCCCAGTTGGCCGGTAATTGCCCGCTGCCCTTGGTTTCCTGTTAAAAGCCCCATGGGGCCCAGCCTGGGCCCGCACAAAGCCGCCCTCTTCCTGGCCTGCAGTCCCCGCCCGGCGGAGACGAGAGGAAAAGCCCCGCCCGTCCCCCCTGGGAGAACACCAAGGCCCGAAATCAGCGGAAGAAAACGACGGTAGATGCTACGTAAAATCCCATGGGCCCGACCGAAAACAAGGAAAAAATGTTGGGTTATTCCGTGGGAACCTTGCTTTACTGTTGCCGGATAAATAAATTAACCCAGGGAACGGCCAATGGTTCCCGCCGCCCCTTTAGCTGCGGTCCATTTTTTATCAAAGGCGCCGGTGGTGGTGGCGCCCGCCAGCCCCCGACTGTGTAGGAAATGGGGAAGGAAAAGATTGGATATAATTTATTAGATGTTGGTTTTTGGTTGGAAAAAGCAAGATAGAATATAATTAAATTAGCCTCAAGAAAATTAAGTTTTGAAAAAAGAGTGGCCGCGGCCGTGGGTTACTGTAAAATTTGTTTTTTAGCAATTTTTGGTGGGGTTTTGTTTCCCTTCTAATTTTTTCCTTCGGGCACGGCCCCATTCCCTGCAAGTTGCGCTGTTGTTGTTCTACAGGTGGGGGTGGTCCCGAGCGGATTGCCCTGATGCCCGCGAGACCCCCTTTTCCCTTTCAAACACGAGGGAGCCGGGCTGCCCGTTTTTACATATGGGGGCGCCCGAAAGCGGAGGTTGTGCCCGGCCCGCCGAGGATCCCATTCCTTGGGATTTACCTCGGGAATAGCGAAAAGAATAGAAATGAAAAGTTTTCAGAAGCATTTAATCAGACCCCTAACCATGAGAAAAATTTTTTTTATACAAGCGCACTTGGTCTCTTTGGAACCAATCAAAAACAGAAGGAAGCGATATCCCTGGGTTACGTACAATTAATTAAAATGAAATTTGGTCCTGGGGAACCAACTGTTTAAATTTTTTGGCGCCCAATTGGTGTTTGGGGAGGGGATTGCGGTTTTCAGAAAACCCACAACCAATAAATATTGTTTTTTTTTGCGGATCCCCGGGGTTGGGGCCGGGAAATTTCCTCACTTGACTCCCTTTTGGCGCCACCCCTCACCACGCCTCTTCCCGGGGTTTTTATTAACGCCGGCCCTGGCTGGCAAGGCCCCTCCCGGGTCACGGCGTTTTTCCAATCGCAATTACAACGTAATCCCCTGGGACCTTTTACAGTTTTTGGGAAATGAACCCGGTTTAACAGAACCTGGGTTTGGTTTGGTCCAAAGATGCCGAGCGTTTTCCCTGGCCAGTTTTCGTTAAACCCATTTTGGGGTTTTTTTAAAATAATAAACCAATTCCGAACGGAATTCCCGGTTTCCCTCGCGCGACACAAATTAAAATCATAGCGGCCAACCTTCATCCGAATCAACCCGATTTTTTTGGGGACAAATTCGCGGGACACAACACCAGCAAAAACTTCAACGACAATGTTTTTTTTTTATTAACATCCTTTTAACCCCGTTTCTTTAACTAGGGAACTCCGGATTTAACAAAGGGTTTTTTCCGAGGGGGTTTTCCCTAACGAGAATATGCCTTAACCCCACAATGGCAGACCCAAGACCCAGAAACAGACAGCCCATGCATCAAGACAGACGTACTTGGTGGAATGTTTCCATGGGGACGAGAAAAGGAAGGTGGGTCAAAAGGCCAGAATGTTCGCCGTCAAGCGGGAAGTTCCACGGATTCTTCCCCGAGCCCCCCCAAAAGCCCTCGACACGCACGTGGGGCAAAGATTTGGCGGCCGCGTACTCTTTTCTTTTCTTCAAGGCACCGCGTGGCCGCCCAGCCTTCCTCAGCGGCGCTTCCTGGCCCCCACAAATTGTTTTGACGGCACAGAAAAAATGGTTAGAATCGACGATGGGGTTTTTTTCAAGTGAATTTTTCCCCTTCCTTAAGGGTCCAGCCAATACAATTCCAGGCCCTTTGGCCCTTTTCAAACCCGAACAAGGCCCAAAATCGGGGTGCCCCGGGCCCCTCCGGCAAAGGCCTTTGTCCCCATGGGATTTCCCCAAGACGTCGTGAGCCCCGTTGGACGTAAAGTAAAGGGAACCGGGCCAAAAGGCTTCCGTCGTTTCCCTCTCTTTGGCCTTTCCCGCCTCGCAGCCACTTTCCTCAACTCCCCGTCTCTCAGGTTTTCTTTTCTGCACAGAAATCAACCTTTTCCCTTTCCTTTTTTTCTACGCTCGCCTCTCCAAAAAGCCGACTGCCCGTTTTCCTCTCATCGGCAAATCAACTCTTTATCCTCCCTCAGTTTTCTTAACACTTTTTTTTTCCTTTCCTTTCGTTCGGCCTCGAAGCCACGAGCCACGCCTTCAACCGACTGTTTCCGCAAACGAAACTTCCCACGAAGGTCCTCGGTGCTCGCTCGAAGTTGCCACTTTTCGCTTCCCTCCCCCTCTACCGAGCCCGACAACTTTCACTCCCCTTAGCCTTTCCCCACCTTCCCCTCTCCAGGGCCCCACTCCCCCTCAAGCCCCGACTTTGGGCCGGGGGGCCCTTTATCGTCCGAAGAGGGGAAAGGGAAGAAGAAGGGAAAGCCCTCGGCACAACACCACTGTAACGAATAAACCATGCCATTCCACACTCCCTTTGAAACCAGCAAATCGTAACGTCCCTTTTTAACCAAACAACCTTAGCTAAGACATACAAAATTTAATGGGGGATCTGAGCTTAATCCCATTCAATTAAAAAGGTACCCCCTGTTTTAAGGGGGCCCCAATTTTCCTTTTGTAACAATAATATAATATTTAATAATATACACAAACGAATGGGACAAAGTTTTCTGGTTTGCATTCATTTCCCCGATTATTTAATAAACAGAACATCAACGTTGTTTGGATCTCAGAAATTCAAATATTTTAGTGGGTTTTGTAAACATGAAAAAATTTTTGAAACCAATGAGAAAATGTAAACACGTGGTGCATACTTGGTGGTCGAGAGGTTGGCAGTCCCCAAGAAGTCCAGTTTAATAGTCAAGTTTTGGCCGTGGGAACCACAATTTGCCATTCGACAACCTCGGCTTTGCCAAAGGTTGCCTCCGTTTGAAGGACAACAGGATGTTTTGAAAGAAAAAGCTTGGGAGGTAATATCATTCCCAGACCGTGCCAAGTCCCTGTTTCCGCAGTTGGGCCAATGTTGCAGCTTTTTGGTTTTGGGTTAACTGTGCCAATCGTCCCGTTCACCCCCCCTTTCCATCCCAAACACAATGTTCTAATGGGGAGAAAGATCAGGTTTTGAAACAGGGTGGCCCGGAAGGTTTGCCGGGAAAGTTTGTTTGTGTGAATGAAAGTTTTCCCTGTGAACCCACCTCGTGGCGGACGTGAGGACACGCCTTTCCCTGGTTTTTGAGCCGTGTAAAGTGAGTAATGAACCTGCAGGAAACGGGAAGGAAACGGGAAACTTTTCCGTCAAGGGTACCCTGAAAACCCCTGTTCCAAAAATGCCCAATTAATGAACAAATCCCAAAGCCGCCTTTGGGGTTTCCGTGATTGGTTTTTGCGGTGATGCCCTCCCCTACCCATCATGGGCCCTTTCCCCCCCAACCCGCCTGGAACCGTTGCAACAAAGTGGCCTCCGGGCGGTAAACGTTCCCCCTCCCTCCGTCCAATAAACAACGACAATGGGCCCCCCATCACTTTCGTCAAAGGTGGGGACCTTTCGACCTTTTCACCTGGTAAAGAAGGCCGGAGCCAAACTTGTCCTTTCCTGACCCCTTTTCAGACGTTTGTTCCACTACAATAAAGCGGAGGCATGCCATGTCAAAATGACTTGGCCCAACAATATAATCCGGCCCAAACGCCGCGGTCCCCGTCATGGGTCCGAATGTTTTAATGGCTTTTGCGAACGAATTTCCCTGAAGAGTTTTTTTTTGGGCACTGGCCCGCAACCGGGAAATTGCCGCGAGCCCCTGTCCCAAACTTGCTTGTTCCCGGAAACTGATTTTTTTCCCCTTAAAGGTTTTGCCCAACCCCCCGGAAATGGTTTATCCCTGCCTGAAAACGTGCCGTTTGACCATGGTCCGCCCCATAAATGTGGGACAGTCCGGTTCAAAATTGGTTGCCCAGTTTTTTGTTTAAACGTCTTACAAGAGTGCAAAATGTTATGGTGGGTTGTGGGCCCTCAGCGGGTTTTTGTTTTTTGTTTTTTGGGGAACGGATTTTTGGGGTGGGGCATTCCTTCTCAAGCCAAATGCAATTTAAGGCACCGGTCGCATTTAGTGGAATGCCGCGGGCGGTCACGTTTTTTACGTGTGGAAATTGGGTTTTTTAGAAAAAACGTCGATATTTTTTCTCAACGCCCTGGAAAAATGGGTTCACCGATCGTGCTTGTGTTGCCAATTTTGCTCAATTACCACGCGTAAGGCACTGTTTCACGTTGACTCGGTCACGGTGGCCACGGCAAATTTGTGCCCCCAATGCAGTGCACAAGGTTTGCAAAAGTGGCCAAAAAAAGTTTTTCCGGAATATTTCAAAAGGGGTAAAACTGGGGAAACATGGCTTCAGGCCGATGTTTTGGCCTTGACCATTAAATTGCTGGGTACTGTAGTTTATAAATTTTTGTTTTTTTAAATGCCCCTGGCAAAGGAACTTTTTTTCCCGTTAGTATTTCCTGTTTTATAAATTGCCTTTTCCCCTCCTTTCGAGGGTGGGAAGTTGTGGCAGGGCCGGCCCGTGCCCCAGCCACGCAATCTTTGGCCTTGACGAAGCCCGTTCAAGCCGTTATGGGCCCGAATCCCCTCAAGTTCTATCCGCAAGGCCTATGAACATCCCTGTTTTGAGCGTGGGGGGCCCCCTCGCCGCGAACCCGTCGCCTGCATCCGGAAACCGTGTCCCGACCCTGGGGTGAAGAATAAAGTGAAAAAATCGAGTTTGTGGTGCGGCGGAGGAATGCTGTTTTTTGCCCGGCCAACCCGAGGGCCCCCACCGAGGAAAAGCGCCGAGCAGGGGTGGAAGCTCACGGGCGCTTTCGGAGTTAAGCCTCGCCGTCGAGAAACAAAACAGGGTTGGGCTTCAGGTGCCTTTTTAGGAGTTGGGGGGGACGCCCCCTCCGGTCTCGTGCACGGTGGTGGCGGGTGGTTTTCTAGCCGTCCCTTTTGGGGGTGTTTCTGGGGGGGTGCCCCTGTGACCTTAATTTTTTTCCTGTCTGCAAAATAATGGAGCCAACATCCTTTCCTCTCATCCGGACGACAACACAGGGGTTGTCCTTTTGGTGCCTTCCTATCCCTCTTAAATGCCTTCCAACCGTCAAAGCGAAAGGGTCCGGACCGTACCTTGTGGACCCAGTTTGGGTTGTGGGGTTGGAAGAGGGGACCAAAATCGATTAGAAAATGTTTGGTTGACTACCTTGGCCATGTGGAGATTTTATCAAGTGGGATTCCCCCTTCACACAAATTAAAAAAGGATTGGGGCGGCCCAAAAAAACCTATGTAAAAGAGCATGGATTATCTTTCAAAAACGTTAAATGGAACGAGTAATGGAAAACAAAAATTTTTTGGGTGAACGAGTTTTGGACAAGGGTGAACCGATCCACAAGCCCGATTTCGATTTTGGTTCTGTGTGCGGGAATGGCCATCCTGGGCCTATGGGTGGAAATAACCCAGAAACTGTTTTTCCCGCCTGGCGGGGGTATACCCCTTTTCTTACCCGATTGCCAATTCCCTTAAGTTTTTTTTGTCTGCTTATCAATTTCAGCCCGTTGTTGGGATTCAAACTTGGGCCCCGACCCTCGGATTATAGCCCCGGGTGCACGAACGCCGCTGTTTGTTTGCCAAATGGAAAAATAATCCTTAAAAGGAAAACGGAATGCTTTTTGTTGGGACTTTTTCCTGCATTTTTAGTGTTCATTTGCCCTGAAATTGATCCGTTGTTCCCCTTTTTTAATCTAGGCAAACTCACGTCAGGAATGAACGAACGTATGGTGAAACAATCAAGGGTGAGGGAAAGAAAAACCGTGTGGTTTATGTGTTTCACAATGCAAGTTCTTTACAAAAAGAACCATGAGCCTTGCCCAAAGTGAGGGTAATGTTTCTTAAAATTTTTTCCCTCCTTTTTTCCTCTTGGTTTTGGGTTGAGAAATCACTCCCTGAGCGGTCTTTTCTTAAAAATCCCGCCCCTCCCCAAATCCCCTTCAAAAGGGCCCAGCCCGTGGCGGGTGTTCCCCGATTTTTGTCGCATGCACGCGTGCACAAACACAATACACAACACATACTTGCCATTAAACGCCCCTTCCTCTCTCCTTCCCATAACCATTTTCTGGTTTTTATGTCCTTGGTCTTTGGCCTGTTTCCCTTCAAAGCTTATCAATTTTGGGTTGTCCGTCCTTCACCTGTGGAAATTTAGCTTTCTTTCCATTGGAAACCTTCGTTACCTTTTTTTTTCCCCAAAAAAAAAATATATTAAATAGCATAGTATTGGGGAATTTTGAAAATTGCAGCTCCCACACAATGAAAGTTTGGGTTTTTCCAGGGTCTTTGTATCTAAATTTACTTTCCCCGGTTTTTCCCCGGTTTTCCCCCCTCCCTGGAAATTGTGCATTCTGGACTTGCTCAATGCTTTCGCCCCAAAGGTTAATCGACAGCAAAGAGCCAACCATGGTTGGCCAGAACCGAACCGGGAAACTTTAAACCACAGACCAGTCCAGTGGCGGTCCTTGCCCCCCTTGGGAAAAAAATGAGCCCGTTCCAAGCCCCGTTCCTCTCCCAAATAACCCCAGAAGTATCGTTCCCGGTATGGGTACTCCCGTTGGACCAACAAAAGCCGTGGAGAAGAGTGCTCCGTGGGAAAAAACCCCCCCTTTCCCGGTTCGAAGCCAGAATGGAACGAATGAAACACCCCCGCTTCCTGGGAAAGCAGAAATTGGGTTGTTTGGAATTAGTAAGATTCGCACTTGGTTTGGAATTAAAATTTGCTTTGTTTTTGTAAAAACCCAACCGAAAGTTGGTGTTTGCCCCCACCTGAAGCTTGGGGAAACCTCTTGGTTGTTGAGTTTTTCTGGTTCCTGGAAAGGTATAAGAAATCCTCGCCTTTTAAAGATCTCGCCAAAGCCCCACTTTAATTATCCCAGAAACGTTGGGAGAAAATCCCTTTCCATTTCCGATTATACAAATTTCGTACACTCCACTTAGGCCCTAAACAGTTAAAGTTTTCGGTTGTTTGTTAGATTGGTATTAACTTTAGTACGTGGCCGTACGTGCAGCCCGTACGGGTGGCCAAAAAAAACAAAACTTTTCAAACTCCGCGGTGCCAGAAACCACAACACACGGCCGTTTCCTTCATACTTCTTCTGCGTGCCCATAAATATAACGTGCCCCGTGCCGGTACGTGCCAAAAAAAAAAAAAAACCCAAAAAAATTTCAACTGCGTGGGCCAGAAAAAACCAAACCACCAAACAAGGCCCCCGTTCTTTCCGCTCCTCAACGTCCGTCACCGTTAAAGGTGCAAACCAAAAAAAAAAAAAAAAAAACTTTCCAAAACACAACGAACTTCTTTTCCCGTCCTCGTTAACCGCCCGGAACCTTGGAATTTGGGCATTGTGTTTTATCGATTAAATGGCGCAATAGAATCCGGGAAAAATTAAATTTAGAATAACAGTAAGTCCCTAATTATCCCCCGGGAAAGTCGTACGTTTGGGTACCCCGTATGGGAAATTGGCGGGCTTGGGAGGAATTTCTTCCCGCCCAACTGCCCCACGCCCCTACCGCAGCACGTGCCCTGGTCAAATTTGGTCCTAAATGGCGCCCGCTTTCCCCATCGCCCAACGCCTAACCAGAAACATGTTCTGTCCTTGGGTTTTTTTTTTGTAAATTAATGGGGCCATAAACTTTTGGGAAGCCTTGGGTTCCCGATTTAATATCAAAAAGACCTTGGAAAGCCACATCCCCTCAGGTCCCCAGCATATAAACTTGGCTAAAGTTTTTCAAAATTTAGAAAATCGGAACCAGTTGGTTTTGTCGAAGAACAGCCGGGAACCCAACATGCCATCACTCGCCACACAAACACACCTGCCCCTGGGATTTATAGAGAGAAAATATGTTTTTCCATTTCCTAATTTGGCCGTTGGGAAATTCGGGGCTCAAACCTCTTACCAAAAGTCCAACGATAATTCCAGGGGTTTTTGGCCTGCTGAAACACTTTTGGGGGTTTTGGGGGGAGGGGGGGAGGAGGGAAGGGGGAGGAGGGTGAAACCGTAGCCTTCCCCTTGCTAATGAGGTCGGATGTATAATTTGCCTTTCGGTCAAATTCCCTCCGGGAGCATAGTGGAGAGCCCCTTGCCATCCAAACGTGTTAGACCGGTACGGAATTTTCCCTCCCGCTTTTTCCCGGTTTTTTAAATTGGTTCAACGAAGCCCCTCGTTGGAATTTTGGGAATTTTTTACAAATTTTTTAAATTTTTTTTACAGGGGCAAATCCAAAGAATATTCTGAATTCAAGGGGAAAATTTATGTTTTGGACTTTTCCCCCTGAAATTAACACCACGGAGCTTTTATTTTTTGGGAGCTGAATACAGGTATCTTTGGGACTTACCCACCCCGTAGGGCCCTCAAGAGAGGAGACACTATTTAAACGGATTACGTTGTTGCCCAGAATTTTCCAGTGCAATAAAAAAAAAGGGCTTATTGGCAAAAAAGGGTAAGACAACGAGAAACAATTTTTAACGTCCCCTCCCGTTCTTTTTTTTGGGACTTTGTTTGTTTTGGTTTTTTGTTGTTTTGGTGGGATCCCTGGCATATATAAACCGCGTTTCCAGGCGCACGAACATGCAAATTATTGGAGGTTGGGAAATTCGAGTGGAAAAAAAGGACCCAAGTCGTCCTTAAACGAGCGATTGGCCGTTCCCTGAAGAATAATGTTCCACCGTCCCCGGACCATGGGATTCAGGAAATGGGAACATTCCCTGAAGCCCCATTTCCGATGGTGCCCCCCGTGGAGTTGCTGAGCCAAGGTTGGGAACTGGTTTTAAAGCCGCCATGCCCTTAACTCCCCACTGCTTTTCTCCCTTGTGTGGTATTTTCCTTAAGCCGAAGCCCCTTCCCCCTTTTTTAAATCCGTTTTATTCCAACGTTCTTATTCCCCTTAGTCTTCAACTCCCCCACAACCCCTTTACAAACACCCCAAGCCATCAAATTTCTCCCCCTCTTCTCCCCAACCAAAGTCCCCTCCCCCCCTCCCTCCCCTTCTCCCCAACCCCTCAGGGCCCCTCAAACCCCTTCCCACCTTTCAACTTTCAAAACCCCTCCCTGGATCCTTACTAATCCCAACCCTTTGTTCACCCGCCTTTTCACCTCCCCCCCACTTCAAAAAGCAACGGGCAAAATTTTCCATTTTTTCAACATCCGAAAACAACCGGAATATTTTTTAATGGGCCATCGCCCCCGACTTCCAACAGAAAACCTGGCACGGCGCCTGTCCCGAACTCAAAACCAAACCGTGGAGTTTATTGCGGAAAAAACACTGGTTTGGGGCGTGCAATGCACCTCTCAAGTTACAGATGGAAAACAAGCCTAAAACTGTGGGCCAATAAATTGAAAGCCCCAAAACCAAAATGGAGGTATACCTCGATTCACGTCCTCGGATTGTGTTTTTTGAAATAACTACGAACTTAAAAACCATCTTGGGTTTTTTTTTTGTTTTTTGGTTTTTTCCCGATAAAAAAAAAAATTTTAACGGTGGATAAGTAAGGGGGAAAGCGGAAAAACTCGTAAATTTCAAAACCGACGTAATGGCCCCCTTTTGGCTTGAAACAGAAAGAATTTATTTTTTAAAAACAAACTCATTCTTTTACCCACCATTTGACAAGTACATTGGAATGGACAAATTTTATAAAGTACTGGAGTAAAATATTGCCCCCTGTGGTTTCGTGTCGAGAAAAAAGGGGGGCCCAAAGGGTTAGAGTGGAAAGAGCCCCCGAGGATTTGTGAATCAAAGATGAAAGGAATGGCCCTGGTTGTTTTGGTTCAGTTGGTCAGGGTTGGCGGCATGGATCCCTCGGGTCTGGAGTTCCAAGCCCCCGTCGGCCCCCGCTGGAATTAATACACCGGGGGTTTGAAACTTCAGCCCTGTATCCTTCCCCGAGGTGGTACTTCCCCACTGGTTACCCCCTCCCGGAGGGTACAACCTTTTTCCCAGTTGTTGTTGTTCCTGGTAAGAGGCACTGCAAATAGCGGACAGTTTCGTCGCTCAAGAAATGGATAAGCCTTTACCTCCGCAACTAAAGCTGCCAAAACGACAACCCCAGAAATGAAGGGAATGGAAAGGGCTTTTCTTTCTTTGTAGTTCAGGCGGGCAATTTTGTTAAATTTGGGTTCCCTTTCAGAACCACCGTTCGTGGCCGGGAAAAGGTTCTTCGTATCCCCGGAGACTTTTCGGTAGTTTTAGTATTGATGGTGATTGTGTACGGAGTGCTGTTGGTGGGGATCTTGTTAAGGGGGTTGTGTGGAAGATGTGTGTTTTTAACCAAGCCCATGCCCCCCTCTCCAATGGCAAGGAAAGGAAAAGAAAAAAAATTCCATAGGTATTTACTTTCTTCTCGATTACATATTTTGTGGGTCATCCACGCCACCCAGTGGTTCCCCGGTTATCTTGTCCGGCCGCCACCAGGTGAGCACCCAGGGGTATTGCCCTTATGTTTTTCAAAAAGCGTGGGGATAAAAATTATCTCGCTCCTCTCTGCGCATGTGTGATCGGGACGAATTCAGAGGCAAAGTACTCCGAACCTCCAGGTTCTTTTTGAGATTCATGTTCAAATGAAATCAAGGTGTTCCTCAATCATAACGTGATGTTTGTAAACAGACAGACAGACAGACAGACAGACACAGACAAAGTGAACCAACTGCTCAATCCCGCTTTTTGCATCGTGCACACGAGGTAATAACTGAGATGTTGGCAGTAGGTGGCAATGGCGGAAATGGAGATGGAGAAAATGAAAGACGAAGTGACCTGTTCCGTACCGTCAACGCCAGTGAAAAATAAATGTTCAGATTCCTCCTTCAGCCATGACATCTCAGTTGCTTCGATCAGTTCCTTGTCATCGGCGAATTGGCAGCCGAGCAGGTGGGACTTGAAAATGTCAAAAATGAATGAATGTCACCTTAGGCTAGATTTGAGGTGTATTGGGGGGGGGGGGGTGGAGGGTGTGGGGCACGATAGTGAGAGGGGTGTTGATTCAGCTGCTCGAGGCCGCAAGCATGAATGGCGTTCAGCTGCGCAACAAGGGCCTTGCATAAATCGGGAGCACGCCTTTGTTCAACGTCCCTCAGCAGACTCAATACCCGTCACGTCTGTCACGTGTGAAGGCAGCTGTGGCCAATTACTCCCACGACCTAATCTACCCACAACTGTTTTGTGGCTGGGAACAATTGTATTAAATATTCCTTGGCAGAAGAGCACGGGACAAGAGAAATAGCCTTCAGGCCGCACCACCGGGGGTGGTTTTAAAGGATAAAAACAAATTCGCCAACAACAACTACAAATGGAAGCTGTCTGGACGATCATCGAGAGAACCTTTGGAGTAAAGATGCAATGCGAAACATCTTCAACATGTTCAGCTGCTCAAGCTCGAAAACACCGCAAGCAACAAAATGGAAGAAGCAACAAACATGGATAACTTGTGCTCCTGGTGGGACTTTGTCGAACCTTCGGACACGAAAACCCACACGATAAGCACCATATTAGTCCTTCCCCGCACCGATGCAATGTTTCTTTCTCTCAAGTTATCTACAAGCTATCGTTGAAAGCGTCGCTCCGAACGTTGTCGTCCGGGATCGCACAAACTCCTTACGCTGCTTGTGAGGAAACCATCGTAGTTTTGTGATAATTTGATACAAACAGAGAATTCGACATTCTCTGATCATTGGAATGCTTACCTCCTGATGCCACTCTTGACCGCCCGGCCCTTGTAAAAGGGCACGATGTGTGTGAAGGAGAAACCAGAATCTACGACCAGGCAGCACAGCTCCGATGGGTGTTCATGTAGGTACTTGTGCGCACTTAATGTTCCGCCTGTAAATGGCAGAGAGCACCGATAACATTGCCGCCGCGACAACCGCCAAAGGCATACAACGAGCATGCCCTCTGCCCTCTCAAAATAAAAATTAAATAAATTTAATAAATCCGAACAAATGGAGTAAACACACGACATGCTAAACAAACCGACCAAACAAGCTCACTGGGGATCCCGAAAGGCCGTCGCCCATCGTCGCCAAACATTGAAAATGTACCGACGAGAATTCACAGGCTCAAAATACACGTCATTACAAGTTTGGTCAACACTCACCGACGTAAATTATTCAGGTAGTAGTGGGGGCGGGAGGAGGTGTGAATGGCAGTAAAAGCAAGGTGTCTACTGGGCTGGCAGGATGGCTGGAGGTATGCACGTTCACCTCTGATCTGTCTCGCCTGGGTTCGAATGAAACGGACACCCCGCTGAAAAACTGTCATCCTGGTATTTCGCGGGGAGGTCGAGGGTGTGTGTGCGCCGACCTTTGGAGCGACGTTAAACGAGGTGTCCCGTTTGCCGGCATTCAATGATGCACGTTAAAGAAACCATGATGTCTCTCAAGAAGAGTAGGCGAGCTATCTCAGGCACTCTGAACACCAAAAAAAAAAAATCCTGTTCTAACCTACAGGGGGCATTACATCAGCAGTAGAGTTGCACCCCAAGGAAATAACGTTCCCCACAGCAACGTGCTGCTTTGAAAAGAAACAGGGAGAAAGAAAGGGAGAAAGAAAGGGAGAAAGAAAGAGAGAGAGAGAGAGAGAGAGAGAGAGAGAGAGAGAGAGAGAGAGAGAGAGAGAGAGAGAAGATGGAGAGACGAGAGAGAGAGAAAGAAAAAAAGAAAAAAAGGAGAATAATAATAATAATAATAATAATAATAAGATTTCTACCCACCATTAATTCGACAAATGGCATGAAATTGATATTCCTCGAACAAGATCTCGTTCATCGACTCTTGGATGGAGCGGAAATTAAAATATGGTTCAGTCATGATGATGTTGGTCTCCGCAAAGTCCACCTACACGCGCACACGTCAATCGCAGTTTGCTTGAGACATATCCAAGACTAACAGGATCAGAAAAAGGATCGATGATCCACGGATGTTAAAAAAAATATATATATATATATATTTAACATTTTGAGTTTGTCCGTCCAAAACGCTTTATTCTAAAGACTTTCTACTATCATACGATAATACAAATTGTACCATTGGAAAGGAAATAATACATTTCCTTGGAACAAAAATTTGTTCCTTCACAAACTTGCTCATTTTAAAAGGCCGCGTTTCCACGATTGAGGACGAAGAAGCGGGAACTCGAGCGTTAATGAAGCCCGGTCCAATGGTAACATTTATTACAAGTATTATACCACAGCAGGAACCCCTCACAAAGAGGAGCACACAAAACACGATCACAGTAATACTTCTCAAAGCAATAGAAGATTATATGAAAGTACGCAGAAGGAGCACACAAACAACAACCACAATTACATGTTGGAAAAGATGCTCTGCCACACGTTTCACTTGATTTCAGATCCTCATTGGCACTCGCAGGTAAACATGCAATATGTTTGTCGAGCACAACATG
Source organism: Eptatretus atami (assembly GCA_035128595.1). Taxonomy (NCBI): domain Eukaryota; kingdom Metazoa; phylum Chordata; class Myxini; order Myxiniformes; family Myxinidae; genus Eptatretus; species Eptatretus atami. The sequence goes on along the minus strand of CM068958.1, from coordinate 15,737,341 downwards.
CCGTCTTTTGATCATTTGTAAACATGAGCTGCCATTGGTCGTTTAGCCCGATGATATGGTCCCGGAGATAAACATACATCCCTTTGCTGCTCCAAAAACAACAGCCCAAGATGTGACCGCGATGTAGTTTGCAATCTGTCATGTCAAGTCAAATAGCCACTTTACAATCACAGGCACTGTCGTCAATTTAAACATCAACAGACGGATGTACTCAGATGATTTGCAAACATGGAGAATTATAATTTCCCATCATCGATAAGGCACTAAAGCCCTCCATATTAAAAACTAGAACGGCACTGGGTAGAGAGCGCATACCTCCGCCACGCAACGCCTGATCCACGAGAACATATCGGGCCCAATACATTTTTGACACATCGTGCTACATATCGTTTTGGGCCCTCTCTCAATGGTGAAGAATCAGTTTAAAAATTAAATAAACCAATGTCACCCGCAGGGTGACCCGTATCTTGCCAAAAGGTGACCACGTGTGATCTTTAAGTCACACTGAGGTAACAGAGCTGCTATCCACCAGGAGCGACTCCTTGAGGAATATCTGCCTACGAGAGATTCCGATGAGAATCGTTCTACAGAGTAATCATGAAAAATGTGTTTGCCTCATAACGTCACCAAATGACGTCAACATGTCTCAAGCTTGACATATCTAGAAAGCACTCATCGAGGTGTTCAATTTGAGGTACTACACGATATGGTTCCTAAAACTTGAAAATTTGACCTTGGGGTCAAATATGTTTACCTCAGTGCTAACCATGAAGGTCAAGGCCAATCGCCACCAAAAACTAATCAGCTGAGCGCCAGACCATATACTACATTCCCATAAAGTTTGGAGACGATTCGATTAAAATATCAAAAAATAAGGGTTTCGTCGACCTCCCTGATTTGCGACAAAGTGACCTTGACCTTGACCTTGACCTTCAAAATTTTAATGCGCTGAAAGGGACCTCTATAGGCCTCTGATATGCGAAGTTACAAAAATTCCAATGATAACTGTGCTCTGCAGAATGATTTATACGTGATTACAGAAAAAATATAAAAATAAAAAAATAACACATGAAGGTCAAGGCCAATCGCCACCAAAAATTAATCAGCTGAGCGCCAGACCATGAACTATATTCCCATGAAGTTTGAAGACGATCCGATCAAAAATTACTCAAAAAATAAGGGTTTCGTCGACTCCCCTGATTTGCGACAAAGTGACCTTGACCTTTGACCTTGACTTCAAAATTTTGTGCGCTGAAAGGGACCTCCATAGGCCTCTGATATGCGAAGTTACAAAAATTTCCAATGATAACTGTCTCTGAGAATTTTTATACGTGATTACAGACAAAAAAAAAAAAAATAATAATAATAAAAAAAAACATACAAGCTGACTAACATATCTTGCAAAAACGATAATTCTCGTATCTGGATCCAGCTATTAGGATCTTCACCAAAATCGAATCAACTTGTCAATGTCACACACCCAACCTGTCCACAACATTTTGGATATCCTGCACGCAAACAGACAAACAAGAAGAAGACGTCGTGCAGAGCATGAAACTTGCAAAATCCATAAAACAAATTTGACCTCAAAAACAATTGGTGGTTCAATTCAGTGACCTGAAAAATATAAATCCTTTTCAAATTTCGAGTCAATCACAAGAAAACTGAGGATTTTAGAAATTGGACAAATTTGTTGTCCTTTTGGCCGAAGCTGACCTCAAAAAAAATAATTGGTGGTTGAATTCGGTGACCTGATCTGCAAATCCTCTTCAAATTTCGAGGCAAATCGGATGAAAATTGAGGATTTTAGAAATCCCACCTTAGATGTTGACCTTCGGCCTAAGTTGACCTCAAAAAAATAATTGGTGCTTGAATTCAGTGACCTGATCTGCAAATCCTGTTCAAATTTCGAGTCAAATCGGATGAAAATTGAGGATTTTAGAAATCCCACCTTAGTTGTTGACCTTAGGCCGAAGTTGACCTCAAAAAAATAATTGGTGCTTGAATTCAGTGACGTGAAATGAAAATCATGTTAAAATTTCGAGTCAAATCGGATGAAAATTGAAGATTTTAGAAATCCCACCTTAGTTGTTGACCTTCGGCCTAAGTTGACCTCAAAAAAAGAATTGGTGGTTGAATTCGGTGACGTGAAATGAAAATCAATCGGATGAAAATTGAGGATTTTCGAAATTTGATAAATTTGGTGACTTCTAGCCTATGTCGACCTTTCGACATCAAAAGCAATTGGCTTCTTGTTTATGACAAACTCTGCCATGTGGTGAAGTTTCGTGAAGATCGGTTTTAAATTGTGACCGGCAGGCGATTGACAAACACAATAACAGAATTGACTGACCAATGTGCTTGAAAAAACAATCCTCGATTTTGTAAGTAACAAACAGACAGAAAGGGGTGAAAACATAACCTCCTTCACCTTCGGTGGCGGAGGTAATAATAATAATAATAATAATAATAATAAAATAAATCAACTCAACCCAAGTTAAAGCAACAACAGATACATAAACATGTACGGACTGCAGAGAAAGAGTGCTCAAGACAAGTCGACGTACCTTAAACATTTCCTTGCCAAATAAATGATCCCAAACTTGCCGCTGCACATCCCAATTCACCAAATAGCCCTGAAAGATAAGAAAATGAACACGGGTGGGCTCTCGCTCCAACCGCGCATGCAAGCAACGTCCGTCGAAGTCACACGGGTCAGTTACATCAGGAGCACCTCAACAACAACACGGTCGAACGTTCATCCTGGCATTTTTAACCTTTTCATCAACTTACCTGTGCAAGCTTCACATTCATACCTTTTGAAACGGAAGGATGTAGTATAGACCCGACGGGTCTTTAACCTCGTCCACCTGGCTTGCCGTGAACGTTTTCAGTCTGGCCGTTTTGGAACGGAACTGGCAGTTGGGAATGATACTGTGAAGACAAAAAGAAAAGAGCAGTTGTCTTTGTTGTTGGAAGTCCAAGCACCAAAATGGTCACGAAGCTGGAGAGTACTTTGGGGATTACAAAACAGAATTTGTCAAATAAAAATATACTGCTTTCTTTTTATCCCCCATTTACCCACAGAAGAGTTTTTTTTTTGTATACCTTGTCGAGGCTCGTGTGAGAGCTAACACACAACGCACAGCAAGGGGGGCATGAGACAAGAGGGGCGGGAGGCGGGAAGGACAAAACAATGGGAACAGAGGCATTAGGAGATCTGTGGAAGGAGAGAGGGATGGGGCGAGGACATGGGGAATACAAGATGGACATTACAGGGACTTCAGGAACGAAAGCAGGAATTTGAAAGGAGGTGGGTTTGGGTGGATTAACGGGGGTAGAAAAGATCGAGGATTTGGATGGGGGATGACAGGAGGTGGTGGTGAACAGCTGTTTTGAAGGCCTGGAGAGAAGAATGGGATTGAATAGAGTGAGGGAGTTTATTCCAAAGGCAGGAAAAAAGAGGAATGAATGAGTGAAGGTGAGCAGTGATTCGTGATTTTTGGTAGTTTTACCAGAAGGGGGTTGTTGCGGACCTTTGAGGCGCCCTGCGGAAATATGGTGGGGAAAATCGCAGAGAGCAGGGGAGGGGGAGGGGCGAGGGAGTGGAAAGGAGACTGGTAGAAGACAGAAAGCCAGCCACTGACCTACTCTACCTAGCGGTGAAGAGAGTGGAGAGGCTCAAAAGACTGCAGCTCATCGGCGGGAGATGCTCAATGATCCGAAAGTGCCTTGGTCTTACACAGTGTGAAGCCGAGAAAGGTGGGAGGCAGGAGCACCAGCCCAGAAGGGGGAGCAGTACTCCATCAGGCTGCGGACGAAAGCTTTGTAAGTGGTCAGGAGCTCAGGTGAGTCGAGGAAGGACTTTGCACGACGGAGGATTCCCAGTCGGCGACTGGCTTTGGAAGCCAGATTTGAAATGTGACTTTCCCAGGAAAGGTCATGGCAGATCGAGACACCCAGAAGCTTGAAGGAAAGGACTTCTTCCAGAGGATTCTTGAGAAAGTGGATGG
>CM068958.1:15710829-15726263 GCA_035128595.1 Eptatretus atami | reverse complement strand
TATATATTAGTCAGTAGTGCATGCCTGTACGTGCGTGGCCATACATGCAAAAAAAATTTTTTATGAAAAAAACCCCCCAAAAAAACAGCGTCGATTGTGACGTCATATCAAACGAAGAAGAAGAAGAATTGTGACGTCATAGTACTGTGTCCTGGCATTGGTTTGGTAAATAAATGGCCATAACTTGGCCCTTGTTGCCCTAATTATACCTTGAAAGGACTCCTCGTCCAGATAGTGCAATTTCAATTGACCAGATCGGCAAGGTGTTGATCGGGCAGACTGGGGACGAGAAAGGACACGGTCACATACGAACACAACCACAGAGCAGAGACACACACACACCAATCTATTATTTTGTTTTGAAATTACAGGGTAGTGGGTCCTCATCTCAGCTACGGTGGGTCTGGGGATCTTGATTGGAACGTTGCTTGGGGGGCTGGGTTGCGGCGATCGACTGAGCTTAGGCCCCAGCCCCGATTATCGGCGAACCCACTTTCCTGTACATTTATGTCTATCTATCTTTCGAGACGCGCAACGCACCAGGAGCTTCGTCAGACAGGTCCGACCTGGAAACTCTGCCCAAATCTTTATGCGGTCTTATTACATGGAATTTGATCCGCTGTGGCGACCCCTAACGGGAGCAGCCGAAAGAAGATATTTGTTTTTGAAGTAACAATTGGGAATGACATGAGGGTACGAGCACACAGGCTTACTTAAAATTACTGGTGGCAAATGCAAGACAACCGGCTTAACATAACTCCGCCCACAATGATTTACCCCGCCCCTTTATAAAAGTGGCTCCTCCTCCTTCTCCTCCTTCTCCTCCTCCGCCATTTAATATTCAAAACACCAACAGAACACTCCAATCACCAAATCGTAAGCTTTAAATTCATGGCGTCGCATTGACAAAGGAAAACACGTGCACTTAGTAAATCGTACACCAGATCGAGGAAACAAGCCTCCTTAAAAATAAGACGATTCGAACGTATACACCGCCCAGAACACTTAATAGCAAGGATTCAAGTCAAACAAAAACCAGACAATCCCTACACGTGTCTTGCGACTCGTTAACACGGACAGAACCTGTCGAGCGTCGATGACACGTCAAGACAAGCTCTGTACGACTCAACAGACGATAACTATAGAAAACAACCGCAAACCTGACATCGTTGCCAACGAATCCAATCTTGGCGGTGTATGCACCGTTGTCCAACATCAAAACAACCATGACTGAGTCTCACAAGCTCGAAGCTACATGGCAAACAAATAAAATAAACTGAACGCACGAGAACGTGAAAAGGCAAGATATCGCGATATTTCGTCTTCTCTTCTTCTTCTTCTTCGTCTATTGGGTTTCATGACGTTTTCAGAGCAGTGAGGCTCTATATACGCCACCCACTTGATATTTCGTATTCTTCCTTCATCGTTCTATATCTCGTAGTAATTTAAAATATTCCTTGGAAAAGTTTCACCAATGACATGCATACCCAGCCAGGTAAACATTGTTAAATATCAACATATCGTAATTACAGCGGATAAAGCTCTTTGGTACCTATACACCGCTTTAAATGTCACCTCTTTTTATTTATTTTTTCCAAGCAGATGAGGATGATCTTGAGCAAATGAGAAGGTAATATAACAGAGAAAGAGAGTGTGAGCAAGAGCAGAGGAGCATTTTTAGGACTGGGCTGTTGAATACCTTAACCAAACCTCAACCAGCCCTCATTCCCGACGTGGATCCACCCTTCGCCTAAATCACACAATGGAAGTACATTATCACCACGATCTCACCAGCGAATTATCAGTTCCGCTGTCAACAAGATCCATGAAATGCGTGACGTCGCAACCCCGTTCTGTGGGGTACGAGTATATACAATCACCATTGGCAGCCCGTTTCGGAAACTGCCTTAGAAAAAATCGCGTCCTCGGGCATCTCGTTGAAGGAGCAGTTTGCCAAATTGGCTGATGACCGACATTGTGGAGGAAACACTCTCGATGAACTCTTTTTAATTGGCGAAGGTATGGTAGATAGATAGTAGAACGAGACAAGTCCAAGAGCCGCGTCCTAAAGGTTTTGTCTTCACCAGAAAAGAAAATACAGAAGAGAAGAAAAGAAAAAGAAGAAAGAAAAAATTAAAAAAACAACAACAACAACTTCCGATTTTCGTCACGTGCCTTGATGACCATAGCGAGACCGTCATGGACGATCGTCGTTCATGACGAGAAAATCGTGTATTACGAAATTACAATATTAAATGGAATAATCTTTAAATAGTAACTGTAACTTTTCGAAACTTACAGCAAATGCCGAAATATTTAAAAGTTCATGATAGACGCTCTCAAAAGGCACCGTCAATGTGAGGATGTGTACAGGTGTTTAGTATTTAAGGAGATCCGGAGCTGTATATAACAGAGCTGAGTCCTAAAGAACAAGAACAAGAACAAGAACAAGACAAGAACAAGAACAAGAAACCTCCACCGCCAATACTGCAGGTCACTCAAGTGAACCTATATCCTATTCATTCAATTGACATCACAGTGCCACAGAGTTATAGTTTGCAACTTCCCTTTAACTTTTACATACTCAATTCATTCGTCATAACTAGATCCCTTGAGACAGAAATTGATTTTACGTGGTATATCCACCTGAAGTTCCAAAATCAGCCGCAATTATAAATCTTGGCATGTTTTGTTGGAAATCATTATAACATGTAGAAATGCAAAATTTTTGAAAAAAAAAGTTGCAAAATTCTGTTTTTTCTTTTTTTCTAATTCTATTTTGTTGAAACACTTAAAACATGTAGAACAAAAAAAAAAAAAATTCAAATTTCAAATGCGATAGCGATATGGCTGGGACCAAGTCCAAAATTTCGAATGCCATGATCCTTGGACCAACCTAACCCCCCCACCAAGTTTGTCGAAACCGTCGAGATTTTTCCGTAATACTGTTCACAAACAAAAAACAAAAAACAAACAGAAGGGGTGAAAACAGTAACCTCTCCATCTTCGATGGCGGAGGTTAACAGAACAACAAGAACAACAAGAACAGACCAACGCAAGCTCTCTTAGAGCCACGTTCGCTACGTGAGACTCGGCTAAAAATCGTGCAAATTATGATACAAGCATCAAATTTGGCATTTCTGATCAAATCTGCCCGATTGGCCATTGGCCAAAAAAATTCCAACATTGGCCGAGATTCCAACACCGGAGGTTGCAAGACTCCACTCAATATCTACATGCCATCACTGAAATGTTCCAAACCTGAACCCAGAAGCATCCATCTTGCTGTTAATTGGGGAGATGCTCCTCAGCTGCTTAAGGTCGGATACTCTCAGAATGGACCACCTAATGCAGACGACAAGCACAGTCATTGTCACAAAAAGGAGAAGATGCCATTAGCAACACAAGGAAGTCACTGGGCTGTGTCTCCATGTTGTCATGAAGAAGCTGAACTCAATATTTTACACGCCAGGGATGCAACGACGGATGGTAGCAAGTCCATTATCATGTCACTAGTCGTGCAATATCTGTACTGCCATCCTTACAGGAACTAGGTCTTGAGAACATGTGGATTCCTTTGGCCAAGGAGCCAAGGCACGATGGATTCCAGTCCATGAGGTAGTTTCTAATAGGCCTGAGAAAGCTAGAGGGATCCCATACTTCCATGCGTTCACTGGATGTGACTCGTGTCTGCCTTCCGCGTAAAGGAAGAAAACTGCATGGCAGACTTGGAACGTCTTTGATGATGTTTCTGAAACATTCACCAATCTCAGCAGCATCCAACATTGATTCGTGATCTTGACTTTTTATTTTTTTTTTTTTTTATTTCAAAATTGGATTTCAAATGGCCAATCGGCAGATTTGATAGAATCCCCTGGAGAACAAATGTGACAAATTTGATGCTTGTATCATCATTTGCACGATTCCTCTCAAAAATTGCTGTTATCTGCCCCACTAAGGGTCCTTCAAGCCTTGAACAGTAGCAACTCTGCTCTCATAAAAACAATCATTTGTGCTGGCAACTGCCATTTTGGGTTGGATTTGGCACCGGGCACCATGCGCTGTCGTCAACTTTTCCAGGTCTTCCCTCTTGTTGAAGGCCAAAGCAGAAGCATCCGAGGCCTCTGTCAGAGCTGCCACGGGATGCAAATCGGACGAAGCTCGATCGCTACTCGGACACCAATAACACATTCGGTCACAGAGTGATCTCGAATCGCAAAAGATGTTTCTGAAGCAGCAACAGATGCAGCAACAATTGAAAGCAACGCAGCAGCACATATACTTAGAACAGCTGAAGCGGTTGGAAGAGGCGACTGTGGCTAAGGCCGGTTTGGAAGCGATGTCTGACGCTCTGTGTTGGGGTGGATTCGGCAACATTTCAGCAGCCTAGTTACCTAAACCTGCTGAGAATGTGGGAATGCTCTTGTCCAGGGACGCCACGTCGTTGCCGCCATACATTCTATATGAAGACGGTATTGAAGGTATTCCACTGGATACCTGGGTAGGTGCTGACGCAGCTACGTCGCTCGAACCAGTGTCATTTCAGACAGGTCCCCTTTCACCAGCCGTTAACGCTGCAGCACCAGCTTCCATGAAGAACTCATCGACATTAAACGTGTCCAACAGGCAAGTTCTGTCTGCTCAGTATAACACGATGCCAGCTCCTGGTCTATCGTACGCAACTCACCGGACACCAACTATTGCCTTACGCACAGCCATTGTGTCATCCTTCTCCAATGCTACGTGTCACGACTGCACACCGACCACCACTGTTTTGACATGCCCCATTATGAGCTCGTGGGTCGCTCGGTATCTCACGGTGTATACTAACCTTACGTCGCCGTCCAGTGGGATTACAACCGACAACCAATCATCCGGCAACAACATTACTAGTGGCTTGCCATTCACTCTTGGGTCGAGAAGTCAAGCCATCAATCATGCCAACAGTGATTGATGCCTGCCATGCAGGCATGGGATTTAGATGAAATTTGGTGGGCAGGTTGGGTGTGCCACTAGTAAGAATTGATTCACTTTTGGTGAAGATCCGAATCCAGATCTGGATACAATAATTATTTAATTTTTTAGCTGATTCTTCACCATTGAGAGATGGGGCTAAAAACGATATTGCATGATATCTCAAAAAGTTGAGGACGGGTTCAGATGAAACTTGGTGGACATGTTGGGTGTGTGAGAATGACCAATTGATTCGATTTTGGTGAAGATCTGAATCTGGATCCGGATTCGAGATTTTTCAAGTGATTCTTCACCATTGAGAGATGGGGCCAAAAATTGTATCGCATGAAATCTCAAAAAGTTGTGGACGGATTTGGATTAAGCTTGGTGGAGATGTTGGGTTTGTGACAATGATAAATTGATTCGATTTTTGTGAAGATCCGGATGCAAGCATTTTTCAAGTGATTCTTCACCACTGAGTGATGGAGCCAAAAACTGTATCGCATGAAATCTCAAAAAGTTGTGGACGAGTTATGACAAAAATAGGTGGAAAAGTTGGTTCGGTGACAAGAACAAGCCAATTCAATTTTTGTTGAAGATCCAGATTCATATCCGACCTATCAGTGGGATACAAAATGTAAACTGTTCAGCCTGGCGGAGGTACGTGCTCCATGGGGCGCCGTTCCGTTTCGCACGGTACACATTTTGAAACTTGGTACACGGCAAGGACTCCTCATGGGGGATAAGTGATTTTTTTAATGATGTCATTGGTGCCTTCATTATGACATCAGAATTGCATATGTAGAACGCTACATCTGATCAGTATGAAAATTTTTGAGGGTTATCTCAGTATAAAATTGTCCACAGAAAAAAAAAATTGATGACGTTATCGGTCATGTGATTTGGCAGCCATATTGTTTCTTTAAAAATAAAAAAAACCTTCAAAAACCTTCTTCTTGCAATGGCTGAACAGATCAAGGTGAAACTTTAGATGTATGACCGCCTATCCATGAGGAACAAAAGGTTCACACACATGATGTCATAGGTCACATGGTTTGGCAGCCACGTTGGATTAAAAACTTATAAAGATCTTCTCCAGAACGGCTGGACAGATTGAGAGGAAACTTCACACAAATGTTCACCAAGCTTTGTGTGCACAAGTTTGTCAAGGAATAATTGATAGGATATTGGATTGAAGAAAAATATTAAATATTGTTTTCTCTGGAACCACTTAATCAATCAACATGAAACTTCACAATTATGATTTTGTTGTTTTGGGGAATACCTGCTTTAAATTTCAACTTGATCAGACACCTGTTCTGGCAGCCAGAAATATATATTTTTTTTTATCTGGGTTATTTATTTATATATATATATTTTTTTTTTTAATAAGACTCACTTGGCTGTGCCTGGATGGGTTTGATGGTAGAGGAGCAGCAGCTGAAATGCGAATCCTATCCAGGTTTCTCCTGATGACTTCATCCTTGCTTTTTGCTTGTTCGGGTTCCTTCTGATGACTCCAATACAGGACTGCTATTTGGTCTTCCATTTGATTTGATTTGAATTTATTTTAATCCTGTTCTAAACTCAATTGAATAAAAATGAAAAACGTCATGGGTCAGGGTCAGATGTCCAATCAAAGCTGGGTTGCATAAAAGTGGGACGTCTTGGTACCCAGTCATCAGCAGTTATGAAGTGGCAGTTCTAATTATGTCTCATTAATGACGTAACACACCAGTACACAAATGCCGCACAAAATGCACCACACAAAACAAGTCCTGGTGAGGGTCTGCAATCTCCGATTGTTCTTTTTCTTGTTTTCAAATAAAATTTACGTGTTTCACGGTAAACCTGAGAAATTCAGGACATGGCATGCGGCCTTCCAGAACATGATCAGATGAATACCGCTATCATCCGATGAACAGGTTCAACTGTCATCCTGATGGTTCAACATACGACTGACGGTTCGGAATCCAAAGCACTTGCAGAGCATCTTAACCGAGTCGACATTTCTAACCATGATGCCGATTTGAAGGAGGTTTGGAATCGCCTTCATGAAAGATTTGGCAGCAATGAAGCACTTACACAATCATTGCTAAACAAGCTGGAACTTTTGCCTCAAGTCTCTACTCATGACCGCAAAACTTTGCAGAAATTTAGCGACACCGTCAAGGAAATAGAGACCACTAAAAGCGATGGTTCCCTTCGCGGACTTGCAGCTTTGGATATATCTCTGTTCCTCAAACCAATCATGGCGAAGCTTCCACCTGACCTCGTGGATCGTTGGAGGATGCAGGCCTTCAAGTATAAAGAAACCCACAATGTCACCTTTCCACCATTTTCGATGCTCGCATCTTTCATTTGGTGCAATGCAATGATTCAAAATGACCTCAGTGTCATGGTTTCCTCGGGATATGATGACAGATCACATTCTTCAGCTACTAAGGTGAAAGCTCCACTCACCATGAAGAAAAGAATGTCTGCCTTCACGAGTGCCAATCATCCAAGGGTCAGAGTAAGCATAACCGAGGTCACAGGTGAATTGCCTTTGAAAGCATGGCGAGGAGCGATCCTCGGTGATTAACAGGTGCACGGACATTTGTGGTATTAGTGGATTCAGAGGAAGGTCTTGTTCCAAAATCTGTCTTGTGAAAAAGTATTCATCGCTGGTAATCCTGAAAACATTCTGAAAACATGTCGTGTTGGATGACTCGTCAAATCGCTCTCTGGGCTGCAGCGAACACTTTGACTACTTCAACGTGCCAAATAATCTAGTCAACTATGAACTCAAAACCTGCTCTGGAACTATGGCAGTCAGTGGTAGGCATGTCAGGAATCTAGTCATCAAATCTTTCAATGGAATCGTCCACCTGCCTCTCCCGGAGCTAACCAAGTGTAATGCTATTCCTTGTAGTTCCTCCGAGATTCCAACACCGGAGGTTGCAAGACTCCACTCATATCTACATCCCATCACTGAAATGTTTCCCAAACCTGAACCCAGAAGCATCCATCTTGCTGTTAATTGGGCGAGATGCTCCTCAGCTGCTTAAGGTCGGATACTCTCAGAATGGACCACCTAATGCTCAGCACAGCATATGGACCTTGGATGAGTGACAATTGGCGATGTATGTCTGTTCGGCATTCATAGCCCTGAGCGAGTGAAAACCTATCATACCTACATTCTCAACAATGGAGGACCATCAGTCTGTGCTCGTCATGCCCTAATCTTTTCACCGTCAAGGACGTCATCCTGCCACATCATCACGTACCTTCAGGTCAGCTCTTCGGTAGATCCTGCAACCACAGTGCCTACGACGACGGGGTCGGCAGTAACGTCTTTCAGCGAACAAGGAATGATGACAAGCCGGGTCGCTGCATAGAAGACAATTGTTTTCTCACGATCATGGAGGACGGATTCATCAGGAATGACAATGGCAATTGGGTGGCTCTGTTACCCTTCAGAGACGATGCAAAAAAACTTCCAGGCAATTGACCTCTTGCAATCAACCACTTAAAGTCCCTTTGCAAGCTTCTGGATCAGAAACCAGCCCTTAAACAGCAGTACGTGGACTTCATGGTTTAGCTCTTCCAAAGGACATGCTGAGCCTCTTGAACCAGGAACAGAGGCAAAACGACCATGATGATATCTTCCTCATTTTTCTGTATTACATCCATGCAAACCTGAAAATATTTGTGTGGTGTTTGACAGCAGTGCTGCCTATCGTGATATCTCGCTAAATAAGGTACTACTTCCTGGTCCAGACCTCGTCGATAGTCTCCTCGGGGTATTGGTATGCTTCAGACAGGAATGCATTGCTATCATGGCCGACAAAGAACAAAGGATCCATGAGTACACCACCTTAATGGAACTACCTGACAACTGACATTAACCCAGCAGACCTGGCCACTCGCTCCGTAAAAGCATATGACCTGATGGAGTCATTATGGCTGTCTGGGCCAATATTTCTTTGGGTTAAACCCACAAACTCCTTATTACCTTCCTGGTGGAGGTGTCCACTTTTATCAACACTCGTTCACTTGTACCGGTGTCTGCAGATCCAAACGTGCCAGAAATCCTGACTCCGGCGGCACTACTTACCATGAAGACAATGCCTCTTCATGCACCACCAGGCGATTTCGGTCATCCTCCAGATATCTTTGGCTATTAGTGGTGACGTGTACAGCATTTGGCGAATACCTTCTGGTCACGATGGCGCAAAGAATATCTCCAGACTATGCAGCCCCGTATGCAGTGGAAAGTCGAGAAACGCAACCTTTGTGTCTGATATCGTTCTGCTGAACGCGAATGCACATAGGAACGACTGGCCCAATGGACGCGTGATTGAGACATTGCCCAGCGCAGAAGGTCGCTTCTGAAAAGTGCAAATCCACACCATGAAGGACGGAAAACCCCATATCTACCTGCGACCCGTAACTGAAGTCGTCCTGCTTTTCCAGCGGGGGAAGAGTGAATTCTTTCATTGTTTCTGTTGACTGTGAATTTCATATTGTCGTGTTATTTTCCACTATCTCCCAATCCGTTAGCTGTTCTAGTTCTACGAGTTCTAAGAAACTCTGTGGTATCATTAAATATTGTGGGTGGCAGTTGCAGAAACAAACCCGACAACGCCAATCAGCCGTCCCCAATGCTATAGGGGGAGGCTTAAATAGTTGATCAGTTCAACATGACAACTACAAGAACAAACAGCCAGAGCACGTGACAAGTGAACAATAGTTTTATACCTCCGACCACAAGGCTCAGTGTTAATTCCCAGGAACTCCGCACAAAATCTGTCAAACACATAACATGTTACAGAATAATATCACAAATCATTTACAAATTCATAACCTCCTGCATGTTTTACTGCTTTTGTAATTACTTTATAATTATTATTAGCAGCAAAACAAAAAACAAACGCAGTGTTTGGAACATGTCCCTGAAACGGTATCAACACAAAAATGGAAACCAAAATCAGAAGGAACACATTGACAAGAAAGCATATTGGAAAGATGTGTTCACCATTTGAGGAATTCACTAAAACTCAGGTTACACACGTGCTACATGTCGCCGGCATCAAACCTTTGACTCCGTGTTCGACACGTGTCCTTAATTGCCCAAGTAAGCGAGGTGCGTGGCCCTTATTTGACGACGCACATGTAAATACAGTGACCAACACCTTTGTTGGCGAATTGGTAACATCTGCGGGATGACGAGTTGTGGACAGACACGGTAACAGTGCAGTTCAAAAAGCCACATTTCCAAGCCGAAGCGAAACCGTGAAGACCGCACATTACTCGGCAGCATGTCCGTCACTATGTGAGCATAACTAGCTTGAACCATACAAACAGCAACTTTATGGGCATTTAAAATCACCAAAAAAAAACCCCCCGCCCGGATCGTACTGCGAGCGAAAAACTCAATCTGGAGCCATGACACCTCAAACATAACAAGACCATGGTGGTGAAAGAATCTCGCAAAAAAAAAAATCTCTGAATCCACCATCTTAGCATCGACTGAAATGCCGAGATGCAACCGAACGGTCAAAACCAACGAAGAAACATTTTGTGCGTTGAATGAGCTCCTACATGTGTTCCTATAATGGTGGCATTGCTTGTGATGGAGGATGAGTGCTGGAGACGATCTGTGTGCGAGGCGGATTGCAGCTCGAGCGAGTGCTGACCAAGGGGTCTTTGTAAGACCCCCGGTGATTGACCTCGATGGTCGTCACCACAGGGTTTTGTTGAGGAAACCAACTTAGGCCTGAAAGTCAAAACTGATATCGCACTTTCCCATTTTCTGTTTGTAGACACTGTCAAAGCGCTCGTTCATCGACACGGTGAAAATGTCCTTCCAGAGCCCGATGCGTCCTGTGGGTGAGATCCAGTGTGTGCGCGCATGAGAAACTTTGCACAATGATGGACTATATACTGTTGAGTGATGCACTGTACATTGTACACTATTTGCAGAAATGCAAATGATTTCATAATAACTCCATTGTATGTAAATATTAAGCATTGTCTTTAAATACACAAGCTTGTACTGTATGCATTGCACACAGGTGGTGTACTGTAACACTGCACAATGTACACATTGTAATGCACAGTGGACCGTGTGTGGTCAAACTCAATTGATCAGTCATAGGAAGCGTACCCTGTTGCAGACTCCCAGCTACGCAAGAAGCAAGGCACGAAAAAGGAAAACATGAATCAAAAAAAAGATAACAACAACAGGAACAACATGAGCCAGAGAGTTCATAGAACACCTTACCTCGTGCATTGTTCAAGTACGTAGTTCAATTTAAATACAATAAAGATTGTAAAGTTCGTATAAATTAATTAATTCCCAAAGTTTACCACCATTCATGCAGTGGCTATTACACCACCCTATCGAACAATTACACGAGGTCTTCGTGCCTGGTGTATGTGTCCTTTATGACATCCTTAAACTGAGACAGCAAGTTTCCTGTTTGAAATTCAATCTCGTGTGACTTCCAGGCAGGCAGACAGAGTAAAAAAATATTATCTTACTCTTCACTGTGCGTGTGCGAGCTTTTTTGCGAACATGTGTGAATGAATTCAGAACCAAAGTACTGCTAAACTGCAGGCTTGTTTTCTGATTCATGTTCAAAATATAACGTTCAATTTAAATTATGTTGTTCCTCGATCATAAACTCGATCATAAACTCGATCATCAATCATAAACAGACAAGCCGGTAGGCGGACATGGGTAGTCGACTACCCAATAGCACGAGGCGATGGGCCCGTTCGATGGGGAATGACCTGAGGATTAAGCACAAGAAAATTCATGATTCTAGCTTCAAGGGTTAATGCTGCAGATTGTTTTTTGTTAAAATACCCCCACATTAGAGGTTTTTCGGCCGTTCTAGGCAACGGAGGGGTCCATAGCAACGTTTCTTCTCACACATAACTAGGACATACCATGAACCTACCATACCAGTTTCCTGTATATCTGACTCAAAGTCTCTGAGATATAACGAACTTCGGTTTTTTATTGTTTCGACCAGGGTTCATTCAAAGTCTATCTTCTCGACAGTTTTCATAGGATCCGGCTGGAAATTTTTGACAATATGGCTGAATGTACTGCCCACAGTCGCTCGGGGCCCGTTTTGATTTCGAAAAATAAATTTTTTATGATTTTTCAAAATTTCAAAGTCCCGTTGCTAGGCAATGGATGGGTCCATAGCAACGTTCTCATTTGCACACAACTAGGTCATGGTATGAACCACCACCAAGTTTCATGAAATCGCCATTGTATTAACGGAGCACTGGACCGAACAGGGGACAGAGGGACAGACAAACATATCGACGGAAATACTGATTAATAAGGGTAGGAAAAAAAAAATCTAAATTTTTTTTTTTCGACTAGATCGACTACCAACATTTGTCGACAGAAGGACAGACAGACTGACAGACTGAACCAATTGCTTAACTCTGCTTTTCGCTTCACGCGTGTGGGGTAAAAAGCAAGCCATATGTTTTCTCAATAATGGAGAGTAAAACCATGTGAAGCACCTAATTATTTTATGGGAACTCCATTTTATTTAATCACTACCAATATCAACCCATCACTTCGCTGACGGGAATATTAAGGGAATGGTGGAGTAAGATGAGGGACAGAGGAGGGAGGGGGAGCAAGAAGGGACGGAGATCGAGGTGAGGTGGGGGAGTGAGGAAGGAGGGGGAGTGAGAGGTTGCAGAAAGAGGAGGCAGCATGAGGGGAGGCAAGGGAAGACACATGAGGGGAGGGCAAGGAAAGGCAGCGTAAGGGAGGCAAGGGAAGGCAGCATGAGGGGAGGGAAAGGAAGGCAGCGTAAGGGGAGGCAAGGGAAGGCAGCATGAGGGGAGGGCAAGGAAAGGCAGCGTAAGGGGAGGGAAAGGGAAGGCAGCATAAGGGGAGGGTAAGGAAAGGCAGTGTGAGGGGAAGATCCGTCCGGACATAACCACCATCCAGACACATCCTGAGATAACCACTGTCTGGATACGTGCGGAGATAACCACCATGCAGGCATAACCAACATCCAGATACATTTGGAGACAGAGAGAGGGAGGTGCTGGAGGATGCTGCACTGTATTCAGAGGGGGTGGAGCGAGGATGGGACAAAGACAGAGAGGGGTGTGATGGTAGGGGTAGGGGAGTTAGCAGAGAATATGTTATACTTTATGAACAACACACACACACACACACACACACACACACACACACAATCGTCATGTGACAGGTGGAAAAAATTATGGTTCTGTAATTGAGAAAACACGTTCATATGGCAAACGGCTCGGAAATCGGATGTTATCACATGCATTTTGCTTTGAAACTTACAAAGAGAAACCATATAACCTTTGTAAAGCACACCAAGTCGTATAAAATAACCAATTGCTTTATAAAAAGTCAGGTGGACAAAGGAAAACATGATCGCTCATACGCTGCTGTGGTTAAAAATTAAAACCTCCAAGATACGGCATGAAACTTTGCTACCACGGCACCCGTGTAACCAAGAATGCAGGCATACACACAGTCCCTAAATTATAGATCCAAATAGACCCATATATGTACCTCTACCTTGAAGCAACTGCCGACTGCACATCCTCATTGGGACATGAACTGTACCGCCGTTCACTGTAGAGTGTTCGGCAAGCGGCTTAAGCACTCAAGCAAGTACACCAGTTAAATGGTTGGCAAGCGATAGCCATTCTGAATGTCCAAACTATTTCCGAATTAGACAAGCTAGTACGTGCCCCGTAAAAAAAAAAATTAAATAAAAAATAAATAAATAAATAAATAAATAAATATTCAAACCGCGAGCAACAAACAACAACCACACAGGCCGTTTCTTCGCTCTCGCGTGCCCGTACGTGCGTGGCCCGGAAGTTCGCATATTATTCGCAGTTACGATTATTCGCAATTTAGTTTTAATACCCAATTATTCAATTAGCGCCAACGTATTTTACCTTTTCGGAATGTCGTGGCAAGGAAAAACAAAAAGAGAAGAGAAGAGAGAGAAAAAAATTTACTTCCTGGTTCAGAGCATACCAGCACTCTGATGTTACCGAATTTATACACCGTCTAATATGAAAACGATCATAACTTGGGCATTGTGTTTATCTATAAATGCGCATAAGAAATCGAGAAATTATTAGAATACACGAAGTCATCACTATCCGAAGTCGTACGTTGTAACCTGTAATGCGAACGCGGCTGAGCTTCCCTTCCCATCGGCCACGCCCACGCAACAACGTGTCTTGTCATTGGTTTGGTAAATAAATGGCCATAACTTGGGAAGCACTTGTCCGATTAATATCAAACCTTGAAAATGCACATCCTCAGGTCCCCAGCATATACCTGGCAAGTTTCAATTAGATCGGACCAGTGGTTGTCGAGAAACAGCGGTCACAGACACACACCACAGACACACACACACACACAACACATACACACACACACACACACACACAGATTGCTGGAATTATAGATAGATGAACACTTTTTTAGAGTCGGAATTGCTTGTAAGCCCGATTCTGGAGCTTAAATTGTGTAATTCGGCTTACGTTTAAGAGATTCTCGAGGTTATGGCATGTGCGGAAATGAAATAAAGCCACAAATGCTGGCGTCTCCGTGTGTTTATAATCATTGCAATGTACCCAGTAATTCATAGCTATGACGAACAGGCATTCGATAATGAGTGAGGAAAATGGAAGAAAAAAAACTTTATCGTAAAGAAAAATCGTTG
Source organism: Eptatretus atami (assembly GCA_035128595.1). Taxonomy (NCBI): domain Eukaryota; kingdom Metazoa; phylum Chordata; class Myxini; order Myxiniformes; family Myxinidae; genus Eptatretus; species Eptatretus atami. The sequence goes on along the minus strand of CM068958.1, from coordinate 15,711,564 downwards.
CGGCCTGTTCCAAGCCAAGACATGGTTGAGCAGGCCAAAAAACATGGCAGTTTCAGACCCCATCGAGGTAACCCAGGATACGCCTTCAGACCCCATAGAGACCGAGGTGGCTGAGGATGCGCCTGATAAAGGATATAATTAAATAAGGCTGTTAATTATCTTCAAAATGTGTGTTTTAATTAACCCAAACACCCAATTTTTACTCATGCACTTCCTTGGAGTTCCCTTATGATGCATGCAAAGTTTCAGGCTGCTAGGTTTCATGGTTGTGGAGTTATGAACTATGGAGGACACACACCCACTGACATTTATTCATATAGATGGAGGATTGTTTTGAAATAGTAAATCATTGTTGTGTAATGGTACAATATAGTTGTTTATTCGGATGAAAAATATTACTTTCTGTACACATTTTTTTAATTACAAACCTCATCTTATTGAATTAATACTACACACCACACTATCACCTTACGGAATAAGTACTACATACCACCCATAATTAGGACTACACGCCAACATTACCTCGTGGAATTAGTACTCCGCACTACCCGTCATCTTATGGAATTAGTACTGCACACTACCCATCATCTTTCGATAGACTGTACCACCGAAGCTCAAGAAAGAAAGAAACAAACAAAAATAAATAAATAAATTGTACATTTATATAAAATAGAATACAAGACCCGTCGCTTCGCTGATGGAGACACCAATCTTTGCTGTGATGGCTAATCAATA
>CM068958.1:15700226-15710819 GCA_035128595.1 Eptatretus atami | reverse complement strand
AAAAAGGATTCCTGGGAGTGCGGGGAGAACCGGCACCGCAAGTTGGCGTTTGCAGTTTTGCCACGTGTGCCCATGTACCCATCAAAAAAAATAATTTTATTTTATTATTTCGTCACAAACATTCCCAGGAGTTCCCCGAATCTGCCGTTGCTGGATTTATTGAAATCCGTTAATCCGTTCTCCAGTTGTAACACGACAAACAAACAGACAGACAGACACGGCTCGTTTTATAACATATATATATATATATATTAAATTGCAATTAAGAAAGACAGAAACAAAAATAAACATGCAACGTTATATTGTGCTTGAGACTGGCAAAAACGACATCACAACGGTGTCTGTTAATGGTTGCAAAATTGAGCTTTTAGACATGCTGTGATCTCCCGGCATTGTGCAAGAACTCGTAATTATTTCTACACTTATTTTGGATACAAATGCTATCAGGGAATTGCGAGAACGTGCCTCGACCGATAGGCAAAGCATCGGTGTTGCAGCGTTGATCGATGAGCTGTTGGCAGAATCCGTGTAGACCATCCATTTGCTCCTTGTTGTATTTGACCCCCAAGAAGGCCACTAAGTTTCCCAAGGCACCAGAAAGGTCCTGATGAGACAACAGGGTGGTATTAGGAAGAACAATTTTTTTTGTTTGTTTGTTTTTGCTTCTTCTCAAAAGGGGATTTTCATCCTTCTGAGAATGAACAGCATCAATGTTTGCTGTTGATCATCATCATCATCATCAACAGCATCATCAATCAATAAAAGTTGCTGTTCATCATTTGGAGGTTGGTGTCATCTGTCGACCATGGTGGTCAGATATTAGTCAAACTTCCAGTTATATTTACATCTAACAAAGGCAATGATTTGCAGTCGGATCCAATCCACAACGAGGCATGCAATCCAATGAGCTATCCTAGTATCTTGATGATCAGCTTCAGATGCATTCCATTTACCGGTAACTCGTGTGCCAGCACATGATGGTCACAGTCGTGGGAGGTATCATGGGATGTTTTGCACATGTAATAAATAAACAGTGTAAGTATACCTTATGGAGGTCTTCATATTTGAGGAAGAGGACATTGTCATCTTTCCGGTGTGACCAGAATGCCTGAACATGTCCAAACCAGGATCCGTATCCCACTGTCATGTTAAAAGAGAAATAGATTGTCACCGAAGTGTCAAATGGACTCGGTGTTTGTGCGGATACAGTTGTGGGATGAAAGTATGTATTCAGACCTTGGGTTTCATCGTGCTAATGCAGTGCCCTGCCAGAATAAAATGAATATACTGCTGGTCGTGAGCTCTGGTGTTTCGCATACAGGGCGATTCACCAATGTGTGCGCCATCAGGACTCAGGGAAGGACCGGGGCTGGCAGGACAGCCTCGATGAGAGGCGTGTGCACTCGTCTACGAGTTGTCTAGCCTGGGTTAAAATCCCAACCGAGCTATAAACTTTCATCCTGGTGTTTCGCAGGCAGGCTGATTCATCATCCTTCGGACGGATGTTAAACCGGGCGACCCATCTTCCTGCATTAGTTGCATGCTAAGGATCCCACAGTGTCCTTCGTGAAGAGGAGGCGAGCTACTGCCGGCACCCTGAACAAATTACAATTTCCTGCGCAAGTCATCTTCAGTCGAACATCAGGACTGGACAGCCGGTTGGTGAAAGACTTTGGCCAAAAACTTTGCTTGGCTGACCCCACAAGAGAGTAAAAAATAATTGGGGCCACTAAATAAGTACTAGTAATCGAAACAGTAACTATCATTGTGGACCACTAAAGTAGTAGTAGTAATGCTAGGTTAATTGCCTTGCCTCAAAATGTGGGTTACATTGAAGGGGAGAAGGATAATTGTGAAATGTATTTTTGAATTGCACGCAGGACTGCGTCTGTGAAACGCAGCAACACAATAGTAGACATTTATAGACCACACACTTTCCCAGTGATTGCAGCAATTTGAGCCTGTTCTTACAGCTCTTCCATTATCCTCTACTTTGTAAATAGGATGACAAAAGGTGTGGAGCATCATAACGAATGAATCTCAGGTTTGCAGTTACAAGTGATACTCACGTTTGTCGTATATGAAACGGCGGCAAAACTCTTGGAAGGTCCCGCGGTAGCTCATGGAGCGCAACGAGCGGTGAAACTGGTAATATGACACGACCAGATCTTTGGGGTTTCGTGCCATATAAATGACCTGTTGTTTGCGACATCACGTTAATGTGCAAAGTTTACAATTGGAAATAAAACAACTGCTGTATTCGCATTCAAAATACCAGGAGCGCTCGAAGAGCTCTTACGAACGAGATACTCAGGGTGGTCCAAGTCATGCCGACTGAGAACATTTTTTTCATTGATCATTTACACTTGTCTAACGGAACATTTGAAAAAAAAGGGGGACTGTCGGCATTTCTTGAACGACTGCGCGTAAATCGCTCGCCGAAGTCTTTCGAACACCTCTTTTGTATGATTTCAAACAGAGTCCTTCCTCACCCGTGCTTTACCGGCATGAAGGTCTTGCGGGAGGAACTGGAAAGGCAAATGGCTTTTGATAATTCGAGGCGATGGCATTTCCTGCACGAGGGAAACAGGAGAAACGTCAGCGTAATGCGTAAAGATTTTTGGGTTTAAATAATTCAGGAACACCAGGGAATGTTAGGATGTGCTCGCTGCTTCTGCGATCGATTGCGGTTCGCTCAGCAGATATTTGGGGGGGTTTGTGACTTTAACAAATACGAGCATGAAATTTGGCAGGCTTGTAGAGCATGCCTAAAGAAAACTTTTCAGCTGTAGGGCCATCACTGATTTCCCCTATAACAGCAGTAGAAGCCATTTTCCAAGATGGCTGCCACCTAGTTTTATGGAGATTAAAGTCTCATTTATATGGAGTTTATGGAGATTAATGATACATAATATGCATTTTTTTCATCAATAATTAGTCTATTCGGGCCCAATATGGTTTGAAATGTTTGTACAGATGTGAGCAATATGACGAAGTTTGTCTATTGGTAAGGGAAAGAGTTCCAAAAATGAGCAAACAGCACCGCACGACGCTGTTTTCATCAACATTTTGGTCTTTCATTTTCCAGGTTATTCTTCCAGATACTTACAAACCTCTCGAAAACTGCTCTGATGTCTCCGGAGTGGAATTATGTACAACATTATCAAATAAAATGTTTCCATATTGACCTTTTTGCCACTTAACCAATCTCACCCACTTCGTTCATGAAGAGTCACAAAATGGCATGGAAGGTCATAAAAATGAGACAGTTAAGTCTCACAATATTCCTCAATTTACATGATATCTTCGAAATATTTTCAAGTGTTTGTGTGTTTGTTTGTGAATTTGTACATTATTCTTTCACGGCCATACTGTAGCACCTCGAGGCCCCAAATTTTGGGTGTATGTACTTCAGTATCTGGGTAAGGTTTTAAGCTACCACATGTTGGCCTTGACCAGTGTTCTGAGGCCACTATAAAGTGTATATTGGGACGTGGGGTCAGGCAGTGCTGCCAAAGGCAAAAGGAAACCACCATTAGGCCAATAACTCCACAGCATTTCAATGTCCAACACATCCCGAAACCACCGCAAGGAAAAGATCAACCAGCCGCGCAGCGCTGGGTATCCTCCTCTCTACCCCCCTTATGTACAGGAGGAGGAGGAGGACTTTGGGACTATACTCTGTGCAGAGCGTTGGTGCTGCTTAAGCAGTCTCCTTGGCTATTGGGCACAATCCTGGACACAGTCGCCACTCCAACAATGTCGGCCACTCACAATGTCGCCACTCCGACAGTATAGCAGCAAGCTGGCACTCTTTTTACTGACCTCGGAAGGATGACAGCTCGAGTTAACCCCACCTGGTATTAATTCAACAGCTGAGCGGGATTTGAACTCAGGACCCTCGGATCCAAAGCCCGCCGCCCTAACCATTAAGCCAACACCAGGCATTATGTACAGTGTGTTCCAAAAACACCTGGACAACTTTGGTTGTTAATATATTTAGTATCACAAATGATATAACGATACCCTTTGTTTGATATTTTACAGAAACTCATAAAGTTTTCTTTACTTCCAGGTCTGGTGGGTTAATGGAAAAGGAAATTGCGACTCCGCAGGAGAAAGCTCAGTGCGTCGAATGGTTCATCGAGACAAGATCCGACACGCAAGTTCAGCATAATTTCCGTACAAGGTATGGAAGGAATCCGCCATCGCGGACTAGTATCAGAGAGTGGTACAAGAGGTTTAAGGAGACTTGAAGTTATCACAAAGAGAAAAGTACCGGTCAACCAAGCACAAGGGAAGAAAACGTTGAACGAGTGCATGAATTATTTCAACAAAGTCCCAGAAAATCAATTTGACATGCATCTAGAGAGAACTGGGACTACCAACCACTACTGTACACAGGATTTTGCAGAAAAGACTGAAGCTTTATGCGCATAAGGTGCAGATTCTGCAGGCACTCAAACCAAATGACGGACCCAAGCTCCATCGCATAAACAATGACGAAGATGACCTGAAAATGGTCATGTTCACAGACGAAGCTTGCTTTCTTGTATAGGGGAAGGTCAACCGGCACAATGTGAAGATCTGAGGCTCTGAAAACTCCCACATGGTAATTGAACACATACGTGACAGTCCAAAGGTCAATGCGTGGTCGTGGCCTTCTCCATGACCACTTGGTGAGTCCGTTTTTCTTTGCGGAGGATACAGTGACCTCAGAAATTTACATGAACATGTTGGAAGGATTCGCCTTCCCACAGATTGAAGACCTGCCACCCAATATCATTTTTCAACAGGACGGTGCTCCCCCTCATCGCGCCTTAGTCGTTTGAACCGTCCTGAATGAAAAATTTCCACTTCGCTGGATTAGCCGAGAAGGACCACCCGCCTGGCCTCCACAATTACCAGACATAATCCCCCTTGATATTTTTTTTTCTGTGGGGTTTTGTCAAAGATGGCTGTAACATCAAGGTGGCAAACCCACTGGATCTTCATTCTCGGATCACAGCTGCATGCGCCACTAGTGGACGCAAGAACTCATGTACCGCCTTGATGTCCTGCGCCTGACAAACGAAGCTCCCTTCGAAGTGTATTGATGGTGTGCACAAAACTTTATGAGTTTCTGTATCATATAAACCAAAGGGTATCACATCATTTGTGTTTCTAAACATATTAACCACCAAAGTTGTCCGAGTCTTTTTGGAACACCCTGTATAATCGTGCCAACTAAGCACGTGGTTCAGAAAAAAAAACTACATAATGACTTTGATGTCGTCATCTTTACCTGTTAATAACATTGTTTGTCCCAGTTACATGAATGGTGATAGCACAGTGCTATTAAAACCATATTTTTGTTCCATGCATGCAGTGTTCCATATTCTTCATTTCCTTCTCCATATACAGAACTGAGCTGTAGTTGCTTGTCTGACGATGGATAAGGTGCATGAAGTGATGGATCCTCAGTCGCCTGGGATGTCGAGGAGTTCTACTCAGTATCACATAGACTGGGACAAATGTTTTCTTTGTTCGGAGGACACATGACAAACACTCCATTTTCTAGCTAATTCAAGATGTGGTACAGACGCGGCAGGCGACAAGAGCACAGCTGATGACCTCATAGATTTCACTAAGATTGATCGCTTGCCGAAAACAATCGTCGTCACAACTGAATGAGGGTGAGGGCATGGAGGCAACATTCCGGCAGCACAAAGCCACATATCCCAATTCATGCGGAGCGCAGTTTAACAAAACCAAACTACAACTGGCAGAGAAGAGGAAATATGTGGTGAAGACAACGCTGACGGTTTCAAGAAGTGCACTCATAAGAGCGTTGGAAAAGGTACATCTTCTGCTGCAACATGTTTGTTGTTTTTTTTTTAATCCTGAATCGGCAGCTGGAGACTCATTCGGTGAAGCATCAATGTTTGAGCTTGATGTTCGTGTCAGGCAGTGTGCTCTCAATTTGCAGGATAAGCCTCGTCTCACAAAACTGAGTGTTGTTGAGTTGTGATTTACGATGGCATCGCAACCGTGGCATTGCATTTGTTGGACTGGTGATCTATATTGAAGAAACCCGAGTGGACAAGAACTTTGAACTGAAATTACCGGGTGTGTTCACTCAACCAGGTTGAAGAACCGATTCCTCGCCTATTTTCCTGACATGGAAGCCCACAAGCAAGGCCACGATATGGTACTCATTAGCAACGGAGATGTTGCCTCTGCTCGAGAAAAAGTAATGTGAGCATGATGTGGACAGTGACGGTGTTCATCTCACCAGGGCTGCAAAAATTGTCCGTCGGGACGCGTTCAAAATGGAAACGAGGTTCAGCTTCTCATTTCATAACCAGTGCCAATAGGAGTTGGTGCCAAAATCCCTTTTGTCACCTGTACCTATGATCCTGAATGGCCCAAACATCATGTGACGTGCAAGGAATCAGTCAGTTCTCACCCTCTCACACTTGCTGATGTTCAACAGTTCTGTTCGCTACCAGGAGACAGGTACCGCTACACATGTTGTTTGGCACAGCCAAGACCGAGAAACACCACTGTGCATCTTGGAGTGACGCTCCACATAAAGACTCACAAGCATGACATGGTGAACACTATGTTCAACCTGGGACTGTCCATCTCATATGACTGTGTACTGAACATCTCTACTGATCTTGGAAATAAAATCTCTCAACACTATGAGATGGAGTATATCGTCTGCCCTCCTCAAATCAGAGGTGGCCTCTTCACTACCGCTGCAGTGGACAATATAGACCGTATTCCTATCTCTGCAAGTGCACATGACTCATTCAAAGCAATGAAAGCTTGTTGAAAACTCCTGCGAATGAGCTACAAGAAGGACTGCAAGGCACAGTGCAAATGCTTCGAGGCTGCTCTCCAGTGCACCTCCTTGTGTGGTTGTGGTGGAGAATATGCTACAACCGGCGATAGCTCACCTGCTCTTCGTGAAGGCCACCGTGAGATATTTAACGTCTACCAATTAGTGCCGGCACACAGGACACCCAGTTTAACGTCCATCCGAGGGACGGCACACACATTGATGAAACACCCTGCCTGTGAAGCACACAGTTTATAGCGGGGTCGGGATTCGAGCCCGGGCTAGACAGCTTCGAGGCGAGTGTGCATGACTCTCGGCCATCCTGCCAGCTCTATAATCTACTAATTTATGGTCAAATAAGAATGGAATTGTGGCCATTTAAAAAAAAAATAGCGACCGTTTCCATCACAGGAAAAATCTGCAATGGTCCTATCGCTGAAAATCTTCCATTGGACATATGCCCTGGCTGTGTGACAAATTTGATGCTTGTATAGCCAAGGTCACAATGCTTTCACATATCCACCGGGATAAGTCGAGACTTAACCGAAACTGCCCTCTCAGTTGGAAACAGGGAGGGCATCCCAGGATCGTGACTTTATTGTTGATTTAAATATCCCTTTGTGCAACATGCACGTCCGAATGCAGATGCTGGGGCCTGGTAGATGCCTCCCTCGGACTGGTTAAGAGTCGCATTAAAATGGCGTGTTGTGGTTACTTGCACAAAACGTCGAGTGTCATTTGAGTCTTACGTGCAAACCTCCAGAATGGAAAGACCAGAATAAAAGGGGGATGGGAGAGGGGATGGGCAGTGTGTCAAGATGTAAAATACGGCGGGTGCTGAATGATTGCTGGCATGTGGAGCGAGCCGGAATGGAGGTTCAATTTTCCCGTGTAATGAGAAATTTCCTGGGAGGAACCCCACGTAGACATTCATAACTACATTAACTTCACAATGTTCTATTATACACCGTCATGTGCACCTCTTATCAATACCTTGATAGCATCAATGCCTGGTTGAGGGTACTCAAGCACAGGGATGAAGTCATCAATGTTGATTAGTGCCGATTCGTCTGCTTCAGCACCACGACTCACCACGTAAACCACCTCCTGCAGCAGACTCGTTCCTGCGCCGCCACATACCACAACAAACAACTCAAACTGCTCAGCACAATGGCTCACCACATAGACCAGACTGTGACACCACATAAACAATATTGTCGTCACTCCTGAACATGAGAGTAGGAGACAGAGGAAGTAGGAGGTTCATCTGAGGAACATGGAGGAGCTGGTAAGGTAAGCATGTGCAAAACAAGGACCTTATGAGAAATCAGTGTTCCTTTACATTAATTAGGAGGACATTAGGCATCCTTTTTAGCATTCCCATCTGGGAGCACTCCACTCATGATGTTGGGATACAGTACCAGGTTTGAATCCCATAAACTGCGTTTATCCGAACATCTTTGTGATTCTTGCAAGTACGTAAGATGACATATCCCACTATACCTTCGTCCCACATGCGATCTATGTACAAGCTCATCCATGGGTCTTAGATCATACCAGCCGTCGCATCGCTGATGGATTTAATCAAAAGACAGCATGTTGCACTTCACAAACATATTGCACGTCTATCTGTGAGTCCCAATGAGGATGTAACAAACTTAAACGAGAAGGGCACTCGCGAGAGCGCATACCTCCGCCACATAATGCCTCATCCACGAGAACATATCGGGCCCAATACATTTTTGAGATATTGTGCTATATAATAATCGTTTTTGAGCCCCATCACTCAATGATGAAGAATCACTTAAAAAATAAATAATTCTCATATCCAGATCCGGATTCGGATCTTCGCCAAAATCGAACCATTTCGTCCTTGTCACACACCCATCCAGTCCACCGAGTTTCATCCGAATCCGTACAAACCTTTTTGAGATGATGTGCTCATATTGGTTTAGCCTTATCTCTCAATTTGTGAAGAATCACTGAAAAAAATATCGGATCCGGATTCGGATCTTCACCAAAATTGAATCAACTCTTCCTTGTCACACACTCAACGAGTCCACCAAGTTTTATCCGAATCCATCAACAAACTTTTTGAGATATCCTGCACACAGACAGACAAACACACACACCATAGAACACACACACACACCATACAACATATACACACGGACATACACACGGACGTTTATCCTGTTAGTACAGTATTAGATTACTGTATAAATATGAAGACAAAGGAAAACACAATATCTGCATCCCGGCATCATGAGCTCATCAGGGAACATCAAACGGATTATGAGCCATCTTGACTTGGCACAAGAGGTGATGGATAATAAGTTTTATTACAGTATAATGATTGGGATGATAATTATATACTGTAGTTTAAACTTCTTAATAATTATCCCTCACGTGTACTTCTCTCTCCGAATGATCAATAATTATCATCATCGACCTCCGTCTTCATGAATCAATCCCAGGGAACTTAGACGTTCCGCTGTTCGCGTTCTCCCATTTAACCTCCAGATTCCCCAAACCAGAAAAACGAAAACCATAGCAACGCCCCCAAGATAACCATAGCAACGCCCCCAAGATAACCATAGCAACGCCCCCAAGATAACCATAGCAACGCCCCCAAGATAACCATAGCAACGCCCCCAAGATAACCATAGCAACGCCCCAAGATAACCATAGCAACGCCCCCAAGATAACCATAGCAACGCCCCCAAGATAACCATAGCAACGCCCCCAAGATAACCATAGCAACCCCAAGATACCATAGCAACGCCCCCAGATAACCATAACAACGCCCCCAGAATAACCATAGCAACGCCCCCAAGATAACCATAGCAACGCCCCCAAGTAACCATAGCAACGCCCCCAAGATAACCAAGGCAACGCCCCCAAGATAACCATAGCAACGCCCCCAAGATAACCAAGCAACGCCCCCAAGATAACCATAGCAACACCCCCAAGACAACCATAAGCAACGTGCCAACATAACCAGAGCAACGCCCCCAAGATAACCATAGCAACGCCCCCAAGATAACCAGAGCAACGCCCCCAAGATAAACCAGAGCAACGCCCCCAATGAACCATAGCAACACCCCCAAGATAACCATAACAACGTCCCCAAGATAACCATAACAACGTCCCCAAGATAACCATAGCAACGCCCCAAGATAACCATAGCAACGCCCCCAAGATAACCATAGCAACACCCCAAGATAACCATAACAACGTCCCCAAGATAACCATAACAACGTCCCAAGATAACCATAACAACGTCCCAAGATAACCATAACAATGTCCCAAGATAACCATAACAACGTCCCAAGATAACCATGCAACACCCCAAGATAACCATAAACAACGCCCAAGATAACCATAGCAACGCCCCCAAGATAACCATAGCAACGTCCCCAAGATAACCATAGCAACGTCCCCAAGATAACCCATAAACCAACGTCCCCAAGATAACCATAGCAACACCCCCAAGATAACCATAACAACGTCCCCAAGTAACCATAACAACGTCCCCAAGATAACCATAACAACGTCCCCAAGATAACCATAGCAACGCCCCCAAATCTCTCCACGAAGCTTTCGTTGACTAGCAATAATTACAGGTGATGTTCAGGTAAACGGAAAAAGAAAATCCCACGTCGACATCAGTGGCAAAACGTGAGTTAGTTATTGACAAGGAGCGAAGTGTGTTTTCTGTTTTTACACATTTGTCGTATGAAACGGTTGAAGAATGGACAAACTCA
>CM068958.1:15664500-15678660 GCA_035128595.1 Eptatretus atami | reverse complement strand
CAGTGCTTCTCCACCACTTTATGTCTGACTTCTTTGGAAAGCTCATTGGTCTTCATGTTTGTCTTCATGTTTGCTCACCAAGTGAGTTGCACCTTAAAACTCCTTCGATAAGTGGGATAGCTTAATGTTTAAGTTAAACCACTGATTACATACAGGTGAAACCTATTGTACACCGCTCCTTCCCAATTCCATATCTAGGCCATGTATGACAGCATCGCCGGGCGCCGAAGGAAGGGAGTACTCAGTTTTCACTCAATTTGTTTTCTTGTTGTAAATCGCTCCTTTCCAATTCCATATCCAGGCGATGATGTCATCTGGGGCGCTGAAGGGAGGACTCGGTTTTCACTCTGTTTTCTTGTTTGTTTTCTTTCTTCCCTGCTCGGGCGATATCTCAGCTATCCTTTGAGCTAGGAAGCTGAAATTTGGGGACAAGTGTGAAGATGTGCTTTGGCAAAATTATTTTTTATTTTTTGATCAATTGATTAATTGATTAATTACTTTATTATTATCAATTTATTAATTACGTATTTATTTTATTTCTCATTCTGGCAATATCTCAGGCATATTTTGAGCTCGGAAGCTGAAATTTCGACATGACAGTGACCACGAGATTTGGGTATAAAGGTAGTTTTGATTTATTGATTAATCAATTAATCGATTAATTTTTCATTTTTCGATTAATTAATTTTCAAAAAGTTACAGATTCGGTTGAAACAGTAGTGGTTTACGTATGCTATTCGGCAATTGATTGAGAAATTAATTATTTTGATGATTATTTATTTACTTTAATTCTGCACTTGATGAATCAATCAATTATTGTACACCACTCCCTCCCAATTACCACTCTATGTGCTGAAAGGCAGGATCACCGGGCACCGAAGGCACCCTGGTGATGTTGCACACTGGAGGATTGTTATTTATTTATTTCTCATGGGGATGTTGCACTTTGAATGTATTGCTACTTGTTTGTTTGTTTGTTTTGTTGTTTGTCTGGGTGATATCTCAGCCATCCTTTGATGTAGGAACCTTAAATTTGGGGACAAAAGTGAAGATGTGCTTTTCCAAAAAGGGGATTTTTTTATTTTTGATTAATCAGTTAATTGATTAATTACTTAATTATTGTCAATTTATTAATTCCTTATTTATTTTCTTTCTCATCTGGGCAATATCTCAGGCACCTTTTGAGCTGGGAAGATAATATTTGGACACAACAGTGAACAACTGATTTGGCTATAAAGGGTATTTTTGATTTATTGATTCATCAATTAATCGATTAATTTTTCATTTTTCGATTAATTACTTAATTTTCAAAAAGTTACAGATTCGGATGAAACAGTGGTGGTTTAAGTATGCTATTAGCCAATTGATGAAGAAATTATTGGTTCACGAGTCAGTAAGTGACCACTATATTCGTTATGGGTGTGTGTCTGTCTGTCTGTCTGTCCCGAAGCATAGCTCCGTGGGTTTTGATCCAATCTTGATACAATTAGGGTACGAGGTTTGTATCATGATCTAGTTGTGTTTTCCGGAGAATGGGCGTGCTGCGCCCATTATGGGCGGAGCCACGCCCAAAAAACATGTGTTTTTAGGGGGTAGCCGGTTTCAAATTACATCTTCTCCGAGGGGGTTTGTCGAATCGTGCAGGGGTTTCGGTATTTCGTTAGCCCAATGGCACCTGCATAGCCCCACGGAGCTCGATTTTTCATTTTTGTCCCAAGGTCAAGGTCACAAGGTCAAAAACTTAGAAAATTTCGAATTTTGACATAAAAATCATACGACCGCCCAAACTTTGAGAGCTAGGATGACAATATTTTTTATGCAGAATCTTGAGGTCATTCCCCACCTAAAGTCTTGAAACCATTTTGCTCTATCTCGAACACCTTGCCCGTGGCGCCCCCTTCAAGTTTGTTTTTACGCTGATTTCATCAAAGTATGGATAATCCGAGGAGTGCGAAATGCCATATAGCTATATGATGTTATTTGTTCCTGGAATGTTCCAGAGGAAGTTTTGCACCAAAGGTCATAATCCTTGACCTTTGACCTTTAAAGGCCACAAAGGTCAAATTTTCAAAGTTGTGGGAATCGAACCGGGTTTTCGACCTTCTTTGACGAACTAACTCCAATAAGCTATAGCACGTATCCTGTTTCCTTATTTTAATGTCCACAACATTGTTTTGTGACTTTAAAGGTTATGCAAACTTTAAAGGTTAAAGTTTATCCTTGACTTCTGAAACAATCTACATCGTCAATGAGACCATTGTCGTCTTCAGACTTGTTATTCTTATTTTCTAACCTTTCAAAGAAATAATTTCCTCCTGAAGTGATTTTGGGTAAATAGACAAAGGGTTCATTACTTATGCAAACTAAGAATCTGATGATCTCTGATCATCTAAATTTTTTACATTTTATCTGAATTTTTTTGCTTTATCACTTTGGAGTAGTTTATGAAGACTATCCATATATATATATATTATATATATATAATATATATATATATATATATTAATATAAACACACACATACACTGTAGGACCCTGACACTCACGGTTCCTCTATGCATGGCCTCGTGTATTCACAGATCATAAAATGTGATCTGCTTCTACATTTGCGGCCCTGTACTTCACGTATTGTTGTTTTTTCTCTGGCGTTTTCGCAGTTTTTAACCTCCGCCATCGAAGATCGGAGGTTACTGTTTTCAACCCCTTACTGTTGTTTGTTTGTTTGTTTGTTTGTGAACAGTATTACGGAAAAACTCCTCGACGGATTTCGACGAAACTTGGTGGGGTGATTAGGTATGATCCAAGGATCATGCCATTAGATTTTGGACTTGGTCCATTTTGAAATTTTTTTTTTTTTTTTTTTGCATTTCTACATGTTTTTTTGCAATTTTGAAAAATATTTGAATTTTTTTTTTTTTTTGCATTTCTACATGTTTTAAGTGATTTCCACCCCCCCCCCCCCCAAAAAAAAATTGTTAGAGAAAAAAAAATTTTGCAACTTTTTTTCAACAAAATTTCGATTTTTTTTTGCATTTCTACATGTTATAAGTGATTTCCAACAAAAAAACATGCCAAAATTATAATTGCGGCTGATTTTGGAACTTCAGGTGGATATACCCCAGTAAAATCAATTTCTGTCTCAAGGATCGAGTTATGAAGATGAATTGAGTATGTAAAAGTTAAAAGTAAAAGGGAAAGTTGCAAACTATAACTCTGTGAGCACTGTTGACGTCAAATTGAATGAATAGGATATCAGGTTCACTTGAGTGACCTAGCAGTATTGGCGGCGGAAGGTTTTGCACTCTCCCGAGTGCTCCCCTCTAGTTCTGACCTGTTTCTACATTTGTGACACTGTGCCTCACGTATTGGTTTTAATGTATTACTCCGCAGAGTGAAACAGATCCGATTAGTTTAGGTTTAATGTATTACTCCGTAGAGTGAAACAGATCCGATTAGTTTTAGGTTTAATGTATTTCCGCAGAGTGAAACGATCGCGATTAGTTTGGTTTAATGTATTACTCCGTAGAGTGAAACAGATCCGATTAGTTTTGGTTTAATGTATTACTCCGTAGAGTGAAACCAGATCCGATTAGTTTTAGGTTTAATGTATTACTCCACAGAGTGAAACAGATCCGATTGTTTTGGTTTAATGTATTACTTCCGCAGAGTGAACAGATCCGATAGTTTAGGTTTAATGTATTATCTCCACGAGTGAAACAGATCGATTAGTTTTGGTTAATGTATTACTCCGTAGAGTGAACAGATCTGATTAGTTTAGGTTTAATGTATTACTCCGTAGAGTGAACAGATCGATTAGTTTAGGTTTAATGTATTACTCACAGAGTGAAAACAGATCCGATTAGTTTTGGTTTAAATGTAATTACTCCGTAGAGTGAAACAGATCCGATTAGTTTAGGTTTAATGTATTACTCCACAGAGTGAAACAGATCCGATTAGTTTAGGTTTAATGTATTACTCCCAGAGTGAAACAGATCCGATTAGTTTTGGTTTAATGTATTACTCCGCAGAGTGAAACAGATCCGATTAGTTTAGGTTTAATGTATTACTCCGTAGAGTGAAAACAGATCGATTAGTTTAGGTTTAATGTTATTACTCCGCAGAGTGAAACAGATCCGATAGTTTTGGTTTAATGTATTACTCCGTGAGTGAACAGATCCGATTAGTTTTGGTTTAAGTGTATTACTCCGTAGAGTGAAACAGATCCGATTAGTTTTAGGTTTATGTATTACTCCGTGGAGTGAAAACAGATACCGATTAGTTTTGGTTTAATGTATTACTTCCGCAGAGTGAAACAGATCCGATTAGTTTTGTTTAATGTATTACCCCGTAGAGTGAACAGATCCGATTAGTTTTGGTTTAATGTATTACTCGCAGAGTGAAACAGATCCGATTAGTTTTTGGTTTAATGTATTATCCCGCAGAGTGAAACAGATCTGATTAGTTTTTGGTTTAATGTATTACTCCGCAGAGTGAAACAGATCCGATTGTTTTTGGTTTAATGTATTACTCCGCAGAGTGAAACAGATCCGATTAGTTTTGGTTTTAATGTATTACTCCGTAGAGTGAAACAGATTCCGATTAGTTTTTGGTTTAATGTATTACTCCGCAGAGTGAAACAGATCCGATTATTGTTTTGGTTTAATGTATACTCCGTAGAGTGAAACGGATCCGATTAGTTTTGGTTTAATGTATTACTCCGTAGAGTGAAACAAGATCCGATTAGTTTTGGTTTAATGTATTACTCCGTGGAGTGAAACAGATCCGATTAGTTTTGGTTTAATGTATTACTCCGCAGAGTGAAACAGATCCGATTAGTTTTGGTTTAATGTATTACATCCGGCAGAGTGAACAGATCTGATTAGTTTTGGTTTAATGTATTACTCGCAGAGTGAAACATCCGATTAGTTTTGTTTAATGTATTACTCCGAGAGTGAAACAGATCCGTTTAGTTTTGGTTTAATGTATTACTCCGTAGAGTGAAACAGATCCGATTAGTTTTGGTTAATGTATTACTCCGCAGAGTGAAACAAGATCCGATTAGTTTTGGTTTAATGTATTACTCCGAAGAGTGAACGATCTGATTAGTTTAGGTTAAATGTATTACTCCGCAGAGTGAAACAGATCTGATTTAGTTTAGCGTTTAAATGTATTACTCCGCAGAGTGAACAGATCT
Source organism: Eptatretus atami (assembly GCA_035128595.1). Lineage (NCBI taxonomy): Eukaryota > Metazoa > Chordata > Myxini > Myxiniformes > Myxinidae > Eptatretus > Eptatretus atami. Next base: position 15,673,467 of record CM068958.1, on the reverse strand, counting down.
GATTTAGTTTGGTTTAATGTATTAGTCGCCGCCGAGAGTGAAACAGATCTGATTAGTTTCGGTTAATGTATTACCGTAGAGTGAAACAGATCTGATTAGTTTTGGTTTAATGTATTACTCGTAGAGTGAAACAGATCTGATTAGTTTTAGGTTTACATGTATTACTATCCGCAGAGTGAAACAGATCTGATTAGTTTAGGTTAATTATTACTTACTCCGCAGAGTGAAACAGATCTGATTAGTTTCGGTTTAAATGTATTACTCCGTAGAGTGAAACAGATCTGATTAGTTTTTGGTTTAATGTATTACTGCGTAGATGAAACAGATCTGATTAGTTTAGGTTTAATGTATTACTCGCAGAGTGAAACAGATCTGATTAGTTTTAGGTTTAATGTATTACTCCGCAGAGTGAAACAGATCTGATTAGTTTAGGTTTAATGTATTACTCCGCAGAGTGAAACAGATCCGATTAGTTTTGGTTTATGTATTACTCCGTAGAGTGAAACCGATCCGATTAGTTTTGTTTAATGTATTACTCCGTAGAGTGAAACAGATCTGATTAGTTTAGGTTTAATGTATTACTCCGTAGAGTGAAACAGATCTGATTGTTTTGGTTTAATGTATTACTCCGTAGAGTGAAACAGATCTGATTAGTTTAGGTTTAATGTATTACTCCGGCAGAGTGAAACAGATCCTGATTAGTTTAGGTTTAATGTATTACTCGTAGAGTGAAACAGATCTGATTAGTTTAGGTTAATGTATACTCCGTAGAGTGAAACAGTCTGATTAGTTTTGGTTTAATGTATTACTCCGTAGAGTGAAACAGATCTGATTAGTTTAGGTTAATGTATTACTCCGCAGAGTGAAACAGATCTGATTAGTTTAGGTTTAATGTATTACTTCCGTAGAGTGAAACAGATCTGATTAGTTTCGGTTTAATGTATTACTCCGTAGAGTGAAACAGATCTGATTAGTTTTGGTTTAATGTATTACTCCGCAGAGTGAAACAGATCTGATTAGTTTTGGTTTAATGTATTACTCCGTAGAGTGAAACAGATCTGATTAGTTTAGGTTTAATGTATTACTCCGCAGAGTGAAACAGATCTGATTAGTTTGAGTTTAATGTATTACTCCGTAGAGTGAAACAGATGCTGATTAGTTTAGGTTTAATGTTATTACTCCCGTAGAGTGAAACAGATCTGATTAGTTTTTTGGTTTAATGTATTTACTCCGTAGAGTGAAACAGATCTGATTAGTTTTGTTTAATGTATTACTCGCAGAGTGAACAGATCTGATTTAGTTTAGGTTTAATGTATTTACTCCGTAGAGTGAAACAGATCTGATTAGTTTGGTTTAATGTATTACTCCGTCAGAGTGAAACAGATCTGATTAGTTTGGTTTAATGTATTACTCCGCAGAGTGAACAGATTGATTAGTTTAGGTTTAATGTATTACTCCGCAGAGTGAAACAGATCTGATTAGTTTAGGTTTAATGTATTACTCCGTAGAGTGAAAACAGATCGATTAGTTTAGGTTTAATTATTACTCCGCAGAGTGAAACAGATTTCCCGATTAGTTTTGGTTTAATGTATACTCCGCAGAGTTGAAACAGATCTGATTAGTTTAGGTTTAATGTATTACTCGTAAGTGAAACAGATCTGATTAGTTTTGGTTTAATGTATTACTCCGCAGAGTGAAACAGATCGATTAGTTTAGGTTTAATGTATTAACTCCGCAGAGTGAAACAGATCTGATTAGTTTTGGTTTAATGTATTACTCCGCAGAGTGAAACAGATCCGATAGTTTTTGGTTTAATGTATACTCTCCGTGAGTGAAACAGATCCATGTTGTTTCAGGTTTTCAATTGTAAAACTAATTTCGGCATTTTCCAATTTTGGAATGTGAAGGGGGGTGGGGGGGGGGGGTCACTTTGTGCATTCTGTGGTCCATTTCTTTCTCTTTCGCTTCTTCTTCCTGTTATTATTTGTCACCCATGGCTGAGGGAGTCATTTTCCTGCGACTGCTGCGCAGCTGATGCAGTGCCTCCTGTAGGTTGGAGCAGGATATTTTTTAATTTGTTCATGGTGGCTGGAGATGGCTTCGCCAACTCTTAACAAAGGACACTGTGGGCTTTTTAAAAACTAGTAGCGTGCCCATGCGTGCGTGCGTTACGTGTGTAGTCGTGACGTGCAAAAAAAACCAAAAAACTTTCACAACGCCGTGCCTCAAGAAACAACAACCAGCACAGGCCGTTTCCTTCGGCTCTCGTAAACGACGACTGGATGGGCATTGTGTTTATCTATAATATGCGCAATAAGAAATCTGAGAAATTATTAGAATACAGTAACGTCATCACTAATCCGGAAGTGGTGCGTGCCCGTACGGAATGTTCAATGCATTCTACAATTAATCGCTTTCCATTGAAAGTAACAACTGTTTTTTTTTGCTGTGATACTTTCACACACAGAGTTAATTAAAATCAGGTTTACTCCCTGTCTTTGGGCTTGCCATGAATATCGCTCCATTGACCATATGCCACTCCTCCGCCACGGTAACTATGGCGCCCTTTCCCCCATCGTAAACCAGCGAGGCCCGTGGACGTTCATCGTCGACCGGCCGCGCACTGCGGCCTATGCGCAGCAACTTGTCCTGTCCATTGGTTTTGGTGAAATAAATGGCCGCAGCAACGTGTCCTGTCATTGGTTTTGGTAATAAATGGCCATAACTTGGGAAGCACTTGTCCGATTTAATATCAAACCTGTGAAGCCACATACTCAAGCAGTCCCAGCAATACATCTGGCAAGTTTCATTTAGATCGACCAGTGGTTGTCGAGAAAACAGCGGTCCACAGAACACACAGACACACAGACACACAGACACACACACACACCAGCACACACACACACACACACACACACACACACACACACACACACAGAACACAGATTGCCTGGAATTATAGATAAGTGTCCACCAACAAATACTGGCAGTACAGGACGTCAGTTGAACTTCCATGCGCAGATCCGCCACCATCGATCATCTAGATATACCACTTGCGGCGTTTTTCTACGCGAAAAGCCTCTTTTCCAACAGCTCTTCCTGTGAATGAAATATCGTTCCATAAATTAAATTAATATCTTTCACCTGCAACCGTTAATCAAATCAGTACAGTGCGAGCTGTAATTGGTAGGGAAAAAGAACTACGACGAAAAAAGCGTCCGTCCAAATGAAGGGAATAATACGGAACAACGTAAACGGAAAACGGACACGCGTCAGCGTTGATCTGTGGATTTACAAGATTGGCGGCTTCCGGTGAAACGCTGCCGGTGTTTGCGATCGCGAGGGCTCGCTCTCAAACCTGGCAAAAAGGAAGATTGGCAACGACGACGAGGCTTCCGTCAGGTTTTTTTTTTTTTTTTTTTACTTCGTCGCCTCTCCACGGGCCCATCGCTCCGTTTCCGGTCTCCCTGAGAGTGTACTGGCCGCGGCTCCACCACAAGCTGCGTACGAAGGTTTGTGACGTCGTCTGGGGATTATACGCGCTTTGTTGTGTGAACAAGGGTCATTGTCTCGTCACGCCGCTCTTCCTGCTTGTTGGTGAAGTTATGTAACGTTGAATTTGATGTTAGCTTTTACTCTCCTTTTGTCAGGTGTTTGAGCGTGGAGACGTTTTGTGGAATCATGAATCGTTCCACAACCCAGACGAAGACGACGAGCGACGACGAACGAGGAAGGCAGGAGGGAAGGAAGACGAGGTGGCTGCAGGGTTAGAGTGGTGAAGAACACTTGAAAGGAGGGAAAGACGAGAGACGTGCCTGTCGAGGAGAAAGAAGACATGAAACGAGGAGAAGAATGATGGAGGCTGAGGAGGAAGAGGAGGTGAAGGTTCCTGATCCGAAAGATGAAATGGAGAAGGGGACAGAAAAAAGAACGATATGCCAAGGGGATGTTTCGAATGGGAATCCGAGTAGCAAAGTGTTGGTACTCAAGAAGGTGGCTTGAGCACGTCTGATCGCGGACAGGTAAATGGCACGACAGGTGATCACGGGAACAGTGATCAATGGGAACAGGTGTAAGACTCCGTTTAAATTGTTTTGTTTTGTTTCTGGCTCGGTACAACCTGCATTCGAACATTTCATTGTCCTCGCGATAACTGTGTGCTCCTCTCTCTCTCTTCTCTCTCTCTCTCATCTTTGCATTTTCCGTTCAAAAAAATAATTTAATATATAACATTGACGATTAAAGGTGAGCCCGTGCCTGGTGTTGCCTTGATGGTTTTCGGGTGGCGGATTGGATCCTCGGGTCCAGAGTTCAAATCCGCGCTCAGGCTGTTGAATTAATACCAGGTGGGGTGACTCTGGCCTGTCATACCTATCCGAGGTCGGCAAAATGAGTGCAGCATGCTGGTATACTATGTCGGAGTGGCGACCTCGGGTCCAGGGTTGTGCCCCTGTGTCCAAGGGCTAGCACAACCGGCTCTGCACAGATTATGGTCCCCATCTGCTCGCTCCTTTTAAATATGATGGATGTGCTGCTTTTTGTAAGTCAACGATGTCTCATTGAGGTCTTCCTCTACCCGTAGCATCTTCCCTCATGACCACGCGTGGACATTTCCGTCGATCGAACATGCACCGGCGACCTTGTGGGTGTAGCCCGGTCTGGCACATCGGATGGCCGAAGATGATGGCCATACGGTTTTCCACGGGGAAGATCAGACAACGACCTCATTGTCAGATAATGTCTGGATCTTGGTACACAGTCAGACGTACAGCCCAAGCTTGGGCGTGAGTGAATGCTCGCAACGTGGCTGGATTTTTTTTTAATCCCAATCCATTCCTGAAGGGCGGCATTATTCCTCCTGAAGGGATCATGAACATATATACCCGTAATTTATACCTGTGTTTAATACGCAGGGCATTTTTCAGGTAACGATTCTCAGGAACATAACCAGTTTCTTGGGATAACCCGCAACCAAACAACTTCGTGCTTCCTAGTGATGATCTTCGCTTGACGTCTGATGTGGACTGTCTTGACTACAATCCTCAAGAGCACTCTCTCAGGACTCTAGACTCTGGAAATGAAGAGTGGAGAAACGTGTTGCATCATCTCATAACGTCCTTTCTGTTTGCGGCGGAGGCTCTGACATTATCCATCAAGACATTCTCTTGTACCAGCTGCTCTGTTCCCACATAATTCGGCTAACCGATGAACGTGTAACGTCCTAATGAACACCCACACATGTGGTAGTGAGTGTTACTGCTGGTCCTGGGATTACTGACAGATGGTTTACCATCGAGCGGTTAGATACCTGATAGGCTGGCCATTGACTGAGTGAAGTGTGCTATCCTATCAGATAGGCAACGGCAAGAGCTCGGATGGTAATCAAGTCTTTAGCGAGTCGTTAGCTTTTGTTTAATTCTCATGGGGCAGTCGTCTAATTGTGCTGCAATGCACGTGTTGAATCCCCGGCCCTTGTTTTGCTGCGATGGCGGTGTAATATTACCTCCGCGGTGTATAAACGACCCATCGGCTCGTAAGTTATCCGAGCGACGCCTACAATTCGGGAGTTTTGGTGGGAGAACGACGCAAGAATTTCCCTACCTACTAGTTGGTCGTGTTCTCGCACCGACCCCCGCCCACAACAATATAATAATATATATATTATAGTATATTATATATAATATATGATCTTGCCCTTTGGTTCATAAAGTGCACTTGGCACCATCTTGGTATCCTCGTACCTGGCTATGATGCATCTATACTTTCAAACAATGCTGTTCAACACCGTGTTTCCATACTATCTGTTTTCCCCATCAATGTTCTCCTGCTGCTGTTTTTTTTTTTGCGGCTCAAGCTCCTCCGTGCTCTTTTGATATTTGTTGAAGAAGCTTTCGGTCATATCAAGAATATTGAGGACAATTGGGTTTACTTCTTGTGCATTGACGATTGTCTCCTCCACTTGGCAGTCTTGTTTAAACGCTCTTTTATGTCAATGCCATCCCATCATTTTTTTTATTTTTTTTTCCTCTCTGCCCTCTCTCTTCTTTCCTTCTCTCCCCTCCCTTTCGTGAATTTTTTTTTTTTGAAATGCCCTCCTTCCATCCCGACTTGTGTGGCTAACATGGCAAAGCACTTCTGAGAAATAAACTCAGATCGAGGTATTTCGGGTTGGAGCTTAAAGTGTTTCACAATGGATATGTTTTCAGTCTGCAGACCAAAGGGGTTCTGTTTGGTACATCATGGATGAGTTTGTTCAAGGAATCCAGCATGCAGATAAGCAACCTGCCGTACTGCAACCCGCTCTACTATATCCCTGGTCAACAGGCGTTTCACCCTTACTTTGGCGTTTTGAAGGAGTCTGGCCCATGGAGGTGAACTGTTTTTGTGCTACAGCTGGTATAAAAACGTATCCACATTATTTAGCTTACAGGACCTGTTCTCTGCGATTTATGGAAGGGATACGTTCCTGCGAACGGAAACATAAATCGAAAATTATTTTCTCTCAATTACTTAAAGGTAAAGAAATAGGGCGATCCTGACCTCAAAGTTTCAAGCGCTCCCTTAATGTAACATTTTCTTTCTCGAGCAACATAATTAAACAAATACTGTTGCAAATAACAACAAACAAAAACCTGAAATGAAAAAGACATTTGCACTAAATAAACTTACTTGATGCTAAAGAAATACGAAATCATTAACCTTTTCAGGTGTATGTACTACAAGAAGTAGTGGAAGCTTTGCGTGTCGAGGAGGGGGAGAGACCTAACGAACGGCAAATGGCGATGAGATTCGCCTCGATGGCTTATTACCTCTGCCACCGGAAGGTGGATGGAGGTTGTTTTTCCACCTTGCGTCTGTCCTGTGAGCAGGATGTCTTAAAAAGTTGTGGATGGATGTCGGGATGAAATGTGGTGGGACAGGTTTGGGTGTGTGCCAAGGAAGATTGATTAGATTTTGGTGAAGATGCGTGAAAAATCTTAAAAATTTTTTAAGTGATTCTTCACCATTGAGAGATTTAACGTATTAAGTTGGGCCAAAAACGTTATATAGCACAATATTTCAAAAAGTTTGTGGACGGATTTGGATAAAACTTGTGAATGAGTTGGTTAGGTGACGAGACAAGCCGAATGAGATTTTGGTTAAAGTCTGGAATGCAGATCCGAACCTAATCGGTTGGGGACATAACGTAAACTCTTCAGCCTAGGGAGGTATGGTGTTCTACGAGTGCCTTTTAAGTTACGTTTATCATACGCGGTCTTCATGTTCGAGCATTATAGCCTGTCAAGAACGTTTTGCTTGGGGCCAGCATTGAGCTTGAGGATGGTCCCTTGCTCACATGTTTGAGGGATGAGCGAGATTACGTTGATTTTTTTAAAATGATGGAGCACTTCACAAGATGGCAAACAACGTAGAACGATGCTTGATTCTGCACAGGATGCATGTACGCGTGTAACACCTGGCTGTTACTTGGACCATCTGTGAAATTTTGTCCATAAGTATGGCACTTTACAGGATTTGAAATTTCGTTATGGGAAAATGTGAATGCAAGTTCGAACTAGAAAGGGCACTCGTAGAGAGGCACATCCTTCGCCATGTAATGGCCTGATCCACGAGAAACATATCGGGCCCCAATACATTTTTGAAATATCATGCTATATATCATTTTGGCCCCATCTCTCAAGTGGTGAAGAACCAACTTTAAAGAAAAAATATATATCGTATCCAGATTCCAGATGCAGAATTTCACCAAAATCAAATCAATTTGTCGTGGTCACAACACCCAACCTGTCCACCAAGTTCATCAGAATCCGTCCACAACTTTTTGAGATATCGTGATATGATATAATTTTTGGCCGCGAATCACTAAATATATTCTAGTAGCGCGGATCGGGTTCCGGATCTTCAAAAAAACCTTCACCAAAAATCTAATCAGTTCGTCCTTATCACACGCCGAACCTGCCCCACCAAGATTTTGTCTGGATCCGTTCACAACTTTTTGAGATACTCCTACACAGAACCAGACAGAGAGGGGTGAAAACATAACTCCTTCAACTTCGGTGGTCCGAGGTAACATATGTTTGTAAAATCGGTTTTGTTTTCTCGGTGACAAACGTAAAATCAGTGCTCAAAAATGAAGGGATGTATGTATTGAATAATTATGTTTTTTTTTAATTTTTTATTTTCTTTGCCCAAGTTATATTTTGCCTCGAGATTAAGCATCTCTGGGCTGACACTCAAGGTGAATAAAGTAGACTGATCAAGTTTGCAAAAAAACAAAGGGAAATATAAAGCGGTGCAGTAGTGAAGATCCACATTGAAAAAAAAAAAGGAAAGTAGCTGGGAGGGCGGATGAAGTGCTTTGATGCCAAGCTGATATAGAAGTAACGCAGTACTGCATAGAGCACATAGTTCCCTCTAAAAAAAACACAAAGCAATTGTATATAATGGTTGGTTTGTGGGAAGCAGTCGTGGTTTTTCTTTCTTCGTCTTCATAATGCAGCGCAAAGGCCTGTTTGTGCTGCTGAAGCAACACTGTGACGTTACTTAAAGTGTCCTTAGTGTTTACAATGTAACAGCGGTCGATATGCTCCGAACTGGATCAAGGGCCTTTCTTCGCCTAATACCAGCTTCGATTGCAATGCCAGGGCAAGCAATCCTGTCTTCCTCGCCAAGGGTCCTAATCCAAGATGGTTTATCTCAAGGCAATGAGGTTTCAGCCGGCGAGAAGGTGATTTAATGATTCGGCGTTGAGTGTTTCGCAAAGCCCGAATATCTTAATAAAAGGATTTATAGCGACTGTTTGGAAGTTTGGGGGGCAGGAGTAGTATTACATTTCCACAAATACGGTTGCTAATAATGTGCACAGTTAACAGCACCCGATTGCGGTAACATTTTGCTTTTAAACCTGCACAAAAGAGGAAACTGGACCATTCCTATAGAGCACGTCAGATTCCAATTCGTTACGTG
>CM068958.1:15639424-15659169 GCA_035128595.1 Eptatretus atami | reverse complement strand
GCATGGCGGAAGCGCCATCTTGGAAATCCACAGATCAACGTGACGCGTTCCGTTTCCGTTGTTCGTTTCATTTCCTTCATTTGGAGACGCTTTTCTTCGTTGTTCTTTTTCCCACCAATTACAGCTCGCTGTACTGATTTTGATTAACGTTTGCAGGTGTAAAGATATTAATTTAATTTATGGACGATATTTCATTCACAGGAAGCTGTGGAAAGAGGTTTTTTCGCGAGAAAAAACGCGCAAGTGGTATATCTAGATTCATCGATGTGTGGCGGATCTCCGATGGAATTTCAACTGACGTCCTGTCTGCCAGTATTTGTTGGTGGACATCTATCTATAATTCCAGCAATCTCTGTCTGTGTCTGTGTGTGTGTGTGTGTGTGTGTGTGTGTGTGTGTGTGTGTGTGTGTGTGTGTGTGTGTGTGTGTGTGTGTGTGTGTGTGTGGTGTGTTCTGTGACCGCTGTTTCTCGACAACCACTGGTCCATCTAATTGAAACTTGCCAGGTATATTGCTGGGGCCCTGAGGATGTGGCTTTTCAAGGTTTGATATTAATCGGACAAGTGGTTCCCATTGTTTATGGGCATTTATTCACCAAACCAATGACAGGACACGTTGCTGCGTAGGCCGGTGCGCGGCCGGTCGACGATGACGTCACGTGCCGTGCTGGTTACGATGGGGGAAAGGGCGCCATAGTTACCGTGGCGGAGGAGTGGCAATGGTCAATGGAGCGAATGTCATGGCAAGCAAAGACAGGGAGGTAAACTTGATTTTAATTTGATTTATAACTCTGTGTGTGTAAGTATCACAGCAGTTGTTACTTTAATGAAAGGGATAATTGTGAATGATGTGAACATTCCGTACGGGCACGCACCACTTCCGGATAGTGATGACTTAATGTATTCTAATAATTTCTCAATTTCTTATGCACATTTATAGATAAACACAATGCCCCAATCCAGTCGTCATTTACGAGAGCGAAGGAACGGCTGTGTGGTTGTTGTTTCTGGCACGCGGTTTGAAAGTTTTTGGTTTTTTTTGCACGTACGACTACACACGTACGGGCACGCACGCATGGGCACGATCTAGTTTTTAAAAATCCCACAGTGTCCTTTGTTAAGAGTAGGCGAGCCATCTCCAGCACCATGAACAAATTAAAAAATTCCTGCTCCAACCTACAGAGGGGCACTGCATCAGCTGCGCAGCAGTCGCAGGAAAATGACTCCCTCAGTCATGGGTGACAAATTAATAACAGGAAGAAGAAGCAGAAAAGAATATTGGACCACAGAATGGCAAAGTGACCCCCCCCCCCACCCCCCTTCACATTCCAAAATTTGGAAAATGAACACGCTGCCGGTGTTTCCCGATCCGAGGCTCGCTCTCAAACCTGCAAAAAGGACGATTGGCACGACGACGAGGCCTTCCGTCACTTCGTCGCTCTCCACGGCCCATCGCTCCGTCTTTCCGGTCTCCCTGAGGTGTACTGGCCGCGGCTCCACCACAAGCTGCGTAACGAGGTTTGTGACGTCGTCTGGGGATTATGACGCGCCTTTGTTGTTGAACAAAGGGTCCATTGTCTCGTCACGCCGCTCGTTCCTGCTGTTGGTGAAGTTATGTAACGTTGATTTGATGTACTTTTACTCCCTTTTGTCAGGTGTTTGACGCTGGAGACGTTTTTGGAATCATGATCGTCCAACAACCAGACGACGACGACGACGACGACGACGAGGAAGGAGGAGGGAAGGAAGACGAGGTGGCTGCAGGGTTAGAGTGTGAAGAACACTTGAAAGGAGGGAAAGACGAGGAGAGCGTGCCTGTCGAGGAGAAAGAAGACATGAAACGAGGAGAGAGAATGATGGAGGCTGAGGAGGAAGAGGAGGTGAAGGTTCTGATCGAAGATGAAATGGAAGAAGGGGAAGAAAAAGAACGATCTGCCAAGGGGATGTCCGAATGGGAATCCGAGTACAAAGTGTTGGTTACTCAAGAAGGTGGCTTGAGCACGTCTGATCCGGACAGGTAAATGCACGACCAGGTGATCACGGGAACAGGTGATCAGACTCGTTTTAATTGTTTTGTTTTTGTTTCTGGCTCGGTACACCTGCATTCGAATTTCATTGTCCTCCGATACTGTGCTCTCTCTCTCTCTCTCTCTCTCTCTCTCTCTCTCTCTCTCTCTCTCTCTCTCATCTTTGCATTTTCCTTCAAAAAAAAAAAATTTAAATATATAACATTGACGATTCAAGGTATTAAAGGTGAGCCCGTGCCTGGTGTTGGCTTGATGGTTCGGGTGGCGGGCTTTGGATCCTCGGGTCCTGAGTTCAAATTCCGCTCAGCTGTTGAATTAATACCAGGTGGGGTTGACTATGCCTGTCATCCTTCCGAGGTCGGCAAAATGAGTGCCAGCATGCTGGTATACTATGTCGGAGTGGCGACCCGTCCAGGGTTGTGCCCTGTGTCCAAGGGCAGCACCAACGCTCTGCACAGATTATGGTCCCAATCTGCTCCTCCTTTTAAATATGATGGATGTGCTGCTTTTTGTAAGTCAACGATGTCTCATTGAGGTCTTCCTCTACCCGTAGCATCTTCCTCATCGACCACGCGTGGACATTCCGTCGATCGAACATGCACCGCGACCTTGTGGGTGTACCCGGTCTGGCACATCGGATGGCCGAGATGATGGGCATCGGTTTCCACGGGGAGATTCCAGACGACGACCTCATTGGTCAGATAATGTCTGGATCTTGGTACTACAGTCAGACGTACAGCCCAAGCTTGGCGGTGAGTGAATGCTGCACGTGGTGGATTTTTTTTAATCCTCATCCATTCCTGAAGGGCGGCTATTATTCCTCCTGAAGGGATCATGAGAACATATATACCCGTAATTTATACCTGTGTATAATACGCAGGGCATTTTTCAGGTAACATTCTCAGGAACATACCAGTTTCTGTGGATAACCCGCAACCAAACAACTTCGTGCTTCTAGTGATGATCTTCGCTTGACGTCTGATGTGGACTGTCTTGACTACAATCCTAAGAGGCACTCTCTCAGGAACTCTAGCTCTGGGAAATGAAGAGTGGAGAAACGGTTGCATCATCTCAATAACTCCTTTCTGTTTGCGCCAGGCTCTGACATTACTCCATCAAGACATTCTTGTGACCAGCTGCTCTGTTCCCACATAATTCGGCATAACGATGACGTGTAACGTCTATGAAACACAATGTGGTGAATGACGTGTCATGTTGAGTGTAGCGAACAACTCTGACTGAGTGAAGTGTGCCATCCTATCAGATTAGCACGGCAAGAGCTCGATGGTAACTCAAGTCTTTAGCGAGTCGTTAGCTTTTGTTAATTCTCAGGCAGTCGTCTATTGTGCTGCAATGCACGTGTTGATCCCCGCCCTTGTTTTGCTGCGATGGCGGTGTATATTTACCTCCGCGGTGTATAAACGACCCGCCGGCTCGCGGAGTTATCCGAGCAACGGCCTACAATTCCGGGGAGTTTGGTGGGAGACGACGCAAGATTTCCCTACTTAGTGGTCGTTCTCGCCACCGACCCCCGGCCCACAACAATATATATATATATGATCTTCCCTTTGGTTCATAAAAGTGCAACTTGGCACCATCTTGGTATCCCTCGTACCTGCCTATGATCATCTATACTTTCAACAATGCTGTTCACACACGTGTTTCCATGACTATCTGTTTCCCCATCAATGTTCTCCTGCTGCTGTTTTTTTTTTCGCTCAACTCCTCCGTGCTCTTTGATATTTGTTGGAAGAAGCTTGTCGAGTCATATCAAGAATATTGAGGACAATTGTTTACTTCTTGTGCATTGACGATTGTCTCCTCCACTTGGCCAGTCTTGTTTAAACGCTCTTTATGTCATGCCATCCCATCATTTTTTTTATTTTTTTTTCCTCTCTGCCCTCTCTCTTCTTTCCTTCTCTCCCCTCCCTTTCGTGAAATTTTTTTTTGAAATGCCCTCCTTCCATCCCGACTTGTGTGGCTAACATGCAAACAGCCACTTCTGAGAAATAACTCAAGATCGAGGTATTTCGGGTTGGAGCTTAAAGTGTTTTCACAATGGATATGTTTCAGTCTGCAGACCAAAGGGTTCCTGTTTGGTACATCATGGATGAGTTTGGTTCAAGGATCCAGCATGCAGATAAACCAACCTGCCGTACTGCACCCCTCTACTATATCCCTGGTCAACAGGCGTTCACCTTACTTTGGCCGTTGAAGGATCTGGCCCATGGAGGTGAACCTGTTTTTGTGCTACACTGGTATAAAACGTATCCACATTATTTACTTACAGACCTGTATCTCTCGATTTATGGAAGGGATACGTTCCTGCGAACGGACATAAATCGAAAATTATTTTCTCATTACTTTAAAGGTAAAGAATAGGGGATCCTGACCTCAAAGTTTCAGCCTCCTTAATGTAACATTTTCTTTCTCGACAACATAATTAAACAAATACTGTTGCAAATAACACCAACAAAAACCTGAAATGAAAAGACATTTGCACTAATAAATCTTACTTGATGCTAAAGAAATACGAAATCATTAACCTTTTCAAGGTGTATGTACTCACCAAGAAGTAGTGGAAGCTTTGCGTGTCGAGGAGAGGGGAGAGACCTAACGAACGGGCAATGGCGATGAGATTCGCTCGATGCTTATTACCTCTGCCACCGAAGGTGGATGGAGGTTGTTTTCACCTCGTCTGTCTGTGAGCAGGATGTCTTAAAAAGTTGTGGATGGATTCGGATGAAATGTGGTGGACAGGTTGGGTGTGTGCCAAGGAAGAATTGATTAGATTTTGGTGAAGATGCGTGAAAAATCTTTAAAAAATTTTTTAAAGTGATTCTTCACCATTGAGAGATTTAACGTATTAACGTTGCCAAAAACGTTATATAGCACAATATTTCAAAAAGTTGTGGACGGATTTGGATAAAACTTGGTGAATGAGTTGGTTAGGTGACGAGAACAAGCCGATGAGATTTTGGTTAAAGTCTGGATGCAGATCCGACCTATCGGTTGGGGACATAACGTAAACTCTTCAGCCTGAGGGAGGTATGTGTTCTACCGAGTGCCCTTTTAGTTACGTTTTATCATACCGGTCTTCATGTCGAGCATTATAGCCTGTCAAGAACGTTTTGCTGGGGCAGCAGTTGAGCTTGAGGAAGGTCCCTTGCTCAACATGTTGAGGGATGAGCGAGATTACGGTTGATTTTTAAATGATGGAGCACTTCACAAGATGGCAAACAAAGTAGAACGATGCTTGATTCTGCACAGGATGCATTGTACGCGTGTACACCTGGCTGTTACTTGGACCACTGTGAAATTTTGTCCATAGTACTGCACTTTACAGGATTTGAATTTCGTTATGGGAAAAATGGAATGCAAGTCGAACTAGAAGGGCACTCGGTAGAGAGCACATCCATCCGCCATGTAATGCCTGATCCACGAGAACATATCGGGCCCAATACATTTTGAAATATCATGCTATATATCATTTTGGCCCCATCTCTCAATGGTGAAGAAACACTTAAAGAAAAAAAAATATTATCGTATCCAGATCCAGATGCAGATCTTCACCAAAATCAAATCAATTTGTCGTGGTCACACACCCAACCTGTCCACCAAGTTTCATCAGAATCCGTCCACAACTTTTTGAGATATCGTGATATATATAATTTTTGCCCGATCACTCAAAATATTCTAGTAGCCGGATCCAGGTCCGGATTTCACCAAAATCTAATCAGTTCGTCCTATCACACGCCGAACCTGCCCACCAGATTTTGTCTGGATCCGTTCACAACTTTTTGAGATATCCTCACACAGACAGAGAGGGGTGAAAACATAACCTCCTTCACCTTCGGTGGCCGAGGGTAACATATGTTGTAAAAATCGGTTTTGTTCTCGTGACAAACGTAAAATCAGTGCTCAAAAATGAAGGGATGTATGTATTGATAATTTATGTTTTTTTTATTTTTATTTTCTTTCCCCAAGTTATATTTTGCTCGAGATTAAGCAATCTCTGGGCTGACACTCAAGGTGAATAAAGTAGACATGATCAAGTTTGCAAAAAAAACAAAAGGGAAATAAAACGGTGCAGTAGTGAAGATCCACATTGAAAAAAAAAAGGAAGTAGCTGGGAGGGTGGATGAATGCTTTGATGCCAAAGCTGATATAGAAGTACTGCATAGCACATAGTTCCCTCTAAAAAAAAAACAACAAAGCAATTGTATATAATGGTTTGTTTGTGGGAACAGTCGTGGTTTTTCTTCTTCGTCTTCATATGCAGCGCAAGGCTGTTGTGCTGCTGAAGCAACACTGTGACGTTACTAAAGTGTCCTTAGTGTTACAATGTAACAGCGGTCGATATGCTCCGAACTGGATCAAGGGCCTTTCTTCGCCTATACCAGCTTCGATTGCAATGCCAGGCAGCATCTCTCCTCGCCAGGGTCCTAATCCAAGATGGATCTCAAGCAGAGGTTCTCAGCCGGCGAGAAGGTGAATTTAATGATCGGCGTTGAGTGTTCCAAAGCCCGAATATCTTATAAAAGGATTTATAGCGATGTTTGGAGTTTGGGGGCAGGAGTAGATATTACATTCACAATACGGTTGCTACAGTGCACAGTTACAGCATCCGATTGCGGTAACATTTTTCTTTTAAACTGACAAAGAGAAACATGACCATTCTATAGCACATACGATTCATATCGTTACGTGGGAGGAGGAGGGGGGCAAAGATAGTGTGTTAAGACTTGACTTTAGCTTGGAGGGGTAGAAACGCTTATTCAGGGCCGTCCCACAAGGTAGGCCAGGATGAAAGATTGACACCACGCACAAGCAGCGGGCGGCCAATCATGCGACCCGTTGCCCACGGAGGTTGCCATAGAGTTTGCAAGGGCCGTGGCCCCGCTGTTCGTGACGGTTGGAGCTGCACCACTGGGACAATTGCTTCATTTCACGACAGGAAATAAAACACCACCAAAAACCTCCAAATGTAAAATGAGTGAGTGTACAGTTAACTCAAGAAAAATCCGCTCGTTTTTTATAATTGATTTTGGCCATATTCCCCCCTCCCCTCCCCTCCCCTTATAATGGGTCTTCTGCTATTTGGTTGTCCGGATAAACAAGGTTCCACTGTACTTGTAGGATGCTTTATAGGGTGCCAGGCGTGAGGGAAGAGTATCGACTATGGGAGATTTTGATTTGCTAGGAATACGTTGTATCCATGAACAAGGAAAGGAGAGAGCAGATGAGGATTTTCTCAATCTCATCCAGGTTGTAAGCCACATTGTAGATAAGCCCATGGGGATTAGTGCAGTTTTAGACCTCTTTACCAATAAATATCCCAATATGGTAGGGGAGGTAGAGGTAGAAAACCATTTAGGGACAAGCAACCATAACGGTGTTTGCAGGAATTCTGTTAATAGTTGGTTTGGGATGGTAGAGTGAGGCTATTAGGTTTCAGGAGGAGAGAGTTAGGTGAACTCGATTCAGACAAACGAACATAAAGATAATTGTGTCGGAGAAATGGGCAACCTTTAAGGAGCAAAAATGTATGCAGAGCAAAGATAATACATCAAAGAGTCCCGAGGGAGGTGGTGAGGTGGCGGAGCATTTCCACATGGTGTTAACGGGCAAGGTCCGCATGGTGTAAACGTGGCGGATGAGTGTGGTGTTGAGAACAGCCAAGTGAGATTGCTACCGATATCGTTAACAGCTTATCGGAGTGATGCATTAATTGAAGGAATTTTACATTTTTAATGAGTCACTTTGGCTCTTGATACCATTATTCTTCATCTGTAGTGATAATAGGAGTCCGTTACGAACATGACTTGCCGGCCACAATTGGCAGTGTTGCGTGTGACCTTTTTTCAAATGATCATACCTGTGTGGCAGATGAGGTGACAAGAGACTTTGCATACGGGGAGCTCGACCCACTAGTTCGGACGTGCCGGCTCATGCCATGGCAACCGGCAGATATCAGTCACATCTCTGCAGAAGTTTCCGAGCCACCGATTGGCTACTTCGAGGTAAATAGGCTGACCGCTGTAATATCCTTATTGTTTGTTTGTGTTCTACAACACGGGGATGCAGTTAATGATAAATTTTGGAAAAGCCGAAATGAAGAGCATTTTGGTTGAAATGTCATTGTCATTGTTGTCATCGTTGTTGTTTTTTTTACAATGCATAAACTTGTGGCATTGGATAAGGAAACGTGTTTCTTTTTTTTTTTCCACCTCACTAATTACTTAATTGACACTCGCGCAGGCAATTTTTGCTGAAAATAAACAGATCCTCCCCGTTCCCATCGAGCCCACCGTCTTCTCGAAGGATAAAGTTTTTAGGTATGGTCTTTGGGCGCTACTTTTCCAGATATTCTGCCCTTGCATTGTAATAACTTTGACGGAGCAGTTTTCTTTGGCATTGTTTGTATCCACAAATTGCTTCCGAGTGAAAAATGGCAATCCAACCAAAATGGCGCATGGGCTTTGTAGGCTTGGCTGAAAGCCGCCATCATGGGACGGTTAATTGCATGAATGTGAAAAATGCTTGATCTGAGAGGTACATCTACGAGGGTGAATCTCAAAGTATCCGCAATGATTTGTTCAAAACTGTGTTGCGTTGACTACGTTGCTTATTGTACTGGCAGGTACAAGCACAAACTGTCTGCGCCATCGTGAAGCAGTTTCAACCTCGAGCAGTCAGTAGTTGCATCATTGTAAGGGAGTTAACATGACTGCTCCGCTGTCCGTTAGCTGTTAGGGTTCGGGTTAGGGTTAGCTTGGTTTGCACCAAGCAAGATCAGCATGCAGTGATCTTGTTTTTGTGGGCTGAAGGTGTCCCAGGGGCAGAAATCCACCGCAGACTTTCAGCACAATATGGAAACGGTGCTTTACTGCGGCGGAGATTACGATGTTCAAAAATGGTCGCACAAGTGTCACTGATGATGAATGATCTGGACGCCCAACCACGTCCACAACAGAAGAAAACATTGAACAAGTCCGCGCTATGATTCTGGATAACCAATGGTCGACTATTGACAAAGTGGCACAACTTCTGAACATCAGTCATGGTTCTTCACATGAAATTGCCAACAACTGACTTGGCTTTCATAAAGCTTCTGCAAGATGGGTTCCAAAACAACTCACAGAAGAGCACAAGCGCAACCGTGTGACAATCTGCCAAAGCCTTTTGACCTGCTTTCATCATGAAGGGAATGCTTTTTGAGATCATTGTCATTGGAGACGAGATGTGGATCCACCATTACGAGACAGAGAGCAAATGCCAGAGTATGGAGTGGAAACATCCGACGTCACCAGTCAAAAAGAAGTTCAAAAGTCAACCATTGGCTGGAAAAGTGATGTTCACACTTTTCCTGGACTCACAAGGCCCAATTTTGGAACAGTATCAAGAGGGGGGCGCACCGGTAAACAGTGTCCGTTATTGTGAAATGCTCCAGGACCAGTTGAAACCAGCTATTCGATGGAAATGCTGAAGGCCATTGCCAAAAGGTGTTGCATTGTTGCATGACAATACCCGTCCACACACTGCTGCCCATACTGTGGAAACCCTCCGGCAATTAAACTTTGAGGTGTTGGAGCATCCTCCGTGCAGTCCTGACCCTGGCCCCTTCGGACTTTCACCTGTTTGGTCCACTCAAAGAGACCCCCACTTTTCCAATGACTAACAAGTGAAAGAAGCTGTGCATGTGTAGCTTGTCACTCAGCCAAAACTTTTTTTTTTCTGAGGGCATACAGAAGCTTGTGAACCGATGGAGTAAGTGTGTTGAAAAGGAGGGGGACTATGTGGAGAAATGATTCTCTTGTACATGCTCAATTGTAGTTATATTATTTAAATAAAAAATATATTGCGGATACATTTTGACTCGCCCTCGTACATCTAAAGAAGGGGAGCGGGGGGTATTATAATCTGTTTTGTACCTGTGAACCTCTCGCTTGCAATGTTGTGGCTCTAAAAATGGGAGTGCAGGTGGAGTGGCTGAGGTTCCTGCCATTTTTGCATCCATCATGTTATATGTAAATGGTCCCTTGTACGGATGAGATGCAACTGCTAGCGCGGTATTGTGAACCTGTGACGAGTCGTTTGAAGGCCTTGCACGTAAATTTGTAAGGGTGAGTTTTGTCTGCAGGGTATTTACTGACAATCCGCAAGTTGCCGGCAACCTGCATCATCCACGTTTTGTATTGGTCGATGCAGAGGAAGATGCTGACATCCTCTTCTTGAACTCTGAAACAAAGGATTACAGGTATTTGATGGTCAACAAGCTCCAATACCATTAGTCATTGTGGTGGGGGTTGAGGGGAAAGAACCATGGACATGCATAACGCAGAAAAACATTGGAGGGAGTATGTTAGGATTCATATGGAGCCTGAAAATCCTTGCATGGAATATAATTTTGTTATCTCAAACTCAAGATCTTGAAAGCATGGATTCTTGTTGTTCTTGAAGCGAAACGGAAAACTAAATGGAGACGTAGTCGTGACTTATTAATGCGTTAAATTCTAGAAGCAATGAATTTGAGCGATCACACAAAAAGGATGGAAACAGAACTCATTCTGATGGGACAAATCGTGGAACTCATCACTCAAGTTTGCTGCAGAGGAAGGGGGGTGGAGAGACTCAGCTGGTCGAGGCATGCTGGGGCCCACCCGCTCTTCCTACAATAATTATGTCCCGCTAGCAGAGTACCCACCCAATGGGTGGTCTTTCTCCAAACATGCAACACGTTCTTCTGACACATACTTTTTATTTGGTTGGTGCATAGACAACTGACAACTGCCTCAATCGCTCACGAAAATAAAATAAAAAATAACCCGGGTTACATGCACGAAGCAAAAACATACCTACTGCTTATAATTCAAAAACACCTCACTGCACTGGAAAATGTGGGGGCAGGAATACTGTATTGTAAATGGTGGGGACTTGTAATACCCTCCCCCACCTAGAGCGGCACTACACGATATACATTTACAGAGAGAATTTGCTTCCCCCCTTTCCCGCGCTAACCTCATCCCCCCCCCCCCACCCCATTAAAAAAACCCCCTATACACGAAGTGGGTCATACTGATCCTATATAGCAAGTCTGGATGTAATCGGCCCAGAACTGCAGGAGTAGTAGCACGACAAACAAACACACCAGTCCATGAATTATAGTAAGGATTGTGTTTGTCTTCATAATAAATGAAAGGGACGTAATACCGTCTGCAGAATACCTGACTTTCAAAATGACGTACGAATGTTAAATGAGGCCTATTGCGCATGCCCTGTGTGTGCGTTTTCATTAAATCAGTTCTGCACGCTCAGCACTTGTAACCTGCTGTTGCTAGCGTGAAATCTGTAATTCAAATAACCTTTTTTATATAATTTTCAGCATTGAGACAAAAGAGTGGCTTTTTTTTTCAAAATGGTTTTAACCATAATTGTTTTGATCTTGAATGCAAATCGGACTCACAGAAATATAAGAAATATCCGTGGATGAGAGGTGTCAAGTTGGTACTATTTTATGTAAATACAATTAGGTCGTAGTGACACACACACACACACACACACACAAAAAAAACTTCGCAGCTTGGTACATGTATTGTGCCTCCTCCCTCCCCCCCCCCCTTTACCAAAACGGAGGTGGATACTTCGAGGCCTCGGAGGGCTCCGTTCCACCTTCTGAAACCTGCATATGGAGATAACAATCAACACACACACTTACACACACGCAACTCTTCCTTTCACCAATAGATGCAAAATTTTAGTATAATTTATGTTGTGGCCTGTGGAAGACATTCAGTTTTTCTCTGTTGGAGTCTGAGACCATTTATTAACAGCAAACAACAACAACAAATTACAACAAACATGCACATGGTAAAGAAGGAAATACAAGACAAGCAATATCAAACATGATCCTCTTTCTGGTCAAAATGCACATAGCAATGCTCTTTATACTATTTTGATAGCCAAAACACAGGAGGGTGAGACATTTGGCAATTCAACTATGGGAAGGGCTGATAAGCAGAAGGCAAAATAACTCACAACTGCAACACATGGCCACTTTGAGTGAGAGGGAAAGAATAACACTCATGGCAAAAGTTTGCAGTGTTAACCTTGAAGTAAGAATGCTAAGTTTGGGGAGGAAAGGCAGAGAGAGGGTGGAGGGATCATACAGCTAGCAAGGCCTTTGCCATCAAAAGCCAATGGAGTTATTTAATTCTTGTGGACAGCATTGGGCAATTCCATTTAAACATTGGAGATACTAGTCTTGGTTATATGTATTTCAGTGAGATAAAAGCACATAATAATGAGTAAGATACAATTATACTTTACTTGAAAATTCATTTTTATCACTATGGAGGTCAAAAGACTGTCGGGGAAAGGGAAATTATAGTGACAGTCAATTGACTCCATTACAAAAGTAAGACCTTATTTTATATAGTGTTCAATTCAGAAAAGTACCAACAACAACAAGTGAATACACCGCAACAAGTGAATGTAATTGAGAATAAATGAATATAATTTTAAAAAAATTCCACAGGTCCCAGAACCAAACAAAACGTATATATTTATAACGGCACTTACAGCCCGTACGGTTCCATCCCCCTTTTCTACCAAACGTGATTAATAGTAAATATCATTATTTTAAACTTATCCTGTGCATTGAGAAGCCCCAGCTGTAACCTTCCCATTGGTGTGAAGAAGCACAAAGGTTTGGTTAGAGCGCACTCGTCTACGAACCTTTTACGGGCCCACATGGTCGGGAGTTTTTGAAGTACAGGCTGCAAGACGATCAACTTTTTGGATGAGTTGATCAGAAAGTTCTCCAAATCTTTTGTTGTGGAGAGGCACACCCCTTTCTCACAGGTATGTCACCAAGTATTTTTGGCTTCTTTAAAAGTTTGGTGAGCCGCTTCATGCTACAATCATTATCTGGCACATATGATACACATCCAGGCCACCTTTATAGGCTTCATTACCAAGGGTTTCTGTGCATGAGGGTCGAGTATTCTGGGGCGGATGCCGTCATTTTGAAAGCGCCGTAGTGGTTACGCATGCAGGCGAGGTGGTGAGTGCAGTCATTGGACAATTAATGTTTCCAGCGGTGCAAACACAAAAATAGTTTGTCTGTTGGTCTTCTTTTGTGTGTAGCACATGGCTGCAGGTAGCATCGTTTTCTGAGCGTGAAGTTGTGCCGTTGATGCAGTGCCACCTGTAGGTTCCGTTTGAGCAGGAATTTTGCAAGGGTGCTGGCAATAACTCACCTCCTTTTCGTGAAGGAGTCTGGCAGTCGTTGGATTAGAATAGCCAAAGCTGTTTTCATAACAATGGGGAAATCCGGTTTCTCAGATCTTGGCTGGGTCGAGTTGATTACAAACTTATTGACTAGATAAGAAAGACACTCACTGAGCATACTGCTGAGTGTGCAAACGTGGGTTTGACATAGAGAATATGGGAGAAGCGGCTGCAAAGAGCCACATTGGTGGAACTTGTTGGAAACTTGCTGAAAGTGAATTCCGTGAGATCCCATGATATTGTTGTGGGCGAGTGTCGGCGGCGAGCATGACCGCTAGATGGAGCAGTAGATCGGCTCCACCGAACACCCGGAATTTATAGGTCGTCACCCCAGATAACTCCGGAGCCGACGAGTCCCTTATCGGACCGAAGATCGCCAATAGGTCGACCGTGTGGGATCGGGTCGATTGCCAATTTCAATTTACATAAATACCCACGTCGTCCAAACTACCGGGGAAATTCACCCTCGGCGAAGCTCGAGCGGAACGAGCCGTTAGCGTGCTCGAACCGTGCGTAACCCGAGTGGATGGTTACCGAGGTCCGTCGGTCCAAATGCACAATTTGCCGCTTCCCAATTTCCCAACACGCACCGTGCTAAACCAATGAAAGAAACACAGAAACGAGCTGAAACATTTAACAGGGGATTTATTTCTAATGGGGGGAGGGAACACACAAAGAGCAGAGTTATCCGACTATAAGAAATGCAGTCAATGTACAAGACACTTAAACAATTCTACTTGAAGACGGGGCCCAAGGACACACGCACACACAAATACCCAAAAGAAGATGGACCCCAATGGTCTTTATTGAAGGTTCCCAGCTGGAGGGAAGATGAGCTGGAAACCAGACCTATCTTGGACCTTCCCGCCTCGTGCGGCCCTTGATGATCCGGCTCGGCGGGACTTGAACCCGCAACTCGGATCCGCTGCAAGCACCAGGTACGGAGGGCAATGTCGGGGTCCAGCACGCTCCTCCGGCACGGGACGAGACAGAGCAGCGACGAGCCGAGCGAGCCAGCGACGACCGAGACCAGAAGCCAGCGACGAGCCGAGACCAGAAGCCAGCGACGAGCCGAGACCAGAAGCCAGCCCGACGAGACGAGACCAGAAGCCAGCGACGGAGACGAGACCAGAAGCCAGCGACGAGACGAGACCAGAAGCCAGGACGAGACGAGACCAGAAAGCAGCGACGAGACGAGACCAGAAACCAGCGACGAGACGAGACCAGAAACCAGCGACGAGACGAG
Organism: Eptatretus atami; assembly: GCA_035128595.1. Lineage (NCBI taxonomy): Eukaryota > Metazoa > Chordata > Myxini > Myxiniformes > Myxinidae > Eptatretus > Eptatretus atami. Next base: position 15,644,606 of record CM068958.1, on the reverse strand, counting down.
ACCAGAAAACCAGCGACGAGACGAGACCAGAAACCAGCGACGAGACGAGACCAAGAAACCAGCGACGGACGAGACCAGAAACAGCGACGAGACGGAACCAGAAAACCAGCGACGAGACGAGACCAGAACCAGCGACGAGACGAGACCAGAAACCAGCGACGAGACGACGACCAGAAACCACGCGACGAGACGAGACCAGAAACCAGCGACGAGACGAGACCAGAAACCAGCGACGAGACGAGACCAGAAAACCAGATGACCGTGCCGTCCCGTCTATTTCTTCCCCTCCCTGGCATCGGTGGGGGGGGGACGTGTCTCACCTCTCCGCACCCCTCATTCGTCGGGGTAAATCGGTCGTCTCTCGACGATTGGTCGGGGCGTTTCGATCCCCGCCCCCGAAGAGGCTCTGCTTCTCTTGGAGCTCGCTCTGCGCCCATTGGCTGAAAAATGAACGCATACCCTTATTTGGCGCCAGGCCAGAACGAAACGCTTCGTGAGCGCTTGAAGAGCGCGGACAATGCCGCGAGCAGTGTCAGGATGGAGCGAAGGTGTTGTTGTTATAAGTGTAAAAATCCTATCGAAAAAATAACTTCGCAGCGCATGCACACTTAATTCCCATTAGACATAGGGGAAAGGGAGCTATCTATCCACATTTACTTATCGAAATAACTGAGCTATGGGGACCTGAATGTTGAGTGCTCATGGCTGCCAGATCCGTAACAATATATCTTATCCCATGATATATCCCATCCCAAGGGAAGTTACCTAAAACTTGTCTGGTAATTAGTTGTATTTTTAGGTTAAACTGGCCTTGAAATAGCCTGGAATTGTAGAGATGCCAAGGTGTATATATCCTAGTATGCACATATGGCCACCCAAAGTTACAGGTGGACAGAGGAAAGGTAAGTGAGAATAGATAATATTGTGGATTTTACAAAGGAAGATCACTTGATGTTGCAGAGACATTTTCCCCTCTCTAACCTTTCATTCCAATCCTTGATGCCACAGGCAGATGAGCAAAGAACGGCCAACAGTGATGTTGAGCCAATTTCCTGGCGAGAACCTGGTCACAGTGAAGGACTGCCTGGCCGCGATAGGGCGTCGATCGGCAAAAGACAACGTGAAAGGCTCCTCGTGGTTGCCCATCACTTTCAACCTGCGCACTGAGCTGCCCCAGTTTGTGAGATACTTTCTTCAACGACAGAGCAGGTCTCTGTCTATCGGTCATTCATCTGATAATATATTTGATACAGTGTGGTAATATCCTTTATGGAATGGTGACTTACATCACCATTACTTTGAAGGTTGGTTCTATCAGCTTGCCATTTATAGAACAGAATGATGCAGTGACTATTTTCATAACAATGGGGAAATCGATTTTCTCAGATTGGCTGGGTAGACGTGATTACAAACTCATTGACTGTAGATAAGAAAGACACTCACTGAGCGCACTGACCACCTGACTATAGAAGACTGCAGCAGGGAACTCTGGGTAAGGTGGGGAAAAAAAATCATGGCTAGTGATTAAACGTTCACACCTTCCCACAGGGGAGAAGACAATCATTGGATCTGCAAGCCATGGAACCTGGCTCGTGGTTTGGACACGCATGTCTGCAACAACCTGCACGAGATTATCAGGCATCGTGAGAGCACACCCAAGGCATGTGTGTTTTGAATGGATGGATGGAAGGGAGGAAGGATGGCTGGAGAGAGAAAGGAGGGTATGGGGATGTAGTGGGAAGGTCCAGGTATGAAATGGGAGCAGAAACTTTAAAATACTCTACAATTGTAAATATTATACACATGGATCTGCTCACTGCACTCGCCTCTCCACACATCGGTAGAGATTTATGTTACAGATTTTCTGTGTTGTCATGATTTACACCAATTGTAATACAAACATTTCTTTTCTACAAATTTATTTGTAATATTGTGATGTGATATATTTATTTGTAAGGTCCAAGTGATCTGAAGCTCTAAATGGTCAGGGGTCCAAGCTGTCTCATTGGTCTTCAGGGACTTTAAGGGCTGTAAAAGTCTAAAGGGTATAAAAGGTCTAAATGGTGAAGGGATCTAAAGGTGTCAAAAGGTTCTTAGAGGTAAAAGGGGTCTTCAGAGTCTTGATGGATTTTAAAGGGTCTTTTGGAACCTTTGGGTCTTCAGGGTGTTTGGGATGTCAGCGGTCTTCAGGTTCTTGGAGGTCTTAAAGGGTTTTCAACGGTCGAAAGGGTCTCAGTGGTCTAAATGGTCGAAAGGTACATTCCAATAGTACGTAATTAATAGACATGTAGTCACACTGCTTCATTACTTCACTGCTTCACGGACAGTGTTTTTCATTTTTAGCTCACCTGGACTTTTGTCCGGTGAGCTTATGCGATTGAGCAGTGTTCAGTCAGGCAGTCAGTCAGTCATTCTGTAAACACTTCAATCATTATCCATTGCTTGAACCAAACACACAATTTTGATGAAACTTGGCCACAAGCTTCATATCTGATGCCGAATGAAGGTGTATTGACAGCATCAAAATCTGCACTCATTAAGGGGGTCCATGGCAGGTTTGACCCCCCCCCCCCAATAGGTATTTGCTCTCTTCTCCGAAACGACACACACAATTTAGATGAAACTTGACCAACCTCCATCACTCGTGATGTACCAAAGTTTGTTCATGGCATTAAAAAAAAATCAGGGTGTATAGATGTCTGCAGGGGTTTGACTCCCTCCCCCTCCCAATCCTCCCTAAATAGTGTTTGCTCTTCTCTGAAACTACACACATGATTTCAATGAAACCTCACCACAACCTTCATCACGCGTGACTTACCAAAGTTTGTTCATGGCATTAATATATATATATATATATATATATAATATATATATATATATATATATTATATATATTATATATTATATATATATATAATTCTCTCAGCTCTGAAGCTCACTGGATCAGGCGCAACAGTCACTAATCACTCAACCCGAGACCCTGATAATATATATATATATATATATATATATATATATATATATATATACTATATACACCGCTGCTGAAATACCACCTTTCAATGCTCCAGCCGCACTAAACCAGCAAATAAAGGAATTAGAAATGGGAGAAATCCTCCGCTCGTCTCTCTTATTGAATATTTCTTCAACATTGGTTTTGACATTTTTCATTTTAAGTGAGCCAGTATCGTTCAAGATTTTCACCTGTTCTCTTGTGAGCAAAACATCAATTCTTACTGCTCCTTTTCTCTGAATTGTATTAACGTTAATCATACAAGGCATTTGATTTTGAATACAAGATGATAGTTTATGAAGATTGATTTGATTAACATATACCCCAGTTGGCACTTTACTACTCATTTATTTATCAAAAAAATTATGTGACTAATCATAACACCATCATCTGTATTAATCTGTAATTCTGTTTTCTTCCAAAGCAAACAATATGTATCAACTTCTTCAATCTCTCCTCTTTCAATGTATAGGGTATCCACTCGATTAGACTTTATAGTTTCCTTTTGAGCACTCAGGTCAATCGCATAGATTGTATACAGACTTTCAAATGCTGTCGTATCCAAAATAGGTTCTTTATTTCCATTCTTTCACACACCTTTGGTAAGACTTGTATGCTTCAGCATAATCATTTTTTTCCCAATTAATTTCCAATCTCTCGTGGATAAAATGTTCCATCTAGAGAAACACGAAGTTGTTTCACCTTGCATTATCACTGAACGCATTATTCTTATCAGTAGCAGTATCACCATCTGGTTTAAAAAAAAAAATGACACAGATATCGTGCTTTCCTTCCAGAACACCCAAATTCCACGTGTAAGTGGTTTGGTTCAGTTAACGTGTTGGCATCTTCTTTTAAGTTATGATACATTGATTGAGTGGTTTCTTTGAGTTAGTCTTCCATTCAACATCTCTTCTGTTTTAAGATTAGGAGTATATTCACTGATTATACCAACTCATTTCATCAATTACAAATTTATTCTGTTCACACAAAAGCCCTACCAAACACAAAAAGTAATCTATTTTCATTATAATTCCTTTGCAGTTGAAATCTAATTTTAAGACCAACAGAACTTTATCATGATCACAAAATCCAAATATAACTTTAAGAGGAACTGCCACAGTAAAACTATTACCTGCTTTTGTATCATCATTATACATTCCTTTTCTTTGACTATACCCAGGGTCTGTGTTGTTCCCGTTACCATATTAGGAATAAAACCTTCGACGGCTCCCTTTCCCATTCGATCACTAAATGAATATAGTGTAAATTTCATCATTTCAGATGTAGCAGAGACATAATCAACCGCTTCACTTCTTGTGTTCCAATATACAACGAACACTATCGAACATTTTCCAGAAGAATCATTTACGAGTGTTGCGTTTGTCGTATTCGCAGCCTTCGTGAATGTAAATTTACACAACAAGAAACTTTTGGCGAGATTCAAAATAAGTTTGTTGATATTTGAATGACATTATCACTGTAAAATGTCCCATTAGTTTCAATCTTTTTTGAGGAGAAACCAATAAATCTCTAAATGAATTATCAATTGTGAAATCAACCTTGTAGTTATTTTATGTTTAATACCGGGCGTAGTGGCGTGCGCCTGTAATCCGGCTACTCGGAGGCTTGGGTTGGAGGATCGCTTGAGGACGGGAACTCTGCGCTGGGCCGTGCTATGAGAGGGGGTGTAGGCAGCCCGGAATCATGGCGAAACCAATCCTTATCCCCTGTGTAGTAAGAGCGACCAGGGTTGCGTCAGGAAGGGCATCCGCATAACCTATGCCAAATCAGTATGCGGATCAACGGATGATCCGCTGTGGCGACCCCTAACGGGAGCAGCCGAAAGACGAACAACACAAGTTATTATCTTGCCAAAACGAAGTTTTTGCAAGATATGTTAGTCAGCTTGTATGTTTTTTTTGATTTTTTTTTTGTTTGTTTGTTCTGTAATCACGTATAAAAATTCTGCAGAGCACAGTTATCATTGGAAATTTTTGTAACTTCGCATATAAGGCCTATAGAGGTCCTTTTCAGCGCACAAAATTTTGAAGGTCAAGGTCACTTTGTCGCAAATCAGGGGAGTCGACGAAACCCTTATTTTTGAGTAATTTGATCGGATCGTCTTCAAACTTTCAGGAATATAAGTCATGGTCTGGCGCTGTTCAG
>CM068958.1:15599601-15620867 GCA_035128595.1 Eptatretus atami | reverse complement strand
TGTGTGTGTGTGTATGTGTTTGTCCTGGCGCCTGTCCTCGTTTAAGTTAAGATTGTATGATAATTATATCGGGATAACTCTGCTCTGTGTCTGCTTTTGTAAGTTGCTTGTGTATTGCCACACCTTTCATTTCTTCCTATTCCTCCTACAGACAACAATCAAAGCTATATTCACAGTGCCACATATCTTTCCTCCCCTGCTTATTAATAAATCCCTTTGTAGAAATGTTCCCAGCTCGTTTTGGTGTTTTCTTTCATTGATCCAGCATGGTCCGTATCCTAACTTATCTGGGACTTTTTTCTCAATGATCCGTTCCTTTTAGCTCAGTACGTCCTTGCAGTGTCGCTCGGCTGCATCCGGTCCGGTAAAGTGATCCGGTTCCGACAAGGCGTACCGAGGGCGTGTTCCCCGGTAATTAAATCACGTGATTAATTAGGTAACCCGGTTAACCCTTAGATGGGAGGACCCTACGTCACGCGGTTGAGTTATTGGCATTCGCGTCGGTTAGCGACCCGCCACATCACGGAATTATCCGTGCACGACGGCTGCAATTCCGGGGAGTCTGGTGGAACCCGAGATAGCTTCCCCCCCCCCCCTTGGTGGTCTTCTCACTCGACCCCGGCAATATATATTATATATATATATATATATATATATATATATATATATTATATATATATATAATTAAATGAATTATTTATTTGCTTCCAGAATGCAAGCACAATCTGCTCGTATAATTATATAATTTTAGGCTTTCTGCATTTGCCGTCGAGTAAGACCATCAGGTTGCACATCACGCCAGAGAAAGGATCGCAAGTCCCGTGTCGACTGTTTCATTTCGACCGTAAAAGTAGAATCAGCGATGCCTTGTTGCTCCAGAGTGGGAACGGCAGGACTGACTGCTCACGTGATTGTCACGTGTGACTTCAAACAGCATTCTCCTGAAAGTTTATTATTGCATCATCGAGCTGGTGCAACCCCACACATCGTGCTATAAAGTGAATTCCATCAAAGTAAAGTTTTATTATTATTATTATTATTATTACATGAGAAAAAATTTTATTTCGATCCATTTTCATTCACCCTTTTGTATTTTTCTTTATCGGTGCCGAAGGTCGTGCACTTGATCCCTTGTCATCGTGAACACGTCATTTGGAGAAACGGGTGCCACCCCTTCACTCCGCAAGGGTGGCCCACGTGACTCCTGCCTGAATGTCCCTTGTTTATTTTCACGAGAACTACGTCACATAATAGACAAGCCCACCGGCCGGAGATCGAACGATCCACTCACTACGGTCTTCGCACACCCGTTGTGATACTTGACTCGGAACTCCTTCACAACACACCTTAGGACGCTGCAGGTGAAGGATTGTACCTGTATTATCGAATGCTGTTCAGCACCTCCGACCGTCACTGCAGGTACAACCACGGATGCTTGTGCCACCGGGTCAGCGTTGAAGAACGAGATGGTGCGACTGCAAATTCCTTATTTTCCGTTTTGTTTGAAGATTAATTAGGTTTGAGGACTAGTTTGGTTTAGTGGGTTAAATAGTATGTGGTTGATGTGAGGGCTGTAAAGGTCCCTGACTCGCATTCCACAAACAGGAGGGTCCGTGTGAATCCCAGGTCCAGGACAGGAGGGATGGAGGGAAATGGGAATATCGGGAGTGTTGATGCGTGTCGTGTGGGGTGAGTTTTTAGCAGGCAGGAATGGTTGCGGCTTTCTTGGTCCAGATAGGCAATGCAGAGGTTTGAGCATCTCCTCTCAGCTTTGCGGGACGCTCATGAAGATGCGTGCAGCTCGTGGTGCACCAGCTGCCCCCTTGGCAGCTCTTGCGGTCCGAAAAGGCAGACGTCAACGCAGTTTGGCCAAAGGACTCATGGTAAGGAAAGCTTGGAAGACGAGAATGCTGTGTGGACGAGAATATTATGTAGATGAGAGAGCTAATGGACGAGAGCGAGCTGGTGGATGCGAAAGTGCCGTTGTACCTGAGAGAGCCGGTGGATGCAAGAGTCGGTGGATGCGAGAGAGCCGGTGGACTAGAGAGCCTATAGATGAGAGAGTTGGTGGATGACAGCTGGTGGACACGAGCTTTGGTGGACGAGAGCGCTGGTGGTTGAGGGAGCTTGTGGATTTGAGAGAGCTGGTGGGCTAAAGCGCTGGTGGACGAGCGTGCCGGTGGGCGAGAGGGAGCGCGTCGACGAGCGGGAGCGTGGACGAGAGAGAGTACAAACATGTTTGTACTATATATATTTTGTATTTACTGGTCAGGGTTCAAGTACAGACGAGGTCTATGGAGTGGTTGCCGGGTCCGCCTCCTTGGCCTCCAACCCTGAGGCCACCGGTCATGGATAACTTCACGGCCTGACGAGATGTCAGGCCACAGCAACTGTGGCTAACAACCATGGATGCCGGATGAACCAATTAAATCGGAACAGGGTCCTCCCATCCTCAAGTCGTGTTACCTTATTTTATTAATTTAATTATTTCAGCAAGAGACTGTGTCCTCAACCCGCACTCGTATCATAGCCGAGCGGAATCGAGTGTGCAGCATTGGCGAACCCACAGAGCCAATCAGTGGGGCAAAAACTTCCCATCTATCGATTATGAACACTAGAAGCACCCGCTCCCTACGGGAGCCGTCAAGGGGGTCATGTTATTATATTTATGCCTATTTTACTCCAAGGGGTCCCAGGATTACACACCCAAAAAATGGTTGCGATCGGTTCAGCCATTTTTGCGGTACCTGGGAACAGACAGGCAGATGGACGGACGGACGGTGAATTATAGTAAGATGCTTTGCTGGACCAATGTAGGAAAGGACAACTGAGGCAGATTTGAAAATAATCTTTTATTCAAACAAGCAAGGCAATCATCAAAGCATGGATTAATAAGCAAGCAAAGTCAAAAGATACAAATGAGCATATTTACCCCGAGCATGAATTTCATTTCTTATGCAGTCTTACTTACAAATGACATGGCGCCATCATTCATACCCGGAAAAATAGACGAGAAGAGGCGAGTAGAAAGACATGGGATGGAGTATAGGTAGGGTTGGGTAAATAGTGAAGTTTTTTCGGTTAAGTGTCTTCGCATAGCATTTTACTATGGCCATTTTCGATGCTGAATCTGAAAACGTTGGAATTCGTTTTACTTCCGATGACTTTTGACCCCCGGAACTTTAATTTATTCAAAATGGCGACAAAAAAGATATTTTTATGAATGTCTGACCAACTGAGAGAAAATAAGGCTTGTAATATATCAATTTATAGGTTTTTCCGATCAGGAAATACGAAAATGACACTTATGCAACGATTTGATGGTTTTTAAAACACAATTTTTGAAAACCGCACAATATTTTGCTAAAATTGAACTGTTTTTGTCATTCTCAGATAAACATAAGACCGAGATCACACCGGTGCCACCAACAAAAGTTCATTAATGTTATCCTGCACGGATTAATCGGGTTTGATAGCATTCTTTATAGAGTTGTGGAGCTCGGTCAAACTGAATTTTTGACTGCGGAATTTCCCTGCTCCATCCTTCACACGTCTTTGTCGGCGTATGTCTGGGGCTACAGTTAAGCGTAAATATGTCACTTCCGCTAGAAGTTCTTTCTCCGATAGTGTACTCAGTAAATATAGACCGTCTGGGGTCAAAGGTCCTTTGTGCTTTTTGCAAGTTTGTATAGTATTCAATAGCCGAGTATTTTTCTTTTTCTTCAAGTCTTCCTTTTTCCTAAATTACTTGATTTCGGTCCTATACAACATCCAATCAATTTGAAAATGTGATTAGCGTATTCCTTGACCTGAAAAACATATGAAATGATACATTACAAGCCTTATTAGTCACATTAGAGAAGGAAAACATGAAAAAAGGTCAATTTTTGGCCGCCATTTTGAATAAATTAACGTTGCGGGGGGTCAAAGGTCATCGGAGGTAAAAAAAAAAAAATTCGACCTGATTCGGATTCAGCATGGAAAACGGCCGTAGAAAATGCTCTGCACAAAATTTCAATCATATTTACCCAACCCTAGTACAGGGGCATCTCCTCCCTCACCTCACAGCCTGGCAGGGCTGCGCCATTCCAGGTACGTGGGGTGGGGAGGATAAAAGATGGGCAGTGGAGTGTCGATGAGAGTGTAGCAACAGCAGAGGCTTAGAGGAAAAGGTGTGAGGTGCAAATCAGTATCTTGCCCCCAGAGGGATAGCAATTTTTGGAATTCTGAAACCTTTTGTGCATTCTAAGTAAGCGATTTGCAGTTTGTAGGGATAGCAAAAAAGATAGTGTTCGTGTTTGTGCAGCTGTACGGCGCACCAGGTACCTCGGCGTCACTGTGCTCTTGCCTCGCATTCCCCTCGCTTCGCTCCTGGACCCAGCGCAGTTCGTCCTTGACCCAACGCAGTTTGTCCAGCAGGCGATTCCTTGAGCAGGCAGTTTTCTTCCTGACGCATACCCGGTATGCACACTTCAGCCGCGAATGCTCTTGTGTTCCGCCTCTTAAAGCTGCTTGGGCTGGGCATGATTGTGACAGAGAAAAGTTCAGATGAGCATCCTTCAACCCAGTGCGGCCCTTTCCCATTGGTGCGCAGAAAGGGTTGCAGTTGCAGTGGCAGTTGGCGGTGGCAGTTGCAGTGAGTAGGCAGTGGAAAAACCCTGCATCATGATGCTCTGACGGCCGTGGGTGCCCCTTGCGCACGAACCACTCGATTGTCATGATATTCTGGTGGCGACGGGTGGCACCACCCCACTCCTTGCACGCGAGCACAAGAATGGTTCGTCCCCGTGCACTGCACATATGTGAGAAGCGTTGTCCCGCGTGACGAATGTGGAAGTGCGGGAAGGAAGAATGGGGGAACGTAATTTGACCGGTCTGAAGGAATTTTTAATTTCCAACGGTGAGGGACTCCTTAGCGCGTATGAGGTTTAACGGAGGTTGGTGGCGACTTGGAGACCGAGGAGTACGGGGTGGACGGACGGATACGCAGATGGGCGAATGTGCTGAGAGTACAAGAGTGAGTGTCGGGGATCACCTGCTTCGCGCTCCCTGGTAGTCATCTCCATTGAGAGATGCCTTTTTATATGTATAAAAAAAAATACAAATAACGCAAACAATGTAACAAAGCTAAGGATGCGTACATTGGTCCCAAGACCAAAGTACTATTCGGTCAAGCAAAACTTGACAAACTAATATACATACACCTTGGCCCAAAGACTACAAGGCTCATGGTCATACAAAAACCCATACACCCTTACCCACCGAGCCACAATGCATGGTCATACCAACACATGCATCCTCACCCACATTGCCAGAAAGCATGGTCACACCACAAACGTTAGGAACCACTTGCCGTCATCAGTGGAGAGTGGATGCCTGACCGACCCTCAAGCGAGCTGGCCGTGCCTTGTAAAGATCTCATATCAAATATGAACCATTTCATTGTTGTGGGTGCAAGAGGATCCTGGACCCACAACAGTGAAGTTTTTTTTTGGTATTTTTAAATCACAAAGGTTGTTGTTTTGTTTTGGCAGTTAGAGTTGAACAGATTAGAGCACACTGTTAACAAAGCGTCAACATGCCTCGCATGTCAGACAATGGGATACTGTGATGATTGTGATTGTGACATGTCGAAGTGGCACATTGTTGATTCGACCCAAAAGCCAATTTTAAATAAAAGGATTAAAAAAAATTAAAAAAACTTCCAACAAAGGGCCTTGTAATCTATTTTCAAATTACTGACCGCAGTCCCACACACAAGAGTGGTCGAGCAGAGGGAACAAGTGAGGGTAGTTTCATTACGAGTACTTGCTTCTTCAATGAGAAAGGTAAGTTTACCTACAAGCTGTGCATGTATTGAAACGAAATGAATTTTTTAACCACAGACCTGATTTTCTTACAACCTAGGCACAGCCACCCTCGCTTCGGGGTCTTTTTAAATCCTAGGCATTTTTGGTGGAATTTTTGAATGGAGCAAGAGGCTGAACTGCACTTCAGCATTGCCCTTGCGTTCTCTGGCTCTTTACAGTAACCACAGCATTTCAGCAGAGGTGTCTGTTATTGGTATACAAGTCTGAAAACCAGCCCTGGTGTACCATCTGCCAAGCAGCTCTGGGAGCACTCCTAAAACGAAGAACGATGTAACCTGTTCCACATAAGGTTTGTAAAAGCGATTGTTCGCTTTTATCCTCTCCACGTATGGCTGTGCTTGATTCTTCTCGAGAATCATAACAAAGTCACAGTACTCCCTCCCAGTAATGAATAGTTCTGCTTGAACCTGGGCATAGTACTGATGATCTTTCCGAAGTGACACCACACCATCAGCATTCATTTCCATGCACCAACAACCATCTGCACAATCGTCGTCGACAGCAGAGCATCCCTGGCAGAAGGGGCACTTGGTCTCAATGATCCCTTTGCCACAACAAGTACACTGCACAAGCCCATCCGGTGATGCACTTAGGTGTGGGAAGTATGGATGAATGTGAAGGCCTGAATCCTCTACATGCAGCTCAGCGTAGCGTGATGATGCTTGGCTCTCTCATCGTATGACATCCTTGCCATTTCCTGGTGCTGGCACGTCCATCTGTAATTATTAAAACATTCTTTTTTTTTATCCTGTGATGGATTTCGGTTTGCAATTTCAATCACTGTATATATCAGCACGTGATGTCAACAGTCATCGAGTCTCTTGTTTCTGATGTCAACAGTCATCGAGTCTCTTGTTTCTGATGTCACAATGCTCTGTAAAGAGAAACTTTTTAAGACGTGTAAAGTTGATGCTCAACCATCATGTTCTCACACACACGGCGACGAGTCCAGCGAATAACTTCCTTGCATTTATTAAAGCTGTCTTACAACTGGGATGCAATACCATGAAATATATTGTTGTGGTCGCATGGTCTTTAACGATGAAAATGGGACGAAAATGTCTCCGTGTCTGCCGGCTTAATTTGGCATGAATCGGTGTCTGTGAACGCAATGACTGCGGCAAAATATCTGACAAGAATAGCTAAGCGCAGCTCGTCGACTTCTTGCGTTGAGGTGCGTAAGCGTGGACCTAATTAGCCCGTCATGGGTTAATAAGCCAATTTCTGAATGACGAAGAAAATGAAAAAGCTGAGCCTACGATCACAATTAAATAAACTAGTGCAGGCCTGTAGGTGCGTGCCCGTAGGTGCGTGCCAGTATGTGCAGCTTCGTTCCTTCGCTCTCGTAAACGACGACTGGATTGGGGCATTTTTTCAATTAGATCGGACAAACCGTATCATAAATGGCCATAACTTGGGAAACACCTGGGAAACATACTCAGGTCCCCAGCGTCAATTATGACGTCATATCAAACGAAGAAGAAGAATTGTGACGCCCCCTCTCTCTCGCCCCCCCTCTCCCCCCCCCTAGTCTCGCCCCTCCTCTCTCACCCCACTCTCAACCCCCTCCTCTCTCGCCCGCTCCTCTCTCCCCTCTCTTGAATTGTGACGCCCCCTCTCTCTCGCCCCCCTCTCTCGCCCCCCCTCTCGATTCCCCTCCTCTTGAATTGTGACGCCCCCTCTCTCTCGCCCCTCTCTCTCGCCCCCCTCTCTCACCCCTGTCTCGCCCCCCTCTCTCCACCCCTCTCTCTGTAAATGTATTCACAAATGTCTACCAAGCACAACAATTAATTCAAACCTTGGGAAAAAACAGCTTTCAAACCCTTGGGAAACAGCTGTTTCCTTGGGAAAATTCAAACCTTGGGATTAATTAATAATTTGAACAATTCATTTAAACCTTGGGAAAAAACAGCTTGTCATTGGTTGACAGATAAATGGCCGTCACTTGGGACCGCTTATCCGATTGATATCAAACCTTGAAAAGGCACATCCGCGGGTCCCAGCAATATTCCTGGCAAGTTTCAATCAGATCGGACCGTCAATCGTGCAAAATAAAAATAAAATAAAAAACATTAATTGTGACGTCATTCGTGACGTCATTGGTCGACAGATAAATGGCCGTAACTTGGGAACCGCTCGTCCGATTAATATCAACCTCAAAAAGGCACATCCGCGGGTCCCCAGCAATATTCCTGGCAAGTTTCAATCAGATCGGACCGTCAATCATGCAAAAAATAATAATAATATAAATAAATAAACATTAATTGTGACGTCATAGCACCGTGTCTTGTCATTGGTCGACAGATAAATGGCCATAACTTGGGAACCGCTCGTCCGATTAATATCAAAGCATAAAAAGGCACATCTGCGGGTCCCTGGCATATCCCTGGCAAGTTTCAACCAGATGGACGCGGCGGTCGTCGAAAACGGCGGTCGCAGACAAACAGATGGACAGACACACACACACACACACACACACACAACACACACACACACACACACACACACACACACCACACACACACACACACACACACACACACACACACACACATTGCTGGAATTATAGATAGATGAACAAGAACGGCACTCGGTGAGCACATCGCTCGCCTTGCGTGCTCATTCTGAACAAAAATACCATCGTTAACTGAACATGCTACTATTATGGCCCATTACCATATCATCCTGCAGCTCATCACGTAACATGCATTGCCATTATCCGTAGCTTTATTGATTAATTATTAGGAGATTTAACAACCATTTTTGTGCACGTTTAGGCTAAATTGCATCAATGAAGGTGAATATGACAAAAAAAAAAAAATGAAAAAAAACACTTCAAACTATATCCCCCATGGCTAATCGATCACATAATATGAAGTTTTCACATCGATCTGTTAAGCGGTTCTGGAGAAGAAGATTCTTTCGGTTTTTATTTTCCATCCAATGTTGAATATTGTATACCTGCCTCACCCCACCACTCCCATCCACCTGTGTCCAAACCTTAACAACAACTCCGAAGGGACAGCGTTCAAGCTCACATTTTAAACCTTCAGTCCTGTACGTGTGTTTAGCCTTATGGGCCTGAGCAACAAGCCAAAACAGGTTTCAAAATGGATGCTTTTTAGCTGTTTGTAGAGACACACGAGCGAACGCTATTCAGTGGAACACAAGTCTAGCGCTATCAAGTCATTCATTAAAACTTCTAGTAACAACACACTTCATCTTATGGCATTCAACTTAATGCAAATAAATTAAAAACGTTGTTCAGGCTATCATGATTTGTTATTTTCCATGTTCGTCTTCATGGGACTACACTCGAAATAGAAAACATGTTAAAAACATTACTAACCTTGCGGCTGATGTTGAGAGGTTGAAGGTTCCCGGATAGCAAATCTGCTTGATCAGTGACAGGGATGGGTCGGTTGGGTCTGCCCGTGACGCTGCTTTGAAGCAAGATGCAGTGATCCTGCCGGCCTTGTACTCAAACCACGAATTGCACATCCTCTGGTTCTTGGTCTCCCGTTCAATAGCTCGTGACTAGAAACAAGGTTTATCATAATGAAAATTAATTAATTAATTAAATTTCATCCAACCAAACGTAGTGGGACAACAAAGTGAAATTGAAACATAGGGGCAATACCCCCCAGGCACTCACCTGGTAGCATGAAAATGGGACATGAAAATGAAGAATCTCAGGCCAAACGAGGAATTGTTCTCTGTTCGTTCAAAAACGTTACAGCTCTTACGTACTGATGTGATTTAGTCGTCGTCGTCGTCATCATTAGTGTGCAGCACGAGGCTTCTGGTTAGCATCAGTCATTGCAGGGGTGCAGCAAAGCTGCTGGTGCAGTGCCCCCTTGTAGGTTGGAGTATGAATTTGTAATTTGGTCAGGGTGCTGGTGATAGGTCACCTACTCTTCGCGAAGGACACCATGGGATATTTAGCGTCCTGCGACTAGTGACGGCCAGTTTAACATCCATCCGAGGGATGGCGCAAACATTGATGCCTTACCTGCGAAACGTCAGGAGGAAGTGAATGTGAGCTAATCCCTGAGATTGGTGCGTTTAATGAAGACCAGGTCTACCAATACCGCGCACCTCTGACTTCACAGATATTTGATGGTGTAGTGACAGTATTTCTGGGGTATTCATAATCGTTCTGTAACACCATTAAATTACGTGGAACTTCCTGAGGCCTGTTAATTATAGCTAGCCAATGAGCACGAGCTTTATGGTTTGGGTTTGGTACCCAGAACCGATCATTCGTTATCCAATATCGTGTGTTATTTATGCGTACCACTGATTGATTTGACATGCACCTGTCAAACATCAAAGTACACATAACATTCAAATGGCAATTTCATTGGATAGTGGACTCCAGAAATTATGAATTTTAGGGAAAAAAAATTCAGTCTGGCAAATCACACAGTCTCACCCTGTCGCTCCCAAGGATTGCCAAACGAATCGACATCCATTTCCATGGTCAGACACAGGAAGGGGTTCAGCATCTTGAACCTCGAGGCTTAACCATCACCAATGGCCTCTCCTGGGCCGACCACGTCGTACAGCTGGCATCCAAAGCCAGCAGCAAACCAAGGGCTTCCACTGTCATTCCTTGAATCATCAGAACTATTCTCACAGAATCGAATTGCTCTCAACATTATTGGCATCTCCCGTAGTGAAGCCAAAGTGTAAGGTCTGTCGCTTTCATATCGTAGACAGTTCGGTAGCCTCTCAAATAAACGTCTCTACTGCGGTCTCTGTCTCGTCTTCTGTTCTACTCTCTGTTCTCGTGTCCTCTGTCTCTCTCTTCTCTCTCTCTCTCTCTCTCTCTCTCCCTCTCTCTCTCTCTCTCTCTCTCTCTCTCTCTCTCTGTCTCTGTCTCTCTCTCTCTCTCTCTCTCTCTCTCTCTCTCTCTCTCTCTCTCTCTCTCTCTCTGTCTCTGTCTCTCTCTCTCTCTCTCTCTCTCTCTCTCTCTCTCTCCTCTCTCTCTCCCTCTCTCTCTCTCTCTCTCTTCTCTCTTCCTCTCTCTTCTCTGTCTCTCTCTTCTCTCTCTCCTCTCTCTCTCTCTCTTCTCTCTCTCTCTGTCTGTCTCTCTCTCTCTCTCTCTCTCTCTCTCTCTCTCTCTCTCTCTCTCTCTCCTCTTCTCTCTCTTCTCTTCTCTCTCTTCTCTCTCTCTCTCATTCCTCTCTCTGTCCTCCTCTCTCTCCTCTCTCTCTCTCTCCTCTCTCTCTCTCTCTCTCTCTCTCTCTCATTCCTCTCTCCTCTCTCATCCCCCTCTCTCTCTCTCTCTCTCTCTCATCTCTCTCTCTCTCATCCCTCTGTCTCTCTCTCTCTCATTCCTCTCTCTCTCTCTCTCTCTCTCTCTCTTTCTCTCTCTCTCTCTCTCTCTCTCTCTCTCTCTCATTCCTCTTCTCTCTCTCCATCTCTCTCTCTCATCTCTCTCTCTCTCATCCTCTCTCTCTCTCTCTCTCTCTCATCTCTCTCTCATCTCTCTCATCCCTCTCTCTCATCCCTCTCCCCATCCCTCTCTCTCTCATCCCTCTCTCTCATCCCTCTCAACCCTCTCTCCTCTCATCCCCTCTCTCTCTCTCTCATCCCCCTCTCTCTCTATCCCTCTCCTCTCATCCCTCTCTCTCATCCCCTCTCTTCTCTCATCCTCTCTCTCTCTCTCTCTCTCTCTCTCTCCTCTCTCTTCTCTTCTCTCTCTCTCTCTCTCTCTCTCTCTCCCCCTCTCTCAGTCCTCAGACTATCCCCAGGAACTACAGGATGCATGCATTCTTCCAGTAACCCCTCTAATCATGGTTTGGCTTCCAAAATTCAGCCTTTCTGCACACATCCTCTCTTTTATGAATCTTTTCTCCCGTTTGTGGAATGGCCTTCCTGAGGCTGTTCAATCATACCTTTCCATTCATCCCTTCAAGCAGTCAGTGCACTACCATCTTACGCCAACCCCCATCCTGACCCGCAACATTTTTCCCATTGACCCGAGCTGACGCAACCCAACTCTCATTACTGGGTTTCCTCCCTTACTCTCATATTTTTTCCCCCGTTTGTTCGTTCTCTTGCTTATTGTGTCCAACTGTCGCCCCACTGTCAGTTTGTTGCCTTTATAGCCATCCTGTGTACAATCCATACAAGTTGCATGCTCAAAGTAATTAATTAAGCCCATGTCTGGACACAATAACACTGAAAGGTATCTGACCAGTATTTCGACCCACCTCAGCATTCGTTATATGGTCGAACCAGCATATGCCAAGGATGTGTTGCCAGCACCGTTAACCTAAATTCCAAAGCATCCATTGAGTTAAGTATCTGCTCGAGAACTGATCGCAGCACCACATACATTCCTTGATACACTTGATGTACATCAAAGGCTCTGTATGGCAGCACTGGTTACACAAGGATATACGTACAAGGAACTTCGGCACATCAGGAGGCCTTTTGGCCCATCACCAGATATCATCACTCATCCACAGACAAAGCTACCAACAAGTCCTGCCAATAACCCCATACCCATTCATCTCCAGTGCAACCAAGCACCTATCTCATTCCAATTTAAACCTATTTCTTCTTTCTTCTGCCACTACCTATTCAGGGAGTCCATTCCATGCGTTAACTACTCTCTCAATGAACTAGACCCTTGCCGTAATGCCGTCCTAACTCTCCTCTTATTCACTCTCAAGCTCTGGCCCCTGGTCACATCACCATCTCTTCTGCACTTATTTTGTCTATACCATTGGTCCCCAACCTGCGGCCCGGGGGCCGCATGCGGCCCGCAGAGCCCTATACTGCGGCCCGCAAGGACTTTCCAATCAAAACACATTTCCATGTAGCAATTTTAAAGGGGTTTACACAATGCCACTGCCGGCCGGCGCCGTGACCTGAAAAGCCTTACACCATGCCGCTGCCGGCCACTGCCGCTTACCGCCGGGAGGAATCAAATCAATTTGCATCAATAAAACTTAATAAAATGAATCAATTTTTTTCTGGCTCCCAACATCCTTGGGAGTAGTGAATGCGGCCCGTGGGATCAAAAGGTTGGGGACCACTGGTCTATACCATTCATAATCTTAAACATCTCAATTATATCCTCCCATAACCATCTCCTTTCTAATGTTAATTTCCAATATTAAACCAAATGCTTAAAACCAAGCTGTTGGCCACAAAGAGCAGTTGAGGCTCAGAATTTGATGTTGAAAACAGTTTTCTAGCTTTAACTACCGGTGACCTTGGTGACCGCTGTCATGTTTCAAGGCATGAACTACACTCAGCTGGAAAGGAGCGTGCATCTGTGTGTGTGCGTGCGTGCGTGCGTCCCATGCTTCATTCTCAAGGGTTCCTGCTGTCGGAGAATAACAAAAATGGTACCTTTTGGAAAACTAATAATATATTTAATGGGAATAAAAATTGCTGTCCGTTTAATCATAGAGATGCCTGTTTTAAAAGCCCTCGATCCAGGGCAGAAGAAGAAGCAGAAGGAGAAGCAGAAGAAGACATGGAGTTTCATGTAACAATTCCAACGATAACATATATTATTCCACAACAGCAGGAACCTTTTAGAAGGACACACAAACACACAAAGTCATATATAGTAATATTTCTTGCAGCAATCGAAAAAATATATGAAAGTACAGGGAAGGATCACGACAGCCACAGCCACGCCAACAACCACGTGTTATAAAATATCCTTTTCGCATGATTTACCTCATTTTACATCCTCGTTGAGATGCCCAGATGGACATGCAATATCTATGTTTGTGAAGTACAACATGGTGTCGTTTGATTAAACCCATCAGCGAAGCAATGGGTCGGCACGCCTCGTAACACCCATTAGGACCATCTCACCTGCACAATGGTTGCCAAGCTGCGGTTGTTTGTCTATGCTCTATCCTTTTAAAATTCTGAGCATCAGGTAAGGAAGCAGCAGAAAACTTTAAGAAGTTTTTTGTACGACTCAGTCGGGGTCACGTTCCAACCGCCGACCTCCCAGACTCAGAGCAGATGCTCTCACCTTTTTCTCCACGACCCAAAATTTGAAATCGCATTCGCCTCGTGACCCAAGTTTGGGCCGCGACCCTGGGTGTGCCATCGAATGTCTTTCACCCATTCTTCTGTAAAATGTTGCACATCTCTATGTGTGTCTGCAAACTCTTCCAATGTGTAAAACTTGTCAGGTACTGAGCATAAGAGCATCTTAAACTCTAGGTTCCTGGCCTTTCTCATCTCTCTGCTACTTCACATACGAGGTCAGGTCCAGCAATCGAACAGGACACGAGGAAGCAATATGGTCGAAAGGCTCGTCAAGTAAATGAACGAGACTCGCACAGAGCACAACGAACGACCAGGCAATATCTCACTCTCCTACACGATACTTGTTTGTTCATTATTTTAATATCAACTGTCCCAATACGCATTGTTGTCCTTGTGAATATATATATATACTGTATACACCATCTCAAACACCAGACAACACAGGCTAAATTTCTTACACACATGCTGCTTCGGGGAAAATGCCCTTTTTGATTAGATGATACTCAGAAAAAAGTTGTCCAAGGAAGTTCAATCAATGTCAGGTGCATCCATCCAATCATGTGGGCTTCTCTTATTTACCCTGAATCTGCCTTTTTCAGTCTGCTGAACGTTTGGCCTCCATTATGCTTCTTCACAAGCCTCAACAGCACTTTAAAGCCTAACTTGCAGGTTAATAATACGACTTCCGTTACAAGTAACGTCAGTGTAGGAAGTGGCCATCAGGCACATCAAGCCTGTGCAATGTTTGCTCGCCTGTGCTTGTTTGTCCGTACTCTCTCCTATTTAAATGCTGATCGTCGAGCAAGGAACCGTTATTAAAGTCTTTGGTATGACTTGGCCGGGATTCGACACGCTGACATGCCAGACTCAAAGTGGACAACTCTAACCATTACACCGTCGAGTCTGGTTTTTGAACATTCTGTGCGCAACATTTGGAAAAAGGGTCGGTACGAAAGTAATGCCTCTTAACTTTTCACTTCGTAGCCAAAGCGTCACGATGAAAAATTTGTACCTCCGACCCATTTTAAGTTGAGCGGCCACGTGACAACATCAAGTTACCCTTTCAAAATGGCTTCCCAGCCAGATGTGCGTATCAAGCAGAGAACAGTTATTGAATTTCTTCCTGCGGAGGAGGTTTCTCCAGTGGATATTCATAGCCGTTTAAAGAATCTGTATGGTGACTCAACTGTTGATGTGAGCACCGTTAGACGCTGGGCAAAGCGTTTCAAGAGCGGGGAAACCGATATCGACGACGAGCCTCAAAGTGGTCAGCCTGCAACCGCAGCAACACAGGGAAAACAAGTCGGATTGATGCGCTCATTGAAGTGCATTGCGGTTGACGGAGACAACGTGGAAAAATAAGTTAATATTAGCCACGTATGTTTAAATATTGCCTTTAGTTTTCATCATAAATGGAATTATATTGAATGAGAAATAAAACAAGAGGCATTACTTTCGTACCGACCCTGACTGAATCTTTCTGCTGTGATACTGGGGTTATGGACAGTTATACTTGGGGTGGGGGTTGAGGTGAAAGGCTCTCTGTACGGGTGTCTGCCTGCCATCAGAGATGCTCCACTAACTGTATCGCATTCAAAAACGGTGATGGAGAGGAAAACGCAGATACTTCTCACCTAAAATCTTATCGATTTATCCAAATAAACTTACATCTCCAAGTGTATTCGGACCAAAACGGGACACACAGCACACGTACTTGGAATCAAGTGCAGAAATTCTCAAGCGTAATGGCCACCAAAGCTGCAACCTACCTGCTCGTGATCAATCCTGAGTTCAGCAAACACATTCTTGCACTCCTCGATCAACTCAATGTAGGAAAGTTTGCCATACTTTGGTCGAAGCAACTTTGTCAACGGTTCGGGCATGTTCAGTTGAACTGTTTTGGGAATTTAGTTATCCGCATACTCTGGTACCAAGGCTAGAATGGCACATTTGACACCAGATTCATACAGGTTTTTGTAAAGGTCTTTAACTTCCTTGGGCGTAAGCCCTGATATGACCTGGCTGTCGGTGCTTGGCGTGGACGTATCATCCGTCGCAAAAGCAGGAAGAGGATTACTGGATGATGTTTTCTGCTTTCGATCTGGTCCAGTAAAGTCTTGGAGAGCCGTTGTGAATGAATGACCTGCGGAAAACAATGTCGTGGAAATTGGTGGAAATGGCATCCTCTATAACATCTGCTGCAGTTAGTTTAAGAGGAACAAAAACAAAGGTCAAATGGAGGGTGGTTAACACACAGAAGTATCTTAAACTACATCAACACAAATACTCTGCCTGTTGCTGTGGAGTCGTATCAAGTGTCAGAAGGTAGGTCATCTCTGAAAAATCTCTGCGATAAAATTTCGAAGACAGAGAGAGAGAGAGAGAGAGAGAGAGAGAGAGAGAGAGAGAGAGAGAGAGGAGTGTGCCATTTAATGTCACACCACTCATACAATCTGAGATCACCCAACTAGCTTCTCCATTCGTATGCAGAACAAGGCTGCGGGGTAGCATCATTGGCTGAGTGTATGTGCCGCTGATGCCCTTTGCTGGTAAGGGCAGGAATTTGTAATTTGTTCACAGTGCCAGCAATTGCTCACCTATTCTTTGCGAAGGACACTGGGGCCTCTTTAACGTCCACCAAAGAATGCTGACAGACGGGACGCCCAATTTAACATCCATCAGAGGGATGGCACACACCTTGATGAATTGCTGCATGTGAAACACCAGAATGACCGTGTATATATAGCTGCGTCGAGATTCGAACCCAGGTGAGACAGCTTTGAGGTGAGTGTGCGTACTTCTGGGCCATCCGGTCAGCCCACTCAACTCGCTAAAAGGGTCCTTGAGATGAGACCTTAGCAAGCAGTGCCAGATGGTCTTTAAAAAGACCAAATCAGGTTCTTTTTTTGCCACACAGATGAAGGTACACTACAGAGTTGGATGACTAAGTTGGAGAGCTATATCATGTACTGGTAATGAGGCAATTGGGGAATGGGCAGACAAGGTGATATATATACATATACAGTGTAAATAGTATAGAAGTAGATATGGGGATACCAGACCTGTATAGTCATTAGGAAATAGAGGAGGGGTTATTTCAGTAAAAAGTTGTTTTTTGTGGCTTTCATGGGTTATTCACATCAAAGTAGATTTATAGGTTTTGCAGGAAACAAGGTTAATTGGGAGTATGATGTTGATTTCATTTTTTTTTAATGTGAGAGACCAGCTGCATCCACCTGGGGTGTAATGTGCAAAGATGTGGATGAATAATGCATCGAGCTTGATCTCCCAATCATAATGCGTGTGGAAGAGTGTGAGGGACATCGGTCGCTCCTGGACCACAGATGGTGACGCATAGCTGTGTTTGAGCGGCCTCAACGTTCTCATGATATCACTGAGGAAATGCAAGCAAGCTGAATAAAGATCCTGATGGTCGGACAACACAAGCGATCACTGACATTGCAGAGACCACTGGCATGCTCTCACCAGCAAAAATGATCTTCTCAGGAAGAAAACTTTCTTAAAACAAAAAAAAGTTTTCAAAATTTCCTCCGAAGGAAATTATTCTTGGCGGCGCTTAAACGGAAATTTGTCTCCAAACACATTATTCAGTGAATATCTGCAGAGGAAGGTAATCTTTTTATTTACGTGTGTGTGTGTGTGTGTACTTTTTCAGTTTGTGATGGCCAGACCATGCAGATGGAAATCACCTGGTCCAGAGGGTGGGAGGGAAGGGGAATTTCACCTCCCTCCCATCCCTCGTATGAATTCATCAGCCCGGTCAGTATGCAAGATTAACAGAAACGGTTCTCTCACCGGATGACTTCAGTGTCTCGCCCTGGCTGTTCCCTGGCTGTTCCCTGGTCTGTCTCTCTGTCTCTGTCTCTGTCTCTGTCTCTGTCTCTGTGTGTCTGTCTGTCTGTCTGTCTGTCTGTCTGTCTGTCTGTCTCTCTCTCTCTCTCTCTCTTGCATTTAGACAGGCCTCACCACTACCCTGGTGGTGGTGGTGGTGCATTCTTTGTCAAGAATAACATTCACCACTGTCTTTGTTCGGCCTAACCCCTCTCTTCATCGTCTGGAATACTCCTAGCTGTGCACACTTCTTCACAACTACTTATTTGCCCGTGTGGTCTGTTGTTTACTCAACAATGATGACTCCAGCTACACCTCGATTTCAGCTAACATGGATCAAATTGTAACAATCAATCTCTGTTCCTCGTCTGTCATGATTTCAACTGACACTATTGCAGCTGGCTGAGTGTTAGCTCTGCAACAACCGGCTATGGCATTGCAGCAAAGGCTTTCTGCAACCCTGGTGGGCTTTTTTAAAATTTGTTTTTGTATGCAGAGTCAAAGCTCGTGGAGGACATCGAACACAGAACGAATCACGACATAACAGAATGAAAAGAACAGGGGAAAGAGAGAGGGGGGAGGGGGCACACCAACAACAAGGTTGAGGGACACAGTAGAGGAAGACTTGGAGAAACAAGGGGTGTGGAGAGGAATGAGGGATACTAGAGGATCCAGGGGGTGAACAAGATGGATACAGCTGTAACCAATTTACAAATGGGTCTGACCCATTTGTAACTTTTACAACCCTCCTCTGCCCCTCTGACAATATTATTGTCAAAGCTCGTATCTCTTTGGATATTGTGAGAGAGTGACATCAACCGATGAACGCCGCAGAATGTGGTTGTTCAGACAGCCCAACTGGAAGAGACTGTAATGTACCCTCTACTAAAAGGATATGGCTACCAGCTCCACAGTATCCGATATTCATTCTACTTGGGATTACTTTCACAAAAGCTTACTCTCTCTCATATACAAGTTTATCCCATCCTGTCTGCCGCTAAACCATCAATCAACCCTGCGGTGAGCCAATTGCTGTCATACTCAACACGGAAGGCTAACCCAACTGAGGGAAACTTTAGCTCACTGCGTAAGGCTCACAACATGTGTCCATCATTTGGCAAGCCAGAAAACATCATCTTGCAAATCTCAAAACAGAAACATCCAACCAGTCACCTCCCTCAACGTCCTGGTGACGTCTTCCCAAGTCCGTCTCTTACGTATGCTTCGTCTCCATCTCCTCGCTCATCTCAGACTCCCCTTTACACAAGGCAACCTCCAAATCTCATGTGTCCTAATCTATATAAATGACCTATCTGATGCGCTGGAAAACCCGGTCGTCCTTTGTGCAAATTACTCCACATTGTATCGTACAGTACCACATCCCACTGCTAGGCAGATGGAAGCCGAGTCAGGCTGTTGATCTGGAATCGATTGCACGCTGGTCTGATAAATGGAACATGTCTTTCAATTCTGGAAAATCTGTCTTACCCTGGTGCTCCAGAGGAATGATCAAATTAACTCATCTCTCAATTTGCATGGTCAGCCATTGGAAGAGGTTCAGTCGCTTGAATTTCTCAGCCTCACCGTACCGTCACATTCTTCCCTCCAGGGCTTCAATAAAGCAAATACCACAATCTCATGTCAGCCCCTCTTCATCCCAACCTGAAATGTTTTTTTTTTACCCCAGTTCACCGTACCTAAACCAAGCCAATTACTTTGCAGGTTACGGTGTTTCCTCCTCTCTTCAGATGCTTGTTGTGTCCCTTTGTGGCGCAATTGTCACCACGTGGCCATTTATCCTCTCTCTCTCTCCTCGCTCTTACTACGAGCAGAGATATTGTATCGAGAAGAAAAGACAATTATCCTCAGTAATTAAGTAAAGGTGATGGGATGAAACAGCAGTAAGAACCATGTCAAATGAATGGAGGTAAATAAGGATTAGAACACTGGATTTGATGAAAGAGTAGAACATCCGATTGAAGGTTAACCAGAGGTGTGAGCATGAGCAGTACGGTTACAAAAAGTAAATAAATGCACAATTGTCCAGCTTAAACGATACCAATTATTGTCTTACATAATATATAGACTAATTCGCAAGATATTTCTCCTCGCTGATCACATTTGGAAACGTTCACCTTCACAAATTGTGTGCATTGCAAGCTCTGCTAATGAGCTCGTCAGCTGAAGCAACACCACTCATCACAGGCTGTGTTTGGAGTAGATGTTGTAACCACACACGTTATATTATTTGTACCTTCCTTCCTGGGTCACAAAGTAAAATATGATGAAAACAACCCTCACCTGGTTAATTGTTAGGTGCACACGCCTGAATTTCCCAGGTAAATATCCAGTTCCACCATCACAATTTGACACCAGGTTCGCTGAAACGATGGCACTTCTGGTTGGAAAAAGGCCTTCCGACATCTTGCGAATGGGCAACACGTCCCTGTGAACATCTGCAGAAACATCTACAAAGGTGTCTGCTCCACCTCAATTCACAGTCACATCAGGGACTTCTGCACGTCTCTTTGAAGGTCTTCAATGGTTTGCTCCGATCGAGAGGTCTTTGACCTGTGATGGTTTTTTTCACCATCATGCTGTACAAATAAATGGTCAGACCTTATATTGGGAGGGAACATAAATGTGATGTCGTCAAGATGAGAAAGGGATGACAGGATGGCCTAGCCTAGAGGTACACCAACTCTAAGCTGGCCAGCTTGGGTTTGAATCCCAAATAAGCTATAAACTGTCATCCTGGTGTTTCACAGGCAGGGTGATTCATCAATGTGTGTGCCGTCCCTCGGACGGACGTTGAACGGGCGTCCCGACTACCAGCATTCGTTGATGGACGTTGAAGATCCCACGGTGTCCTTCACGAAGAGTAGGTGAGCTATCGCCGGCACCGTAAACAAATTACAATTTCCTGCCCTCACCAGCAGAAGCCATTGCATCACAGTCATGCCCTCAGCCAATGAGGCTACCCCACAGCCTTGTGCTGCATACAAACGAACGAAGATGCAAAACATTATTTACTTTCTTTCCTGAAAAGTATAACATGATGGATATCATGCATATCTCTAGGTGTGCACATAATCAAGTTTTTATAAGGCTGTTTGAGAAATACAATACTTTGGGGATCATCCCCTTTGCCTGCCTGACCCTTGCCTATCTCCAAATCAAACCACACGCACTGCGGCTCCATTTTAGGCTGCGGCACATTTCCAGGTGAACAAGATGGTGCAGGTAAAATGCATGTGCACTTAAAAGATTGCTTTGACTTTAAAAATGCTTGTGCATAGTAACGCATGAAGGTGCATGTTAATACATTGAGGTGGATGTTGATTGCACATCTTATTTCACCAGCCTGATGTACTGGCGAGCATCAGTTTTGCAGTCAAGTAACTCCTTGGTGCTACTCACAACATCCGAAGCATTCGTGGCAGACTCTCTGTAGTGTACTTCTCAACTATGGGCCAAAGCCCCTGCATGACATCCGACACTTCTCGATGT
>CM068958.1:15552328-15571598 GCA_035128595.1 Eptatretus atami | reverse complement strand
TTATTCACTGACTTTGAACGGCTTTAAATTTCAGTAAAACTGCAAAAAATGGGTGGTTTCTAAAACTCTAGACCGATAGTTATAGATTAGCCATAATAAGAAAAATGTGAAAACAAGCTTTATAATCAAATCGGAAAGGAAGGCCTTTGGTAGACGGTCAATCTGAGTTTTGGCAGTCCAGGATTTACATATGTGTTTTTCATTGCGACCATTTGTAAGCCAGAGGATAGACAATCACCTGTGCTGATGTGGATTTGAAAATGTGCCAATTTTTTGCAAATTAACTTCCTTCATGACCCCATGTCCCACGTAGTAAGACCACCAGTCTTAGTTTATTATATTTACATTTTTTTGTACGTGAAATTTAACTCTGAAAAACCATCAATGAAGCTAGAATATATGCCTGTATCCTCCAGGATATGCACCACATGTTATGCAAACACAAGCCCCTTTATCATGTAGCAGAACAATCTGAACACTGTCGTAACACTGCAATTCATGCTGACATGAAACCCAACCAAACTTTCAGTGTTGTGTGAAGGAAGCAAGTACTCATACCACATACCATACATGATATAACAACATGTATATATATATATATAATATATAATATATATATATATAAAGTATGTGTAGTGTATAAATATATATCACATATACATCATCCATCCATCCATTGGGACCACCATACTCTGTGAAGAGCGTGTGGTGCTGCCCAAAGCAGTGTTGTCCCTGAGCGATTGGGGTAACAATGCCTGGACGG
Source organism: Eptatretus atami (assembly GCA_035128595.1). NCBI lineage: Eukaryota > Metazoa > Chordata > Myxini > Myxiniformes > Myxinidae > Eptatretus > Eptatretus atami. Next base: position 15,570,835 of record CM068958.1, on the reverse strand, counting down.
GTCCCACTCCAGCACAGATACAGCAAGCTGGCACTCATTTTGCCGACCTCGGAAGGATGACAGCAGAGTCAACCCCACCTGATTAATTCACAGCTGAACAGCTTTGAACTTCGGATCCTAGGACCCAAAGCCACCACCATTAAAAAATAAGCCAACACGCATATACATATTATATATATATACACATTATACAATATATAAATATATATAATATAATATATATATACTACATTATACACATATATACATATAATATCATATAACGATAACACATAATCTATACATATAATATTAATACTATACATATATATAATAATATATACATATATACATATACAAATGTAATACATAATATATATACATACAGGTTCCTTATTTTTTGGAGTAGGAGCTACCATAAAAAGTAGCAGTTACCATCACCGCGAGCAAGCGAGCGCAGCTGTATGCCGGTCCAGGCCCGCCTCGGGCCCTGGAAGCCGGAGGATCCTAGATGGCTGGAGATGCATTCTAGCATGATTTCTGACATGAAATATTCTCATATTATCATGCTGTTGTGTGGAAAAACTCACAAAAACAGGTGGTTAGCCTATACTGATGTAGTTGCATATTAACATACTGAACTGACTGACTGGTGATGATATTCAGCTATACTGTATAGTTAGTTCAAGCAGCTTTTAAACAGGTTCATTAATTTAAGCCATGTTTAGGGGCACACCAGTGTCTGGAAGATGGAGTATCTAAGCACTTTAAAAGAGAGCATTTTAAGCAATATTTGGGCCATACCTTAGTGTCTTAATAGGAAATGATACTGCACATGGCTGAGTACAGTGAGCAATCTGAAGTAATTTATCTGCTTATTCCTGATTTACTGATACGATTATTTACATAATCTGATAAGCAATCTGCTTATTTACTGTATTATGTTTCTTGCACAGAATACAAAACATGCCAGTTGTTTCACTGTAAAACCAACCAATACATCCTGTTTTGCCACAGTGTGTAACTGGATCTGTCAGCCATTCATGCTAAATCTCGATTTCACTTTCTGTCTTTCTATTCCAGTATTACTTAATTTCCAACATTTTAACTGTTGGCATTGTAAACTGTGTGGATACATTCTGCTGCTGAGAATAATTCTCCCAACAATTTATGATACATCCTGGCCAGACCTTCATTAGGTGAAGATGTTATCAAGATCTTTTACACTACACATAGAATATCATGAGATAGATTAATGGGGAGCTACATGTTAAATTTCTTCTACCATTAAAAAACTAGATGATTCATACTGTATGCCAGAGTTGATTAGTTCAGAGAATGTTAATGAGTTGCTGCAGTAGACGGTGTCACTGGATCAGGAACTCACAGTTGATTTTCTTGCAAGAGAGGGTGACAAAGTCCTGTCAGATTCAGAAAGTGAGAAAGAGTTCGCCGGGTTGATTTACAGTGGATGGTTGACTGGTTCAGGAGAGGAGAGTAGACTGGTCCAGAAACAGGGAGAGGTTCAGTGCAGGGACAGGGAGAGATTCAGGTTCAGAATCGGAGAGATTCAGGTTCAGAGACTGGGATAGGTTCAGGTGGAGGGACAGGAGAGGTTCAGGAATTCTGCAAATAGAAAATATTAAAGTACATGTCTGTATACTTGTGAATGAAAAATTATGAATTGATGTTTCCCATGCTATCATTTTAATGGCCCACACCCCACTCACAAATGTAATGAAAAATTGCTTAGATGTTAGCAGTGGAGTAACTGAAAATAGTCCAAATGCATTCATCACTGTGAAAACTGCTTTTCAAAAGGGCCTACCATTAGCCAGAAGTTGAAGGCCACCTCAAACAAGACAACACCTAAACTTCACAACTCCCTAATATATGATGAACTATTAAGCATAGATAGGGAAGCTAAGTATTATATTTGTAAATTTTCTTTCATTCAATTTATGCAATATTCCCTCTTCGATTTCATTTACTTTGTTAAATATTGTTTATTTATATTTTATTGTGTTTGTCTTGATTTAATAAACAGGTCAAACTAATAACTTTAGACTAGTTTATTGTTTGAAAATGAATAAACATGTATTTAACTTCACTCGTTTTCTGATATCTTTATTTGATGTCAGCTACTTCAATCAGTAACCAATCAAACAGTCTAAGTGTGAATACGCGTCAGTCACAATCCCAATTTGTTAAACTTCCACCTTACGTTATCTGCCAATATCGTGTTGTTATACCGTCAAGAAAAGCTCGCCAAGTCTATGGTACATGCAGTGTACCTGCGGTACCAGTATTCAGTTGGCCAGTTCACAGCTGCTCATACTTGGCCTTCACTTCAGTGAATAAACGGCCATTTTCAGTGCAAATAACCATGAATAATAACATGTACAAAAGCTGCTTTAAGCTTCTAGGATAATTACTTATTAAATTAAAAAGGCACAACGGGACCGTGTATTTTGGAGCCCCATCACTTACAAAAGCTCAAAATGGACAGGGAAACGTGTTTCGTGAAACACAAACAACGTCGCACTCGCGAGAGTGCAAGTTAGACCAATTACTGATGACCAGAAGCTTACCTCCCATGTCTTTGGACTTCTTCAAAATCCAAGTCAAACAGGGATTTCGTTTCGATGCCATCGTTTCGGCACCGAAACTGCGAGGCCTACAAAGTTTATTTCTTGAGTCATTGCTGTATGGTATCAGGATCTAGCCAACAGTCCAAAACGAGGCTAAAGCAGAGAACTCTCTATTGCAGGAGGCAGTTTTATCTGCTTGTGTTATTTTTAGGTCAGTGTTGTGCTCGACCTGGCGAGAGTACTAACAGTAAAATATAAGCCCGCTTTATCGAAAATACTAATGTGTTTTCGTCTCGGATTTCAAAACAGGGGGTATAGAGATTTTGTGTGTTTCCGAAACAAAAATATTGTGTGTGACAAAAAATATAAAAAAATAAAAAAATATCGAAAAATCGGCGCTGAAGTAGCGGCGACCTTTGACATTTTTCTCTGAGTAGATGGCTGCGGGTCGCCGGTAACTGGCTTCTAAGGAAAGCCCTGTATATATATATATATATATATATATTAATATATATATATATATATATATAATATATATATATATACATACATACATACATATATATATAACATTATACATATATATACACACACACATATATATATATATATATATATATATATATAACACACATATATACACATATATATATATTATACATATACATAATATACATATACATATATATTACATGCATAATATACATACCTATATATACATATATTAATATATATACACAAAATACACACATAATATATATATATACATATATAATATGTTATATAATATATATATATATATATATTAATATATATTACATAGAAATACACACACACACACATATATATATAAATATAATATATATATATATATATATATATATAACATACAGAGAAATACACACACACATATATATATATATATATATTATTATATTTATATACATATAATATATACATACAGAGAATACACACATATAATATATATAATATATATAACATAAAATACACACACATATATAATATATAATATATATATATATATATATATATATATATTATATAATACATAAATACACACATATAATATATATATATATATATATATTATATATATATATATATAATATAAATAAAATACACACACATATATATGTATAATAATAATATATATACATATATACATAGAAATACACACACATATAATATATATAATATATATATATACATAGAAATACACATATATATATATATAATATATATATATATATATATAACATCATACATACATACATATACACTTAAGCCCAAATTATTCAGACCCTATGAAAAATCTGAGAGTTGCATTTATCTCATACCTACAAGCTGAGATGGTGCAACTTTCACTTCAACCAAGACATTTAGTTGCATGACAAATCCACATATATTTTGGCTCAACATTATTAGCATAACAATAGAAATGTTAAATTTCTGTTTTTATGCCTGTCCAAAATTATTCATACCCCATACCAAGTCTCAGAATTTAGGCCAATGTTTGTGAATGCACATGCTTTTGATATTCCTAAGATTCTTATAATGTTATGCAATTATTTCAAGATGTGTGCATACAATCTGAATGCATTGCAAATGTGGTTCATTGAATGTACAGTGAGGAATGTTAAAACAACACTCTGCTTTCAGACTATAAATTAAGGGGAGCTGATGCAATCATTCTCAGGTCATTGTCAGCATGGCAAAGAAGAAAGAATTCAGTGAGGACCTTCGGTTGTGTATTGTGAATGCTCACAAGGAGGGGAAAGGCTACAAAGCTATTTCGAAGCAGTTCCGAGTCCAGTTGCCACCAAACAAAGCATAATTTGGAAGTACAAGGAGTTCCACACTGTAAAAAACATTGAAGGGCGTGGTAGGAAGCAAAGGTGTCGCCTCGTCTGGCAAGAAAAGTATGGTGAGAGGCCAACAACAATCCACGATCACTATTAAGGCTCTCCTAAATAACCTTGGCGAGTCTGGGACCAAGATATCAAGGCAGACACTCCAGCGGACGTTGCACAAGGGGGGTCTCCATGGACGCCGACCAAGAAAGACTCCACTCCTCCATCCAGGCACAGAAAGGCTTGCTAAGCCTTTGCAAAAGCTCACGGACAAAGATCCAAGCTTTGGTCCTCAGTTCTGTGGTCGGATGAGACGAAAATGGAGCTTTTCGGGCACAAGAGATGTTCTTTCGTTTGGCGAAGAAAAGTGAAGCATACAACCCTAAGAACACAGTCCCGACCATCAAGCATGGAGGCGGGAGCATAATGCTTTGGGATGTTTCTCAGCTGTGGCCCGACAATCTTGTCAAAGTGGATGGCATCATGAAAAAGGAGCAGTACATCAAGATCCTTGAGGAAAACATCAAACAGTCCGCAGAGAAACTCACCTCGGTGAGCATTGGACGTATCAGCACGACAACGATCCAAAACACACCACCAAGTAGTCGAGAAATGGTTCCAGGATAATGATGTAGACGTTCTGAGAGTGCCAAACCAAAGTCCGGACCTCAACCCAATCGAGAATCTGTGAGGGAGCTCAAGACCGGAGTGATGGCAAGAAGCCTTCCAACCTCAAGACCTGAGACCTTCCGAAGGAGGAGTGGGCCAAAATCCCTGCAGAGACATGCAAAAACCTTGTGAGCAAGTATAAAAACCGTGGTGAGGCTGTAATCACAAACAGAGGCTTTTCCATTGATTACTGAATGTGACTTTGAACTGATCTAAGCAAGGGTATGAAAATTCTGAACATGACATTTTTTTTGTAAATCTACAAGAAAATACCCCTGAAACAATGTATTTCTTGAAATGTCTCTTGCAGTATCTTTCAGCTGTTTGTCACATTATTATGTAACTTAAGCCAGAAGAAACTCATTCCTCAAATAACAAGATTCAAAATACTCCAAATATGGTAAGGTATGAATAATTTTGGGCTTAACTGTTTATATATATATATATATATATAATATTAATAGTATATATATGAGTATATATATACATATACATATACTTCTCTTCTTCTTTCGGCTGCTCCCGTTAGAGGTCGCCACAGCGGATCATCCGTATGATCCGCATAGTGATTTGGCACATGTTTTACACCGGATGCCCTTCCTGATGCACCCTGGTCGCCTCTTACGACACAGGGATATGGTACACCTATTTTAACCGGGGTATACACCGGCCCAGTACACTGGTACTCATTTCGCCAACCTCGGAAGGATGACAGGCTGAGTCAACCCCCGGGTGTATTAATTCAGTGGCCCAACGGGGCTTGAACTCAGGACCTTTGGATCCCAAGCCGCTGCCCTAACCACTGCGCCAACACCAGGCTTTCATATATACATATATATCTCCAGTATATATATATATATATATATATATATATATATATATATATAATATTTAAGTATATATAGATATATATATATATATAGTATTAATATATACAGTTATATATATATATATACGTATATACATATATAATATATATTATATAATATATAATATATACTGTGTGTATATATATACATATATATATATATATGCCTGTGTTGGCGTTGTGGTTAGGGTAGCGGCTTGGATCCAAAAGTTCCTGAGTTCAAACCCCGTGCTGCTTGAATTAATACACCGGGGGTTGACTCAGCCGTCCATCCTTCCGAGGTCGGCGAAATGAGTACCAGTATACTGGGCCGGTGTATACCCGGTAAAATAGGTGTATCATATCCCTGTGGCGACCAGGGTTCGTCAGGAAGGGGATCCGGCGTAAAACATGTGCCAAATTCCTGCGGATCATACGGATGATCCGCTGGGCGACCCCTAGCGGGAGCAGCCGAAAGAAGAAGAGAAGATATATATATATATATATATATATATATATATATATATATATATATATATATATATATATAACACACACACACGTTGAGTGACGAGGATGGATAGGATAAGAAATGAGTATATTAGAGGGACAGCGCAGGTAGGACGGTTTGGAGACAAAGTGAGAGAGCGAGATTGAGATGGTTTGGACATGTGCACAGGAGGGAACGGAGTATATCGGGAGAAAGGATGTTGAAGATGGAGCCGCCAGGCAGGAGGAGAAGAGGAAGGCCAAAGAAGAGGTTCATGGATACGTGAGGGCGGACATGCGGTGGTTGGAGTTGTCAATGGAAGATGTAGAGGATAGAGCAGCGAAATGGAGACGGTTGATCCGCTGTGGCGACCCCTAACGGGAGCTAGCCGAAAGAAGAAGATATACACACACATATATAAACATATATATGTCAGAAATTAATTGAGATGTGATTGGAACAATAAACAAAAAAGCATCTGAAAATGAAAAGCCTGTCCACATCTGCTTTGTACTCTAACTAAATGACGAAAACACAGTTTAAAAAAAATTGTACATATTATTAATGTGCGTTCACCACAATTTCATAATAAAGGTTTGTTGACGATTTGATGACAAAAGTTCAATTGGGAAAATGTTACGGCCGGACATACTCAACGAATCTCAATGGTAAACAAGGATTTCGATTAAAACATTTCTGGCTGTTCTACCACTTCACCGATGACATCATTCCTACAATCCTACATTCCCCATTTAGAGTAGAATGAGATAAGCCAAGTTTCAAATTTCTCCGCTCGGCGGTTTCAGAGTTATGTTTTAATTTTTGGTTTAAACATGACGTCACAATTATCATTTAAATGTTCTCCATTGGGGAGAGGAGGGGTGGGGGTCGCTCCTACCCTGAAAATTTTGTGTCAATCGAACAAGTGGCTGCTGAGAAGAAAAAATAATTGTTAAAAACAAGAGCCAAAAAAGACTAAAAAGGGATTGAAGAATAACAATAGTAATGAAAAATATTTTAGAAAAATTATTACTTTGTCTTCAAATTCTCAAAATAAAGCTTTTTTGAAAATTTGATGAGAAAAGCTGAAATGGTAAAAAAAAGTTATGGCCTGGACAGACACACACACAGACACGCAGAAGTGATTGCAAAACCAAGTCTTCCGCTGTGCAGGGGACAGGTTATTAATTGTAATATGAAAAAAAGCACTTTTCAAGGCATTTCCATAAACTTTTAAGGATATAACTACAAATATAATATGAAAAATCAAATATGTCTTTACATATAATCAAGCCTGGTGTTGGCTTATCGCTTCAGGTGGCTGACTTAAGATCCTTGGGTCTCGAGTTTGAGTGCCGTCATGCTGTTAAATAATACTATGTGCGTTGACTCAGTCTGTCAGCCTTCCGAGGTCGGCAAAATGAGTACTAGCTTGCTGGAAACAGGAGGCACCGCAACAGTGGCACAGCTGCACTCCCAGCAATCATACAACTAGCAGCCATAGGCTGCATACGAATATACAGTATATATATATATTTTTTTTTTAACACATAATCAATATAATCAGTGTGATGCCATTTTTCCTTGAGCGCTGCCTCGCCTCCATTTGGGATTGATTTCATTAGTTTATGGATTATGTTTCAGTCAATATTTTCCCAACAGTGTTGTATTGCACTCGAGAGTATAGTCAGATTGCTCACATAAATTTTGATCTTTCTCACAAATGTATTCACCCTCCAATTATTCTGTGATGACAAAGTATCAGTCAATAATAACTACAATAAATTAAGGAATATGGATACATATTTTCAATATTATGACAAATTCCTGTTTGAAATTAGGATTTGAAAAAGCTTGGCATTAATTTAAGTGGACGCGTACCTTTGCACCCCCCTTCGTATATGTGTGTGTAAATATATACCAAAAAAGTGATATAGATCGACCTGCTAATTGTTTATTACGAGATTAGCAGGTTAGATCTATTTCACTTTTTTGGTTGAATGCACACCTTTTTCTTAAAATAATAATGAAAATATATATATATATATATAATATAATATCTTGTATATTAAAAAGGTATTGAAGCTGCATGCCTTCAAACCCATTGGCTGGAGAGCTGGCTTGACTCCAACCACAATTATCAGGAATAAAAATCATGCACCCACCATGTTGGTTTTCTGGTAAGCCTAAGATGTCTTTGGAAGTCTCATATTCACAATTTGAATTATGCGAACTATATAACCATGATGTACTGTACATTATATTGTTGCGGATTTGGAAACCTTGTGCACACAAACAGACAGCGGTCCCTAAGCTTAGTTATTTTGATAAGTGTGTGTTTCTAGTTAGGGCCCCCTACCTGTGTCTAATGGGAATTCAATGTTCATGCGCTGTGGAGTTATTTTGATAGTTAGGATTTTTACATCAACGCCAACAACACCTTCACTCCATCCTGACGCCATAACGCTCGCGGCATTCTTCGCGCGCTCGCCAGCAAGCGCGCACATGGGCGGAGCCTAACATAGGCATGGCGTCCCTCTAAGCCAATCGGCAAGGAGCGGGCGTCTCACCCGCCCCGTTTCCGACTCAGCACCAACGCCATTAGGCACGCGGCCGAAGGCGAGGAGGTGGGCGGAGCCTCCGTCGCTTCGGCTCGAAGCTCCAGCCAATGAGCAGAGGCGAGCACTACACGCGGCGCGCCTCAGCCAATGGGGAGGCCGCCACGAGTCGCGTGAGAACCCCTCGTCCAATCGGGAGGCGAGTGGTCGAGAGGAAGATGCGCCTCCCGCCAGAAAAGAGATAGATGGGACGGCGCGGTGTCCGCAGCTTCGAGACTCGTGTCTGCTGGTCTTTGGGTCTTGTGTCGTCGCTGGCGCTGGTCTGGTCTGCGTGACGCTTCTGGTCTAGTGTCATCGCTGGCGCTGGTCTGGTCTGCTCGACGCTTCTGGTCTCGTGTCGTCGCTGGCGCTGGGCTGGTCGCATCTCGCCGCCAGTCTGGTTCGCTCGTCTCGTCGAAGACCGCACGAGGTGGGAAGGCCCCTTTAGTTTCTTTTGGGTGTGCGTCTGTCTGTGGGCCCGTCTTTAAGTAGGAACTGTTAAGTGCTTGTGCTGTACATGATTTCATTTCTTTATAGTCGGTTTAACTCTGCTCTTGTGTGTTCCCTCCCCACCTATTGCAAATAAATATCCATTTGTTGAATGTATCAGCTCGTTTCTGTGTTTTCTTCACTAGTTTAACACGATGCGTGTTGGGAAATTTGGGAAGCGGCAAATCGTACATTCGGACTGACGGGACCTCGGTAACCATCCGCTCGGGTTACGCACGGGTCGAGCACGCATATGGCTCGTCCCGTACGAGTGCCGTCGAGGGTGTGAATCCTCGGTAGCTCGCCACGTGGGCCTCTAGGTATTTTGAAGTTTGGCAGCTAACCGTGTCCCATGTGGTTGATTTATTGACGATTCACGGTCCTGTAAGGGACCCGTACCTTCTGGAGTTTTCCGAAAGGTACGATCTAGATTCCGGGTGTTCGGTAGAGTCGACCCTACTGCTCTACCTAGTGGTCGTGCTCACAACCGACGCCCGGCTCGGCAACAATATATGCACATAAGCAGTACACGTTTTTACCTTTTGTACGGAAGCCAGGTTTATTTTCCTGGGAGCGATCAAGGCAGCGATCTGGCCAATACACCACCCAAATAACGGGATAATTTTTGGCCGTAATTAGCCAGAGTTCTCAAGGCTGAATAGTGTGAGTGTATCGTACAGCACTATTCCTCGTGATAGCGGCTATTACAAGTCACAATGTAATAAAATGTCTATTCTCTGCATGAAAACCATCGATAGACATTGTAAATTATCATGATTATTCAAGGTGATTGTTTGTTTGACTTGTATGCACTCCTGCACCGCTGAACTGAATTAGCTTAAAACTGCAACTAGTGCTCAGGGGTGAAACGGGAAAAAGGTAGTGAGACAAGGGATATAAGTGGGAGTGGATGAAGGGATTGAGTGAAGGTGTAAAGAAGGCAGTGGGAAAAGGACAATAAGTGGGAGTGGATGAAGGGATCGAGGGAAATGTGTGAAGGGGTAGAGGGGAATGGGAGAACTGACTAATGATAACAGTAGAAATCAGTAATGTAGGTTAAAGGCCGTTTTTTTTAAAGGCAAAAATAAATAAATAAAAAGAATTGCACCACTTTCAAAAGCCTACATCCACCCTGGTGACGACCCCCACATATGTAGCTAACATCGAAAGCAATGAAAATTTTCCAGCAGACCAAACAATCGGACTCCTTCACTAAACCATTTTTTTCATTTTGGCCCCTCTGCTATTATGGGAGTACTCCTTATAGGAAAGGTGTCCAACTCACACACTGCCGATGGTCATTCTAACTATTGTTGTTGAGCAGCTACAAATCATTGTGATAGGTAATGTCAACTTATCATGCACCAGTAAACTTAATTTTATATTTGTATAAAATCTAGATTCGTGGAAGAGCGAGATGACGGAGTGCAAAAAGGCAACGTACTGACAAAGTGGGATCACAGATGGACGCAGAGAGTAAAGGAATGAATGAACAAGGGGGCAAGAACCTGTAAGTAAGAGGGTTGATTTTTGGAGGAGTGAATGGGGGTAGAATTATAATGTACAATGGGAGCAAAGCACACTGTTTATAGAGTATATAATGACAAAGATGAGGCTACACCTTGTGCTTTTGGCAAACTATAGCAGGGTTTTCAGTAAGTTTTAAAGTAGACGTCTGTGATTTGATGAGTGATGCGAGGAGTCGTCTGCCAGGTACAGGGGCTGCCGAGGCCTCTGGAAGCTCGAGGGGTATAGATATGCCTGGGGTTGGCTTAATGGTTAGGGTGGTGGGCTTGGGATCTCTGGATCCTGGGTTCCAACCCCACTTTGCTGTTGAATCAATACCAGGTGGGGTTGACTCTGCCTGTCATCCTTCCGAGGTCGGCAAAATGAGTGCCAGCTTGCTGGTATCCTGTGTCGGAGTGGCGACCTGTCCAGAATTGTGTCCAATAGCCAAGGAGACTGCTTAGGCAGCACCAACGCTCTGTACAAAGTATGGTCCCGATGGATGGATGGATGGGTCTAGATAGTCTGAGAGGCCAACTGAGCATATCTAAGCCTTAAATTCAGTTATCCTGAAGGTATCCAATGAAGACAACTTTTGGCTGATTTCTTGCATACATTTATTTGGTGAACAGTTTGAACCTAAGATCACCTATTTAAGATTGCCCCCAAGAAGAATACTACTGTCATCTTGCTGTTATACTGCAGTCATTGACTTGACAACAGCAAAATAAATTGGCAAGATTGGAGCCCACAAACTTAATCTAGAAGACACAGTCTGGCAATTAGACTGAGTTTTCCCTGGAAAATGAGACAATCTTCCATCAGTTTGAATCACAGTTTTCATGACATTTATTGAATTAATAAAGTTCACATATTTCTGCCATCTTCGAGTTTGCAATCTGCCCCGATGTTTGCTTGCATCTCTGTTTTGTTCAACATTGACAGTTTCGGCAACACTGTCACATTTACTTATACCTTTGATTTGGCTTCAGCATCTTTTCCATGCACATGACAATAGGGGAGGGGGGGGGGGGGAGGGTGACCATGAAATCTAATTTTGTAAACAAAATAACTTCCCACTTGGGTCATTTTCAAATTTTTACATTAGCTTGTCTAAAAGTAATCTAAAACAGAAAACAAAAAAGTCAAGTATTGTTCGGTAACAGGTACACAAAAGTTACAGAAAAAAACATATATCAAAGATCAAATCAATATCACCCATCAAGTGACCAATCATGGATAAATTTGGCAATTCTATGCATGTGTGTATGTATGTATGTAGGTATTATGTATGTATGTATAGGTAGTGGACGAAAAAAAAATGGAAACAGCAATGTAAAGTCATTTAATAGGGCGCTGAGCCACCATGCGTGGCTAGTACAGCCTGTATGCGCCGTTGCATAGTCCACCGGAATCTGGAATTCTACAGAAGGGATGCGGCACCATTCCATGAAAAAGTCAATCAACTCACACCTGTTTGATGGTGGTGAAAAACGCTGTCTCAGGCGTCATTCTAGAATGTCCCAAAAATGCTCGATTGGGTTCAGATCTGGTGACTGAGAAGGCCATGACATATGGATAACATCAGTGTCATGCTCATCAAACCAATGGGAGACCACACATGCTCTATGGATGGGGGGTGGGGGAGGAGGTGGCAGGCCTGTACAACATTTTTATTCACGACTCTAAGCATGCTGGGATGTTATTTGCTAAAATTAACACTTGTGCCACACCTGCATGATGGAAACCATTGCTTGGTGTCCCTCATTTACGAAGGTGTTTCCATTTTTTTGTCCATTACATGTATGGACGTATGTATGTATGTATATACCTTGCGGAATCGAAAATTGCTTGGCCAATTTCCCTCAAAATTTGCACATGTGCTCAAGGTATCCAGCATCAGGTCATGGGCATTAAGTAAACCCCCTCCCACAAGGGTGAGGAGATGAGCGATTTTTGCCTGCACATGTGGAATAGTGCAAGTTGTTTGACTCCTGACCCCATGCAGAGGAGTTATTGAGGATGGGAAACGTTGACTTAATTGTGTAAAAACTTTTTTTTAATACAAGTTAGGGTGTATATCCATATTTGTGTAGCTTTGATTGGATATGACCCCTGGTGCATGCGCCAGGAATGGGTCTAAGGGTCACAGGGGTTAAGACAGAATTCTTTTTTTAACTCAAAATTTGATATTGGGTCATTCTTGGTGGAACATTTTGCCAGATTTCAACTTTGCTTTAGGTGGGAAGCGTGGACATTTCCGATGCCGTGCAATCGACTTCACTCTCGTTTTTATTTCTGATGGGAGCGAGGCTCCATTCAGCGATACCTCTGTATTTGTTTTTGAGAACAGTCGATAGTAAGGTCGTCGGCTTCCTTCATCTGTCTCCGCAAAACATAACAACATAAGTTATTTCACGGTATTAAGTTTATCAATATAATATAAAGGGACATTATTTAACAACATAAGTAATTGTTATTATATAACAATATAATAAAGTCTCCTACCCATCGGGACATTATTATTCCTTTGGAGCACATGTGGTTGTTTGTTTGCAGGAAGTATAATAACGGAACGAATCATAAAACTTAACAATATACGCCCATCACAATCAGTTTTTTCGACCAATTCAACGTTCCTTGTCCCCATTGAATTCAATTGAGCACAAAACAACTCCGGATTTGTTATACTTTTTTATTTTGTGAAAATAAATGCTCGGCAAGTAGCCGGCGGTTTATCAGCTGACAACCGCCGGGGCTCCAGCGGCATCCAATGAAAACCCAGCTATAGGTTGGTTGTGCTTCTAATTTGGTCTTTCAAATAGTTGCTGAGAGTCTACTGGCATAACAGCAAATAAAACTGTCTTCATGGAAGATACCATGTTGTATGTTGATACTTGAACTCAGCATATATGATAGATGCTGCAAGATCAAATAAATGTCCTGCCATTATTTATTTATTTATTTTACCTTATATTGATTGGCCCATGCAATATATGACCATGAACGAAATATTCTACAGAATTACTTCTCATAATCAATCTATAAGGTGGATTGCAAAGTAGAATCGATTATGGTTTCTACACTATATCTCGTCATATGGCGAGCATTTCCTTTTTGCTATACATTTACACAATGTCGAAGGTTCAAGGAAGTGCCAGTACTAGATTTAAAAATAAATCAACATACATTTGCTAAATGCTGTGCTAGACAGAGATCGGTCTGAGTCATTTCCTCGTGAAGCTAAAAGTGATTGCATCATGCGAGGAAAGGACTCAGACCGATCTGTCAAGACAGCCATGTCAGCATCTCAACGATAATACGATAAAGTCCACTGCATTGTTGCTATTAGCAATATACATCATGTGACCATTCCAGTTATTAGCTCTCGACATGTGTGAGTATGTGAGCGACCACGTTCCAAAATTGTTGCTCATTTATTTCAGCTCGTGGATGCAGCAAATTTGGCTTTTCTACAGAGCCACAAGAAAGCTGTTTCCTTTCTTTGGATGAATGTTAAAACGACGAGCTGTGCTTTTGTATAAACCTTCAAATTATTTCCCTCGTGTGAATTGCGAAATGCCTCTTCAAGTCGCTCGACTGAGAAAATGCTTTGCCACACGTTACGCACTTAAAGGGCTTCAGCCCGATGTGAATTCTATTGTGCCTCTGCAAATGACTCGATTGAGAAAACGCTTTGCTACAAGTCATGCACTTGTACGGTTTCTCTCCGGTATGAATTTTAATGTGACGATGCAAACTTTTCGAATCGAAAAAATTCTTGTCGCACGTCGTACATTTGTGAAGCCTCTCTCGCATGTACTTCTCTCCCGTGTGAATTTGAATATGGCTTTTCAGACTACTCGAATGCAAAAACGTTTTTCCGCAAGTTTTACAATTGTAGGGCATTTCTCCCGAATGAATTCTTAGGTGTCGTTTGAAGTGGCTTTGGTAAGAAAATTCCCTGCAACACTCGGTGCACTTGAAGGGCTTCTCTTCTTCATGAATGACCATGTGCCACCGCAAGCTACTTGAATAGGAAAACGCTTTCTTACAGACCGTGCACTTGTAAGGATTGTCAGCCATGTGAATTCTCACGTGGCTTTGCAAACTGCTCAAATGAAAAAATTCTTTGCTACATATCGTACACTTGTGAGGCTTCTCCCCCTTGTGAACGATGGTATGCCATTGCAAGCTACTCAAATGAGAATATTCTTTGCCGCAGACCGTACACTTGAAGGGCTTCTCCGACAAGTGAATTCTCATGTGACTTTGCAAACGGCTGAGATGAAAGAAGTCTTTGTCACAGGTCGTGCACTTGTGGCGCTTCTCTCCGGTGTGAATTTTCAAGTGCTTTTTCAAATACCTTGCTTGAGAAAATGCTTTGGAGCAGATTGTGCAGTTGTAAGGCTTCAGTGTCATGTGAGTTATCATGTGGCTTTTCAAAGAACTTGACTGTGAAAACGCTTTGCCACACGTTGCGCACTTAAAGGGCCTTTCACCCGTGTGAACTCTCAAATGAGTTTTCAAAATGCTTAAGTTGAAAAACGCTTTGTCACAGACTGCACACTTATGAGGCTTGTCGCCAAAGTGAATTCTTAAATGTTTTTTCAAACTGCTCGGGTGAGCAAAATCCTTGCTGCAAATCGAGCACTTATGGGGCTTCTCTCCCCTGTGTGCAATCAAATGCCACTGCAAACTACTTAGATAAGGATATTCTTTGCTGCAGATGGTGCACTTATAAGGTTTCTTGCCTGTGTAAGCTCTAATGAATTTTTTGAAATAGCTAGACTGAAAAAATCCCTTGTTTTTTTGTGACCTGTTTTTAGTGTGTGCTTTATTGTATAAACAACCATTGGACCAATTGTATTTGCGCCTCTTGCGATTAGAAGGCAGTTCGTTTTCAGCAGGTGGCGGAAGTACGTCTTGTGCGATGTAATCTTGGTGGAACGTCGGTCTTAGAAACTTCAGACCAACACCCGAAGATCGTCCTAGGAGCAAGCATTCGCACGCACGCAATACTCATCAAAATGTTTGAATACTTCAACGTCAAGGCTGTACTTCTTGACTACTTATGAGACACATTTGGTGAAATTGCACACTGCACACTCGATGCATTACGTTTGTAAACTAGTCTGAAGAGTTCGTGCAATTTGCAACAAATGTGATGCAAATTAGACATAGGATATTTTGTATCAGAACACAACTACTTTAAAGCAGGCTGAAAAAGGAAATTCCTTTGGATTAAAAGTGCGAGAGATGCCACTACTACACTACTACAATCCCCAGCTATGTCCTCTCAGCCAATCAACAACTTCCATGCAAGAGAATGAAGCATGTTGGTCTGTTAAGCTATCTCATACATCGTGTAACAATGGGTTAACTTAAGCATGACTTTGTATCAATTATTAGAAATCACAAGTTTGATAAACAAGTGTTAAAAGGAAAATGTAAAGGCAATCAGCCTTGTGTAATTTATGAGATACACAAAATGGTGCAATTTCCTGACTCCCACTCTTGTCCCTTTTCCCCCCACTTCACTTCACTTCACTTACCTCATCTCTCCTGTCCTTTCTTTTATTTTTACTTTCTTCCCCTCTCCCAAAATGAAAACTAAATCAACAAGTTCAGAGCAGTCAGGTGATGGGTAAACAAGAACAATTCAACAGTATGGCTGAGATTTTGCCCTGCCAATAGAGTGACGACTAAAAGCTTACTTTTACACCCTAAGATGTTCGTATAATTCCCCTCTAAAGTTTCTCAAGATGAACTAATGATTTTGAGTGGTTAGACCAAATTTTAGTTAAATTTATTGGGACGGACAATGGCGGACCAACACGGGCAGGTCCCGGTGGGCCATGTAGTAGATGTAAATATGGATACGGAATTGACCCAAGACCCGCATGAAGTCCCAATGGAGGGTGGAGAGGAAGCAATGGGAGAGATGGAAAATAACCCCCACCCTCGGTTTCTGGAAAATGCGGCGCCGATGGCGCAGAACGCCGGGTTATCGCCACCGGTGCAGCTCGAGATCGACATGATGTTGTTCATGAAGCAATTCATGGCACAAATGAAAATGTCGAGCGAAGAAAACAGCAGAAAAATGGACGAAAACAGCAGAAAAATGGACGAAAACAGCAGAAAAATGGACGTGATGGGCGATGAAATAAAAAGGGAGATGAGTGAAGCGATGGGCAGAGAAATGGCGACGATACGAGAGGAGGTAAGGGAGTGTCGGATCGGTGTCCGGGAAGAGATGAGGGAGAGCGAGGCCAGACTGATGGGAGAGATTGGAAACATAACGAAGGAGGTAGAAGGACTGACGAGAGGACAGAATGAGTTGAAGGAAAAAATGGAGAAGAACCCAGGGGCGATAAAGGAGTTAAGGGCCGCCGAGAAGGAGACAACAAGAGAGATGACTGCAATTAAAAACGAATGTAAACATGGCAATGACGAAAAATAGCGAAGAGAGTAGAGGAGGTGACACAGACGATGGAACAAAGGAACGGGAAATGGAAACACAAATAGAAACAACGAAGGTGACATTAGAGGGGAAATACAAGGGCGCATCGGGAATTAACGATGGTTAAGAGGAGGTGGATGAGGTAATAAAATTCGAGAATTAATTGAAATTAAAGCAAAACAGGTAGAAAG
Source organism: Eptatretus atami (assembly GCA_035128595.1). NCBI lineage: Eukaryota > Metazoa > Chordata > Myxini > Myxiniformes > Myxinidae > Eptatretus > Eptatretus atami. The sequence goes on along the minus strand of CM068958.1, from coordinate 15,553,142 downwards.
AGGTAGTAGAGTAAAGGAGGAGATTATTGAATGCATGGACGTGTTATATTTGCAGTGTGACAGAGTGCTCGAAGAACGGGAGGAGGTGAGTATGACGAAGGTGAGTCATGGCGAGACCGGGCACGTACATGATGCGATTGGGTGTGTGTCGAGCTTGGGGGGAAATGAAGACCCGGGATTTCTTGGAGTGCCCAATGTGTGGAGTATGTGCGGAGTGCATGTGACATAAACATGATGAGTGCACACGGAAGAGTGGGACACGGATCGACCCGGACGGGAGTAGTGGTTCGTGGAGCGGACCGGAGTAGCGAGCCTCCTGAGTGGGACAGAGTTGTATTGGAAACCATGCCGGCTCCACGAGAGACGCTTGCACTGCATGTCCGGGAGTGTGCGCGGTCCGTGCCTCACAGACCGCCCAAGCACGGACGGTGATGCGATGTCTTAATGGTTTCAGAGGGGCCGGCGTGGAAACGCTCCGTGACAGATAAATCACTGGAGCACGGACGCCGAAAAAAGAATGGATTTGGCTGCAAATTGTTTTCCACGGGGACCAGGTGTGCAATATGCACGGTACCCACGGCATGAGCAATGGGCGTGGCGAGCACGGCTTGGTTCCCCGTGGGGAACACCCCAATTCCCAGTGGCAAGAATTCAAACACAAATTGGCTTGCAACAGACATGTGACTGAGCACCAACGCGGATGCAGAGGGCTCATTATCATTGGAGACGGTGACAGTAACCCCCATGTGTGGAGCGCAGTTGTGAAACAGCCCCACACATACCGGGGCAAAGGAGCACTAGCCTAAGGGGGATG
>CM068958.1:15524813-15536877 GCA_035128595.1 Eptatretus atami | reverse complement strand
AGAGAGAGAGAGAGAGAGAGAGAGAGAGAGAGAGAAAGATTGAGAGCGGGCCTACTCTGGGTGTGGCCTACCCGCTTTGACAATGCTTTGTAAGCCTGTTTGCTTATGATGCGTTTGTTATTTATTTTAGTTTTGTCTTATTTCAGTTTGGTACCTTTTTGTCCGAACCGGAGAAGAAGGGAGTGATAATATCGCCGTCATGGCGAATGCACACTCTCGTAGTGAGGCGTGCGAGGGATTAACCAGGACGCATGCGTTTGTGTGTGTTCCTCCTGTAGGAGTTCCCGTCAAGGATATTATCCTCGTGGTTGGGAATATAATCGGCAATGAAAATATTCATGCCACATCGCGTATGAATCAGAAAGTGGTTGTTTTTGTTTCTGACGTTTCACTCGTCCACGAGGTCGTGAGTACGGGGATAACCACGGAAAGCGGTCATTTTATCATGGCGTCGCCGTTGTTAACCCCCGCGACGAGAGTCGCAATATCAAATGCTCCACCTTTCATATCTCATGATAAGATCCTGTCCGTGTTATCCCGTTATGGGAAAATGGTTTCCAGAATGTCCACGATTCCTCTCGGTTGTCGGAATGAACGTGTAAGACATGTAATGAGTTTCCGAAGGCAGGTTTATATGGTCTTACCAGACCATGGGGAAGATACGGGACTCAACATCTCGTTTAAAATTAATTTTGAGGACATAAATGATCAAATCTTCACATCGTCCGCTACCTTAACGTGTTTCCAGTGCGGAGCATTCGGACATTTAAAACGCTTTTGTCCCAAAGCCTCATGCACCAGATGTGGCAAAACAGGTGACACTAATGCAGGGTGTAAGGAGGAGATTACCGATCCTCTATTAGTAACCTTCCTAATGTGGAGGAAACTGGCATTTCAACTAATAATGACATCACTCGTTCTCATCAAACTGCGGTCATGGATTCAGAACTGAAATCGGCTACGAGTAAACGAAGAGCTCCCGATGACTCATCAGGAGCTGTTAAAAAGGTTGTGCTCAATATGGAGACTTTCACTACAAACACAATCCAGGTTTCTGCTGGAAACCTTTCGCAGAATGTTGAACAAACGAATGAAATGAATCCCCCGGAGAAGTGTAATGAGTCTCAAACGGTACAATCCATGACTCACACGGACGAGGTCGATGACGCAATTTAATTAATTTAACGTGGTTGTTTTTAAATGTGATCCGTGATATGATACTTCATCAATTATCCAACTGGTGAACGCGAGCAAACTGTGGCCCAAGATTAACAACACCCATTGTAGTATAACTGAATGTATAAATGTGAAGCCCTCTCCGTGACTCTTCCCCCGCCCCCACAGGAGTGATGGATATGCAAGAATATTTAATGTTTTTGAAGAAGATGGTGGGCAGTGTGTCTGATGTTTCTCAAGCCCAACATCTGGTGGACCCCCAGATGCTGGAATTACAGCTCTTAAAACAAATAATAGCTGAGAATATAGACCCGGACCCCAGTGGAGCAAATGGTCTGATTCACTCGAATCAGATGAGGAGATGGAATGACTGGTGTTGTCACAGCCAACAGGCAGATCAGTCCAAAATCCTGTCCACACCTCGTTCTCTTCGTTCCTTAATGAAATTATAGACAACGGATTTATGTTGTGATCATTGATCAACTTTCTTCCTATCTGGCTCCTTTTATTCAGTATGCAGAAACACGCACAAAAAACTGCCGAAGTTATAAAATCTAACAAAATCAGTTTCATCATCTAAAGAAATTAAAAAAGGCAGGCAGAGTATTCTGCAACATCAATACAAAAGGACTACTACGCAAATGAATGAAAACACTCTTACTTTTTCGCATGCTTAATAAATGGTGGTGGTGCTAACTGCACATACTGTGAGACCCAAGTTAATAATTTATTTATACGGAGAGCAGTTTTTGATGGATTCTCTTGCAGGAACTCATTATCACCGAATAAGGTCGAACATGACTGGTGCATCCATTTTTTAAAAGGTAATGTTCTTTAGTACACTCTTCCCCATCTGCTGGAGTTTTGGCTTTTTGTAAACAGGACTTATTTGCAGCTGGAATATGTTCCTGCTTCAGGAGTGTGATAGGGCCGTTTTGTTTCCGGTTGGGAACTGTGATTAATAACTAAATTATCATTTTAATGTATTATGGTCATTCCCAAGCGAGAATATCTGCCGACTTAATTTTTGGAAATTTTGGGTAATGGGGGGTTGGGGTGCGGGGGGGAGAGGACTGAAGGATGTGTGTTGGGGGTGGGGCGGGGGGGAAGGGGAGGGAGAAGAGGAAGAGAGCTTCTTTTCGGATACGGTGGGCGAATAAACCATTTAATAGTGTGTTTGATATCTAAATTGGTGTATATGCCATAGGGGTGATGTTTAATTGTACTTTTGAGCCCAAATTGGCAGAAACTTCAACCGGAACCACATCCCGAAGCCCATAGTGATTTCCATTTCTTTCCGTCGCCGGTTTCCTTGATGTTATGGCGCTTGAGTGCATCCAAATGATCGAAGAGTCACATGATCGTCGATGCCCGATGGTCATGTGTCCTTAGCGAGGCTTGACCGCTGGTACATAACTCCATCCTTATAGAATGTTTGTTAGCCTCCTCAAATATTTTCCCCTCCATCTTCTTTATGACCACCACATGGTCACTGATGAGGCCTATTTCTTGTCCCAATTCCATCGAGAGTGCTTATTGGAATTTAGTAATCGTCTTCTTGATGATACCGACTATTTAAGAGCTTTTCGTAATCTCTGGATAGCGATTATAAGAACAAATGCCTTATTTCCAATTCTAGTAATGTCGGTGGAACAATCAAAACCTATATACGGCTGTTTTGTCAACATTTAGATTCATATAAGACACAAGCGAGTCAAATTACATTACGCCCAGTTAGAAACCCAAATTCTGGAAATTGGAGAATCAACTTGGCAAAACATAGAAAATGAGAAAAATTAATAAATGCTCCTAAGAAAAAGGTACTTAGCTTAGAGAGTTAATTAGTAAGAAAAAGGCTTGTCTGATCATTTAGTTAGGCTTAGAATACAGAAATCTAAAAGTATCGGATAGCCTAAGGTAATCCGCTTCCACCTCGAACCTGAAACCAAGCATTCTCGGGCTTATTGTTATCAGTTTTGGAACCACAGTGAAAATGTAATCAAATTCTGAAATGAGGTAAATAAGAGATTCTATTCAGAACTAGAAAGTTCTATTTCTAGAACTGATTTTCAAAAAAAGATAGTTAATGAGGAATGAGCATAAACCTCTTTACCTCCCATTTCTTCCATTCCTCTGACCTGAGGACTCTCATATCCTCGGCAGAACTAGAACGGCCTTCTGGTGTAAATTGGAGCTCTGGAAAGGCACCCGGAATTTATTAGCATTTCCTGCAAGAATTTTATTTTGGAGTTTTGGAACCTTACTAGGTCCGGGACTCTTTGAACATAATCCTGAATCCTTGCATCTGGTGTACTGCATTAAAGTTCTCCAGAAGGCATGGTGTTAAGTCTCCTCCCCATAGTCGGGGTGACTGCCGAGGATGGAAAATTGGCGACCGATCTCTTGCTTTGTAGCTGACGATAAACTCTTTTTCAAAAGCGATGACAAATATCTCTGAAGAAGAGTCATTGTAATCTGTCTATCCTGAGGTCACGACTTTTCTGCATCCCCGTCATTCCATTTATGATAAAATTTCTTGGTCGGGACTCTAATTGTGTGCTTGTTTTTGATCGGGAAATGATTTTGGTATATTCTTTTCGACTTGGAAGAAAGCTTTTCGGCAGTTTCGATCATGTTTTTCTTGTGGGGATCTCGAAGCACTATGGATCTTGGTTGAATTTCGGTCTTCATCAGCTTTATTGACATGACATATTTTAGTATCAGAAGGTTAACAATTAATATGAGTTCCCGAATACACGATTCAGAGAGGGGTGTGACAGGTTGCCTAGCTTTCCAGGCTGCTCTTTGGTTGGCAATAGAACACTACTTTGCATACACTCAGGAGAATATTCCGGTTAACTTGCTTTCCAAGGAGTCTCCGTTGAGATATCTGCTTATTGCTGATGATGTCTGTACGTTCAATCAATCCGGAACAACCACTGATATCCTGCAATCTCACAGAATCGCCGAGAACCTTTTCTCTGGGGCTTTCTTCCAAAAGTTAATTGGAAGAATAAGTAAGGCATGTGGGTTGCCGTACACCTTAGTAAAATTGCCTTTCCTGTTCGTGACACTCTCACCCTTCCGAAATAACCTGGAATGGAAGGAGAAGGTGTATGCATATCTTGCTGTTTTCCTGGGTTCCACACAATTTATGAAAATAGAACTGGGAAGACACAATGAAGAAATTAAGGAAAGAAGTTGAACAGGTGAGAAGCCCTACACATCTATCTTTTAAGGGCCTGTGTCTTGGTGGCAATAAATTGGTTGCTGCATTCTATGCAATATATTGTATTTGCCATGCAACACAGAAGTACTGCTTGGCACGATCCAGGCAAATTGTGTGACTTTTTTTGTGGGGAGGCATATCACTTGGTTGGTCCACATTGATGTATTAGCCATTTCTTCGTCCAACGGGAGGTCAGAACCTAGTTCATGTGAAAGTCCCGCGCATCATGGTCTTTCGCTTTTGTTCTTTATCTTATTTTTTTTGTTTTTTTTTTATTTGGGCTCGCATAACGCCTCCTAATCTTTGAAAACCTCCAACCTACCCTTGGCCCTGTCACATTTTGCAACAGCGGGGCAGTTTGGCTATGGTCATCGAAGATACTGATCACACTTCAGGTATGCTGGATCATCAGTTTCCCCATTATTTATCAGACTTTTAATGTCTGGGAAAGGACTTTCTTGAAGATCGCAAAGCCTAGCATACTCCCCAGGGATGTAGAAGTTGAGTCCGACTATTTTTTTAACCCCCTTCTTTTCGGATATATTCAGTGAGTCGTGAACTTGTGCAGCGGTTCAATTATGCGCTGGCATAAACAAGATGGTCACCTAGGCGCCCTCTGGTGTAGTGGGTGAGACTGTGAGAGAAATTCCAACTATAACAGGATTTCGATCTAATAGAGGACACTTGGACTTATCTATGGCGGCAATAGTTGTACATAAATAATCATACAGTGTACGAACAACTTTGGACTCAGACGCTGTCATCCTGAGAACCCCATTTCCCAGAGCTCTTTTGACTGTTTCTCCACTAGAGATCTCCCCCCCCCTGTTAGTCACAGGGACAATGAACTTCATTACTGCCACCTAGCAAGAACCTGTTACAGTTCATCTCTGTTGAAGAATAATTCTCGGTTGCTTGTCACCCTAATGGAGTGTCACGTTGAAGAGGCCTATTCCTGCCGGTCCCCCTCTGATATCCTGTAATGGGAATCAGGTATGTAACCGAATTCGCCAAATAGAACGGTGAGATCTCCAGTGGCGTACCTTGCCCACATGGAATTTATCCCATATAACACATATGTCAGGAATCTTTGCCGCAATATCCCATGCTGCCACATTGTTGTCTCTGTAAGAGGACGGTTTTTCCTTGTTGTATCGAACTGTGAAAGTGCTTATTCCATTATTTCATTTGGTTATTTTGTTTCTTCTCAAAATGAATTGTCCTTTAATTTTATCAGATCATTTATTTTTGGGTTCAAAAAAAGAATGCCAACATGCCAAAAGTATGAAATGCTATGTTTTTTTTGTGGTTACAGCAAAGTTGCTATACTATCTATCGAGGAAGGGAGAAGAGATTGGTAAACCTTCAACAGATGCTTATGTAATTCATTTTTAGTGCCTTGTGTTCCAGCAAGGTTAAAACTTGAATTATTATGTTTTGCCAAAGCCTATGGATATTGTATTGGATCGATTTTGTGGAAAATGGTGCTTGGAGGGTGTTGTCGAGGTTCATCGAAAAATGATTTTGGTCGTTATTTGTTGAATCAGATTCCTAAATGAATGTAACCTGTGTCATTTGTTAAGTTATTGCTTTATTTATTTTTTGCTTTATTTTCTAGATTTCAAATGAACATCTTTTTTGTTGTCATTCTGTTTCTTTTTTTTCTCTCACTTAAATTCCTTTCTCTCTTCTCGTCTTTCTCGTTTTTCTGATTGTATTTATGGCACATACATATATTTTTTTTACTTTGTTAATAAAAGACCATAGTCCATAATCAAGTCTGTCTCTGATCTCTGGTCGTCTGTCTTTCTGTCTCTTGTCCTTTGTCTCTGTCTCCTGTGTTCTGTCTCTGTCTCCTCTCTCTGCTCTCACCCCTGGTGGTAGTTCATTTTTTTGGTGTTGGTGTTCATCGCGGCTGTCGTGTTGGTTTGTGAGTTCTCTCTTGGGTGTATTCTTCGTCTCTTCGCTCCCTTCATGCTTCGTTCTGTCCGATGGGTATGGTTTTTTCCCATGTTTTCGTTCTGTCTTGAGATGAGTTAGTAGAGAATGAGAGCGGACGACGGTATGTGGGTATTCAGGTGCTTTCAGAACCTCTCTCGGTGATCGTGTTTCTAGTTTAGTCCACTGCTTTTTTGCTGCTTATAAGATTCTTGAGCCTCGTCCATCGTTTTATTTTTCTCCCTTGGCCTATCCGCCGCTTTTTGTGGTAGGTTTCTTTTGTTTGATTTAATACTGTTTGTATTTTGGTTGAAATTACTTTTAAACTATGGCAATTACGTTTTGTTTGAAATCATATGCTGTACGAGCGATGTTTCATCGTTAAGCATGGGCGTCGTGTGCGATCCCCGATCTAGAGTGTGAAAGATTGAGGACGTGCTTCTGTGCAATCGGTAAAATCGTTTCGATTTAGCAGTATATCATCTCGTGCAGTGCCTTCTCTGATATGTAACATTAAGGTCATTCGTGTTCATTTCGTAGATGCAATTTGGTACTCCTATTTGTGGAGCAAGGCCTTTTCTCATCGCAAGTCCGACTCGTGTTTCTCTTGTTTTCCCGATCAGGACAACACCTGTTGGTTAGGTTTTTAATTTGTGTCTCAATGCCTCTTATCTCTTTCATTTGTTAATAGATTCTGTGTGTCGTCACATTGAGGTGCAAGTGGTGCTTTTATTATCAATTTAATCAGACTTTGATGGTTGTCGATACACTTGAAGGGAAAGTGGAGAATTTTATTATACATCGATGACTATTATATTGAAGTAATTTTGACATGAATATTGCGCATGGAAAATGTAGCTGGAGAAGCCAGAATGTGAAGTTTTTTACATGCTAAGAAATTCACACGGCATCCGGTACGTATAGTTGGGGATGGAATCCCGTATGCCTTTCCACGGTATTGATCAATCCGCGGATTGAATTTTGCATTGTTTCGGAGAAGTTATCGTTATTGGGCCTGTTATGTGATGAGAAGTCGCTCCCTCTGATTTTCCCGGGCTCGTCGTGATCCGTGACCCGAGTTACGCGGATTATTGGCAGCGCGAAGACAATTAGTGGAAATTTTTAGTTCTATATCACCCGAGATGAGTTGAGAGTCACTCTGAGTGAGAATGTTAGCATGTACTGCAAATGCAACAGGTGAAGGCCAGCTCTACACAATTCGTAAGGAGGAGTGCGTGAAAGTTGAGTGAATCCCCTTCACCACCTGTTCATGAGGTCTTGGATAGCAGTAGACTCCTCCTCCCAACTGTACTGGGGGTGTGAAATGGTAGAACTTCCCCAGCTACATATTTGGTGAGCGGTCAACAGTACCTCCTCTCGACTCTTCTAATTTGTACTCAGAAGTGGTTGGTTCCTCGAATTCTCCATGTACATGGATCTGTATCTTGATGATCGACAGAGGTATTTGTGAGTCAGTTGTCCTTCGTATTATAAAAGGCATATAAAACGTTCTTCAGTCGTTATATTGAGACCAGAGCAGCACAAAGTAAAGTATTACTTCGTGTCAAATGTGTTCCGAGCTTGCAAGATGCATCTCGCGATAGAGATCTGCTTAGACTGGAAATTCTACACAGGAAATTCCGGTTCTTAACTCTAGTATTTCGATTTGCATCACTTGCTCTGATGTGGCTATGAGTTGTATGAGTTGTGATGTAATGACATGTTGAGATACTCGTGCCTCTCAGGAGGCTACAAGTGGGTATTTTGATGAACCATGGTTCTGCGCAATGATAATATGAAATTGTCACTGAGGATGTGCGCAGAGGTGTGTGTTGTGATGACAAGGTAGATACTTCGAGAGCCCTCAGAGGTATCTGTAATCTACGCTCTAGTGGAAGTATTGAAAGTGGAAGGGATTGGAAAAGGATAGCTGCTAATGTGATAGGGCAGGGCGCTAAAAGGGAATTGCAAACAGATGATGGTGTTTAAATTCTTGGATTGATTTTGTGCCTGATATAAGTTTTGGATCAGGAAATGAATAGACGAGATGATGAGGTGACTTCGATAATTATCTCTTCTACCCTGTTAGTTAGTGTGGTGTTTGTGCCAAGAGATTATTGATTGAGACACCGGTCATTATCAGAAGATGATAAATTATGTATCTCTTATGAATCCTTCAGGAAAAAAGGTCATGTTATGAATTCGGATTTTTTTCCCGTCAATATGCTCTCAGTGCTTTCTAAATGAACTTGGCGAGTAATATGATGATGAACTCAGAAGTCATGATCTGAGACCTGCAATTCCAGCGGTTGAGGTAATAGTGTGGTTTGCACGAAGTGCTGGAAAAATTCCATATAGTAGTATAAGTAGTGAGTGAATTTATGTAAAGTTAATAGGTAGTTCATCTCTGACATAAATTGAGGCTCGCGAGCTTGTGTGCAGTCGCTTTCGAGGTTGTTACAGGTTGTTGAGCAAGGGAAAAATCGACATTCTCTGATTGTTAAAAAGAGTCACACATCAACACAATCGTTGTGAGCAGCGAGTGGCGCAGGGATCCTTAAAGGTTGCTCTTACTTTTTCTTCCAGGTTGCCTTTGAGGATGTTCAAGGCAGGTGTGCAATCGTCGTGCCTTAGCCAAGAATCTCAACCCTTGGAGATATTATGTGGGGTGGTTCTGGTAAGGCTTCTCTGATTGCTGTTGGATTTCATTTGCAGTAATGCATGATTTGTATGTATTAATATATATTGCCCGTTTCCAGCAACGAGTGCTGAAAAGGACTTCTATTTCCTTCCATTAAGTTGATCAGTTTTTTATACTGTACGTTGACTAATATTAATTCTGTAGGGAGGAATCGTATACTGCACATCTCTAACTCCAACGGAGCAGGAATTACGTCCTGAACTTCATCCACTCCATCAAGTATTTGGCATAAGAGCTTTACAGAAATATATAATTATGTGTGATGTTTGGTGATCTGCAAAAGTCGCAGAAGCACCCATCATAAACATGGGGTGTGCTATATTCAAAGAACCTAGATCATACCATTGTTGATCTGGACAGATTGTTCTTGTAATCCAAGGTACATGGTGTAATGCTGGTTCAGAGAACATGCTTATAAGTTCCATCTTTGGTCTTTTCTGATCACCTATATTTGATTGTAATTTTGGAATGTCATGTTTATCCTTTCAGCTGTAGTATTGTTGCATACGACTTCAATTATTACTGTTACAAGATGTTACAGTTTATATAAAGAGTGCCTTCTAGCTGTGATGGGAAAAGTTAGAAGAAGACAAAGTGGTTCCTCTCTTCAGATATTCGACAGGTGTTGTTGGACTCAAAATCCCAATATTTGTGATGTGTTCTGATCACAATATCGCTCACATGCCACCATAATGCATCTGGGTTGAGTAATTATAAGTGCTCTAAAAGCAGATGTACTTATAATAATGACAAGAAGTCTGGAAACAATCAGTGGAAGTGATCACTCAGAGGTGATAAGAAACCCTACTGGCTGACCTAGTTCATAGGAGCGTGTGCGCGGGACGCAATGGTTCACGTTGCGGATGATGCGAATTCAACTATTGTACTCGAATGATAGGATTTCAACTTGAGAATGGCTCGTGCAAAGACTCTCGCAAGGATTCACATTTGTTATGCTCTTCGACGGCTGTTCTGATTCTTGCCAGAGTGAGATTAAACAATCATGCAGTTGATGTTCTGACTCAGATCGGTTTGGGCACCGAGAACTGTGGGATAAAATGATTGAGCAAATGAGATGATTGAAGGGGCTATCTCCCATCGTGCTGGTCTCAAGAGCACCAACAGCAACTTCGGAGAATGTGACATTTCGTTTGAGGAGCTCACTGGCAGCATCAAAAACAAATTGAAGACGGAAAGCCGCCCTGACTTGATGGACTTCCTGCTGAATTTTCAAGCTTTTTGGAATATTCTGGGTCCTGCTGCTAATGGAGACCTGTTCTTGAAAGCTCTAGGTCAGGGTGAATTACCCCAGAGCTGCAAGAGAGAAGGTTTTGTGTCTCCTCGGCGAAGAGAGAAGGGGGATTTGCAGCAGATTACAAACTGTGCCGGCCTGTGTCATTGCTAAAGCACTGATTATAGATTGTGGTCAAAGGTGCTTGCAGGATGCGTCCCTTTAAAAAGTGTCATCTCTCTCCTGATTGGAAATGACCAGTAAGTATCTAAATGCCTGAACAATCCAGTCATCGTGAGGAGTATTTTTTGGTTAGAGATTTTAATGACGGGCATCGGTTTCAAGACCAGTGCCTGCATGTTTTTGTGGGTTGTTACTGCCTGGATCAGGAAAAAAGCTTTTGAATAGTGTGGATCAATTCCTCTTAATTTGCAATTCTTACTGGAGCAGGTTTTGGGGAAAAATTTATATCTTTGATAAAAACTTTTGTACAGAAATGCATTTTCATGCCTGCTGAAAGTAAATTCAATAGTTTGTGTCATCCTTTCCCTTTTCAGGGTCGTGGTATCCGTCAGGTGTCCACTGTCAGGTCATGTTTGTACACACTTTTTTCGATGAACCCCTACTGGCTATCCCTTCGTACTTCCTTACTGGCTATCTTTGTCAAACATTCCTGACTTGTTTCCACTTAAGCTTATGGAATGACGCTGTGTGTTGTGGTCAAATATACCAGAACGATGTATTGAGCTATCTTCATTGTCTTGCCAAAAATTTGATACCTGGTCTCCATGCAGGTCATTAGAGTAAATTGGATAAGAGTGTAGTTCTTTGGCTTATCCAGATACACTCTCTTGTCCGTCAACTCTTCACGTGCACTTCTCCCAACTCATTCCAGGAGGAATGTTATGGATAAGCGGATGGGTTTTAATATTAGGAATCCATTTGGGAACTACAAGCTATATCCAAAAGGAATTTGGATGGATTCCTGATAACATGAAGCAGAAACTATCTAAGGTGGAAAGGAATGCTCCAGTTCTTGTCACTTAAAGCGCGGGGTAACAATCATAATAATCTTGATACTTTTTCCTTATGACCGCTAGGTACAAGGTCATTCGCACTCCAGCCTTCTCAAAGCTTGTGATATCAACATCAGAAGGTCTAATTTGAATTTTATTTTCTGGGGGTAGGCCACCACTGCTCAAGGCAGATGTGATTGTGCAGGCCACGAATTGTCTGGTGGCCAAAACTTGGTGCATTCATCCGATAGTCGGAGAAAACGGCTTTTCACTGCTGACATAAACGTATATTTATGGTGAAGTAGTGTCCTCGGCGTCCCTTTCACCAATTCCTTTGCTCGGCATTTAACAGTGTGGGAATGCACTCTGACCGGGAACTCTTTTGGACCTTGATTTAAGCAGGTGATAGAGCTCGGCTTGCGCCTGCGTTTTCTTATCAATTTCTTCTGATGCTTGTTGCAACTGAAAGGAGTGCAGTGGCGAGAGATCTCCTATGATTTGCCAGGAAGTTTGTGGCATGCAGCCACTATTCCAAATTATTATTTGCTGGAATATGCTACCAGCCGATCCTTCCATAAAGTACTTTCATAATATTGGAATTTAAATAAATGTGCGAGTCTTATGGAACTTTAGTCTTAAAGCGATGGTTGCCTGCTCGCTCGGTTTCTAAAAAAATGGGATTACATTCATGAGAGTACTGGGGTAAGGTCATGAGGTTTATTAGTTACCGCAGACTTTTTTACATTTAATATTGGGTTGGAATGGAAGAAATG
>CM068958.1:15508336-15523141 GCA_035128595.1 Eptatretus atami | reverse complement strand
AGACGATTTGCCATCGCTTTTGAAAAGGGTTTTATAGTCAAGTACACAGCAATGAGACCGTCGCCAGTTTTCCCCATCCGTCAGAGATCAACCCGACTTTGGGAGGAGACTCACAAGAAAGTCATTGGCAAACTTGTCCTACCTGATCAGACTTTCTGTATCCCTGGTCGTTCTATTTATGACAATATTTTCTTGGTTCAGAATCTAATGTGTGCTTGTTTTGATCGAAATGATTTTGGTATATTCTTTTTCGATTTGGATAAAGCTTTCGACAGTATTGATCATGTTTTATTGTGGCGGATCCTCGAAGCATATGGATTCGTGGTGAATTTCAGAGCTTTCATCGCTTTATTGTACACTGACATATTTAGTATCACGAAGGTTAACAATTAATTGATTTCCCCAATACAGGTTCAGAGAGGGGTGCAGAAGGGTTGCCCAGTTTCAGGCTTGCTCTTTGTGTTGGCAATAGAACCACTACTTTGCACACTAAGGGAGAATATATCCGGTCTAACTTACTTTCCAAGGAGTCCTCCGTTGAAGATATCTGCTTATGCTAATGATGTCTGCGTCATCATCAGGAACAACAACGATATCGCTACACTCACAGAATCCCTGAGAACCTTTTTCCTGGCTTCTTCCCTAAAAGCTAATTCAAAGAAAAGTAAGGCACTGTGGGTGCCGTACCTTAGAAATTGCCTTCCTGTCGTGACACCTCCACTTCCGGAAAACCTGGAATGGAAGACAGAAGGTGTGGCATATCTTGGCGTTTTCCTGGGTTCCACACAATTTATGAAAAAGAACTGGGAAGACACAAATGAAGAAATTAGAAAGAAGTTGAACAGGTGGAGAAGAGCCCTACAACATCTATCTTTTAAGGGCCATGTCTTGGTGGCCAATAAAAACTTGGTTGCTGCAGCTCTAATGGCATATATTTATTTGCCTGCAACCACCAGAAGTACTGCTGTGGCACGATCCAGGCAAAATTGGTGGACTTTTTTGGGGGAGGCCACACATGGCTGCAGCCAAATGTAATATGCCATTACTTCGTCCAACGGAGGTCAAAACCTAGTTCATGTGAAGTCCCGCATCATGGCTTTTCACTTGTCCTCTGTTAAACGCCTCCTATATGCGAACACCTACAAACCGCCCTTGGCCTGTCACATTTTGCAACAGGCGGGCAGTTTTGGCTATGGTCTCGAAGATCTCCTGACCACCTCAAGGATATGGATACATCAGTACTCCCCTTATTTTATCAGAGCCTTCTTAATGCCTGGAAAGGACTCTCCCTGAGTCGCAAAGCGACATACTTCCCAGGGATGTATGAAGTTGAGCCGCTATTTTAAACCTCTCTTCCTGATATATTCAGGAGTCGTGAATTGTGCCAGCGGTTTAATGATGCGGGCATAAACAATGTATGGCACCTACGGCCAAACTCTCGTGTAGGCTGGAAGACTGTGGAGGAAATTTCAACGTCAACAGTGATTCGATCCAAGAGGACACTTGGACTAATCATGAGGAAAGTTGTACAAAAAAAATCATCAGTTACGACTATTATGGACTCAGAGCACTCATGTGCATCCTGAAGAACCCCATTTCCCAGAGCTGCTCTTTGATTGTTCTCCCAGAGATCTCCCCCCCCCTCCCCCCGTTAGCACAGGGATAAATGAAACTTCATACTGCCCACCAGCAAGGACCTGTTACAAGTCATGTTTGAAAAAATTCTCGGCGTGTCACCACTAAATGGAGTGTCACGTTGGAAGAGGCTACTTCCTGCCGGTGCCTCCCTCTAACCTGTATGGGAATCGATGTATTGTAAACCAATGCCAAAAGAACGGGAGATCTCCAGTGGCGCCTTGCCCACTGGATTATCCCATGTTACACATATGTCAGGAAGTTTGCCCCAATCCGCATGCTGCCCATTTGTTCTGTAAACGAGGACGTATTTCTCCTTTTTTTATTGACTGTGAAAGACTTATTCCATTATTTCATTTGGTTAATTTTGTTTCTCTCAAAATGAATTTCACGTTTAATTTTCGATCATTTATTTTGGGTTCAAAAAAGAATGCCCAACATGGCAAAAAAGTATGAACTGCTATGTTTTTTGTTGGTACAGCAAAGCTTGCTTATATCTATCGAGAAGGGAGAAGAGAAATGGTATAACCACTTCATCAGTGCAATGTAATGTCATTTCTTAGTGCAACTTTGTTTTTCCCAAAGTTAAAACTTGAATTAAATTTTTTTCCAAAACCGATGGATATTGCTTGATGATTTTGTGGAGAAAAATGGTGCTTGGAGGGTGGTTGCGAGGTTCATGAAATGATTTGGTATTATTTGAATCATTCCTATAATAATGTAACCTGTTTATGATTTTGTAGTTATTGCTATTTATTTTTCTGCTTTTATTTTTCTTAAATTCAAATGAACATTTGTTTGTCATTCTTTTCCATTTTTCTCTCATTAAATCCTTTTCTTCTTCTTCGTCTTCTCTGTCTTCTGACTTGTTTTATACATACATATATTTTTTACTTTTGTAATAAAAGAGCCCAAAAGTCAAAAAAACAAGTCTCTCAAACTCTCTCTCTCTTTCCACTCAAAACTCTCTCACCCCTCACCTCTCACCCCTCCCACATCTCCACAAAGTACGTAATAGCTTCTCAAGATAACATTCCCAGAGATTTAACACAACTATCGCAGGAAGGTTGCTGCCCTTATCTTTTTTTTAACCCTGCACTCTCGAAGCGAAAGGTAGGGTTAAGCGATTGGGAGCGTACGTACGTATGTCGTACACCGGAAACGTTTGCATTTTGTTAAGAGCGTATATCGAAAACCATTCAGGAGAGGAATTGAAACTTCACCGCATGTTATATAACCATGTGATTATAGCGGTCACTCTGTAGTGTCAAACATCGGCCAAAGGACAACATCGGCCAATTTTCTTAAAATCCTAAATTTCATCCAATTGACTTGAAATTTGAAGAGAATTTGCATTTCAGCTCACTGGATTCAACCACAACTATTTTTTCGGTTAACATAGGCCAAAAGGTCAGCATAAGCGGAATTCTAAAATCCTCAATTTTCATCCGATTGACTTGAAATTGATGTCAGGATTTTTCATAAAAATGACCATCATGTGTCACAGAGGTCTAACCATATTGGATCGAAGGGAAAAATCTTTGAAAATCTTCGTAGGGAAACCGCTTAACCAATCAATGCAAATTTAACAAATTGATCAACAGCCATGGGAAATATGGTTTGCTAAAGATGCATCATCAGTCACATGGTCTGGCAGCCATATTGGATCAAAGAACGAAAACCTTTTAAAAACAAGAGTTGGCTCGCACCAAGTCCTCTTCAAGACTGTGCAGGGTATGTATTCGATGAATACCATCTGGTTGGTTGTTTGTTGTTTTAACCACCTCCGTTCCGGTCATGCTCCCTCTACTTTTCAGTCCTCCACCCTCCCAACAATCTAAGGATTGCACACATTCTTCCATTAACTCCCTCCAGGCTGGAAACTCTTGGAATTGAATGTGCTGAGAGGCAGTCTGAGCATATTTTGGTCTTAAATCCAGTTATTCATGGGGGATGGGGGTATCCAACGAAGGCAATTTTTTGCGCAATCTTTTGCATACATGTATTTGGTGAACAGTTTTCAACTAAAACCATCTATTTAAGATTGCCCTCAAGAAGAATACGACTGTTGTTTCCTGTTATACAGCAGTCATTGACTTGAGAACAGAAGAACAAATTGGCAAGATTGGAGCTCACAAACTTTACTTGGAAACACACACATTCTGATATCTAGAGTAAGGAATCTTTGAAAGTGAGACCATGACAAGCATTTGTATTATTCAGTTAAAAGTCATCCAGCCAAAAAACAAAAAACAAAAGAATCAAAGTCAATCCATGTTTCCCCACAGTTTCAGCAGCAACGACAGATTTATTTGTGACCGTTTTTGGCCTTAACAGCTATATACATGCACATACCAATACATTGGGCGGAGGGGGGGGATAGAACTAAACCATGAAACCAAATTTCATCATAAAAATAACTTTCACAACAGCAACACTTTCACACTTTCACAACAGTGCCAAAAAAAGTTTCCATTTAACGACAAAACGTTCACTTAAAGAATGGATTATTTGTATGGTTGTACAGCAACAAATGTAAACAGTTTCTGGTCTGAACAGTTTCATTAAAAGGTTTGCCTCTTCGATGTGAAATCGGATTGGATAATCCAATATGATTTAATCTTACTGCGAGTCCCACTCAGAGTCCTGCTCACACTCTGAAGAATCTTCTGCAGTGTTCACTGTCACTTTCAATTCCTTGGTTCCAAAAAGAGTCTATTCTCACATGAAAACTGTCTCTTGCTGCAGCACCAATGGCTACGGACTGCTTTGGGACTACCTGGCCTCCTCTAGATGGTATTAAATTCCTCCTGTCCTTCAGCTTCTCCCACTGTTGTGCTGCCTCTACAATAAGTTCACCAGAATTCTTGACATTTGGTCCATTTATAGAGATGTGGAGGAGCGACTCCAAACATCTCTCGCTGATTCTGTTTCTTATTCCAACTCTTTTAACAGCAGATCACCTCTCTCTGGCCATTGCGTTGCTTACAGGAAGGGATAGACACACTTCCATGATGTGGACAAGCATTGGCATGAGATGCTGGTAGGTACTGCCGCATAGAAAGAATCTTCTCCAAAAGCCATTCAGTCGGAGACTGGTAACGAAATTTTTTGCCCATTGGTGAGGGATTTAGAAATTCTGGTGGATCTTCTTCTTCAGATTTTAAGAGGTTGCACTTAAACGTTTTCCACTCACACTCCAACTCTTCTATTTTCTCTTTCGTTTGAATTTCCTCAGACATCGGAAAGAAGTGTCTACCAAGCATCCTAACATCTTCCATGCCATATTCTTTTAAAACTCTCTGTGGACCTCTCTGGGACAGCAATGGGATCAAAAATCCTAAAAGCAGTCAGCACTTCAAGGCTATTCTGAAAGCGTTGTTTATGTTTTTCGGTCAGAGCCGAAACATATTTCTCTGTCAAATTAGCAAGTTGCTGCCCACCGCTTTCGGTTAATGTGGGATGTTACACACTGTGAGTCTTCCTCCTTCAGAAAGATCGTCTTTCAGTTGCTTCAAGGGCTTCTGTTTATTTGCAAGATTTTTCAGTGAAGCCAGAATGAATTGATGGCAGGACTAATGGATGCAAACGAAATATTTCCCTCTGAATATTCCTGCTGAAATGGCTGAGGATTGGCAAAACCGCTGACAGCAGATACACTTCCGAGGGAAATTCAATCGTTCCAATTGTGCAAGTAGCCCCATAGCGGTAGTGATCACCTTTCTTCTGTGAGCTGGCGTAATGCTAGTGTTAGCGCTGGTAATTTTCATAAACACCCATGATAGAGTTTTGGGGAGACAACCATCGTGTTTTGAAACGCTTTCTGAAGTTTCTTCCGTTTCTTGTTCCTTGTTCAGTTGCAATGAGTCAATCTGATGTGAAGTTTCAACCGCTTTTGCAAAAGCTGCCGCTTTCTTTGCTGAGTTGTTGAAGAAATGCCGCAAGTTCATAAGAATGTTGTCCACCGTCTGGATGTACGAAACTTCATCGTTCGCAATCTCCACACGTGAGTGCCAGTCTTTTGCAGATGCAGTGAACTGATAATTAGTCTCGGACACTGCTTGCAGCTTTGCAGTCAGGCCATTCCTTTTACCAACATGCACATGGCACCGTCAGATGCAAGGCCACTCACTTGACGGATATCCAAGCCACAGGTTTTGAGTTGCTGGAGATGACGGTCTTCATCGTTTCGCATTTTCTGAAGTATTCTCCAGCAACAAGTCATCAGCAGGAAGGAAAATTCACCTTGGCTTTATTAAGTGTATCAACAAACTGCACAAAGTGACCAACTGCGGCGTTTCAGTGACGTCACGAACTTCCTCAAGTAATAGCCCAAAGCTCCTGGCCTTTTGCACTTCACCGACAATTTGTGTTTTTATAGTCGCCCAAGAAACCATTAACATTTCCCCCACAGAACCACCAAACCTGTGCTGAAAGTGCTTCAAGTCAGTCAGTCCTACTTGTTCCATCAGATCGAGAAGATGAGTGAATTTTTTGTTGCCAATCTCTTCTTTAGCAACCCAATAAAGATAGAAAACCCTTCTGGTACACTTCTTGTTTGTGTGCTCTTCATAAATGCATTTGTTGTGAATGTTGACCTACGGTGAGAAGCTCTTTCGTCCCGCCTCTTGGTGCATGCTCGAATTTGCATGTTCCTCTACGATTTGCGCTTGAATGGAAAGCTGGGACACAGTTAAACTTCTTCGTTTTGTTTCTGAGCATTGCAGTATCATGTTTTGCGACAAAGTAGGCAAAACATCCCTTCACCCTCGACGTACACCAGCCAGCGATATCCAGTCTTAGACAACAGGCAAGTTCTTTTTCAAATAACCAATTATGCTGAAAACGGTCCTTTGGTTCCGCAGACGCTGTACTTCTGCTTTACTTACAGTCCTGCAATATTTCCCCAGCACATAATGGACGAATGTACCACGTCCCTCTGACCAAAGAAAGCCTCCATCATGAGAGCTGTATCTTTTAGCTCAGAGGGCCAAGTGGGTGATTTTGTAGTTTGACTGACAACGCCAGATTTGTTTCTCCATGCATTTGGTAGGTTACAGGACTGTTGGCCCCATCACTGGCTGGAGACGCATCATCTTCATAGTATTGGTTTGGTATGGGAACAGGTGCATCTCTAGTTGGAGATAGCGGTGTAGGATCATGATCTGGTTCACCTGAAAAAAAAAAAGTTTTCAACGGAAACCAACGTCGTCTAACCATAGTCCTTTATTATGCATTTTCTTTGGAATATGCCATATTATTTTGTGCAAGAGCTACTAGTTGACCTTCCACTTTTTAAAGATATTGGACCTGCTTTTCATGTTATTCATGAGACAAAACAGATAAGAAGAAACATGGTTTTTAAATACCAGAAAACTCCACAAGGCTGTACATGAAGACAAGCTCGCACATTAACTGTGTTATACAAGAAAAGGTTAGGGACAGAGACAGATTTATTGTGTACATAAGGATGGGCCGAGAGAATATCAAGATGACAAACATCCACACCATAGCCACAGAGCAGTTTTCTATGTCAAGTAGAATGTGAATGAGGTAGAAATAAGTCAGATTAACTGTATTTTTCAGCCTACAAGTCGAATTGGCCAATTTCCCCATTTTTCTTTCTTCATTCATAGGTAAGTCAATTTGGAGTAAAAGACGAAACGAAATCAACAACAGTTAGTTCGCAAAACTGTCATTCAGAACAATGAAGGTGTTAATTCCTCCCAGATACTCACAATACATCAATACCTACGGTACTTCCACGGTCATGAATATTATTGAGCTGTTTGTGCATATTACTTGAATTACTTGAGACGACCTTTCAGATAAATTAGGAATGTGAATAGTTTTTCAACAATGAGGTACAGTGTTTAAAACAAGCTCCAGAATCAATATCAGCACTGGCTCAGAGCACCATTAGCCTGGTGTTGGCTTAACGGTTAAGGCAGCTGGCTGAGATCTTTGAGTCTTGAGTTTGAGCCCCGTCGTGCTGTTGAAACAACACCAGGTGGGTTGACTCTCTGCTGCCATCCTTCCGGGGTCTCAAAATGGTACCAGCTTACTGGAGTAATTAGCCATTTGAGTATCCTGCGTCGGAGTGGCGACCCATCCAGGACTGTACTCCTTAGCAAATGAAACAGCCTCAACAGCCTTATGCACCTCACAGCATGAAAGATATGGTTTTTCATAGCACATTACATTTTGTCGCAGTTCACTACTCATTAATAACAAAAATGAACACCCGACACATTGTAATACAAGCATAAATGTTTGTCCACCTGGCATTGCAGCCACAATTAGCCTTCTTGGTTTTCTCAAACACAAGATTCGTCTTCGTACAAAGACTGTACAACATTCGTATTTCCCCGGTGCTCGATTACACAATCTCACGGCACCTTGGTGACGACTTCTCCACTCCAGATTTGCCGCGCAGCCGTTCGATTCTTCATCAGAGATTTCTCGATTCCAGATTTGCCGCCTGAATTCAACTGAAAGCCTGATCGGGTGAGGGGAGCGCCGTATCACTCAGGGATTACCTCCCCTTTGCCTTCCCAGCCCACAAATTATTTGAGCAATCATCCAAGATATGACGACCTGATCTCTCCCTGTAACCCAACCACTCTACACCAGCACATCCCCCATCCCGACAAGCAGTCTAGCACTACATTTTGGTGAGTACCCCTGTAACTGTTCAGTTAATGTGTACATTTGTGTTCCTTCTGGATTTGTTTATTAATTTTTTTTCTCTCATATGTAGTTAAATGAGGTTAAAGTTATGTTTGCGTGACCGAAAATGGCCCTGGGAACGCATCCTCCTGATTACAACACGAGGTCATGAGAATATCTGGTCTGCTTGATGTCATTTTGCTTAACGTTGCACTTTCTAGGAACGCCTCCACAACGTGAAGTGGAACTTGATGTCGTGGCGTTTTAATGAACAATTATACAATTTATTTCAGAAAATATCACACTTTTTCAATCCTTTTTTCATTTATGAAATTCAACGTCTTAAAACATAGATAATTTGATTCTGAGTAAAAGTTGAGGCCTGGACTTCACCGAAAAAAAAATACGTGCCAGATGACAAAAATAATTTATAAATGTAGAGTTAGTGCAAGTAGATTACCTATAGTTGTTAAACATTAATTCTTGGTAATCTAGTATTTGTTACAGCGTCTAACATAGAAGCAAGAAGGGATATTCCAAAAACCCGGTCAAGCATGTACACCAACAAAGTCAACATATAGGGAGACGTGTACACAAGCTTGATTACAGAAACGGAAAAACTCACGAGTCGCCTTAAACTTAGTGATCTTTATAGGAAAAATTATCACGAAGAGCATATGTATCAAAGAAAGACTAAATACTGCATTGGAGTCATCAGAAAAGAATCCAAATAAACAAAGAGCAAAGATGGAGTCATCAGGATACCTGGATAGGATTTGGGTTTCCGCCTGCTGTTCCTCTACCATCAAACCCATCCAGGCAAAGCAAAGTAAGCCTTACAAAAACAATTTGTCAGAGTTCACTTCTCTGTCAACAGATAGCTTAAAGAAAGAGGGATATCAAGAGTAAAAGGAAAAGGAAGAATGAGAATGAACAAATAAAAAAGAAGACATAAAATGTCATAGCCCCTGTTGTTTTAGTAATTTTGCTGGACGGAGTTAAAGGGCTAGCCAATATTTATGTACAACTAAAATGGCCGACAGTCCACAAGTCGGCCATCTTTGATCAGGTCGCAAAAATAAAGTGAGGGGCACGTATATGCCATCGTGTACTGTGCTTGTGTCAAGATTGAACAACATCGGACCGTGCGTGCATGAGAAATGGTTGGGGACACATTTGCCATGTTGATCTGATCTCAATAAAAAAAAAATGACGTGCATACGTAGCCATCATTCGTTATTCTTTGCCAAGTTTGAACAACATCGGTAAATGCATGTCCGAGAAATGGTTGAGGACTTGTTCAACATCAGGTTTTCAAAAAATATTAAAATGGCTGCCAGTCAGCCATCTTGGATCTGAACTCGAAAAAAAAAATGAAGTGCATATGTTAGCCATCACTCAGTATCTGTGTGCCAAGTTTGAACAACATCGGTAAATGCATCTCTGAGAAAAGGTTGAGGACGTGTTCGGTACCAGGGTTTATGACATCAAAAATGGCCACCAGTCTACCATCTTTGATCAGATCACAAAATAAAGTGAGGTCAAGTGTCGCATCATGTATTGTGATAGTGCCAAGTTTGAACAAAATCAGACCATGCATGTCTGAGAAATGGTTGGGGACACATTTTGTAAGGAAATCACCGCCAGTCAGCCATATTTGGTCTGATCTCAAAAAAAGAATGGCAAGCATACTAAGCCATCATTCTTTATCTGTGTGCCAAGTTTGAACAACATCGGTAAATGTTGGTGTCCGAGAAAATGTTGGGACGTGTTCAAACTCAGGTTTTTCTATAAATTAAATGGCACCAGTCGGCCATCTTGGATCTGAACTCGAAAGAAATGATGTACATATGTATACCATCATATTTTGTCTTTTTGCCAAGTACAAATAAAACCGGTCCATAGATGTCAGGATATGGTTGCGGACGCACGGACGCACGCACCGACATGAAAATTGAGACCAAATCCAAAAGCCCCCGTTTCATACCAAGTCCAACGGGCTAATAAACAGAAATGTGCAAAAGTCGAAAGAAGTGTGAAAGGAACAAACATCAGGGATGTCGGGAAGAACCCGGAGAGAGAGAGATTTCCGCAGTTGCTCCGAAGACTCAAACGCGCAACAGACACAATCTACCCAGAGGTCCGTCAGCGGGGAGATCCACACAGCATCAGGATATGGCACAAACACAATCAAATAAAACACCAAATACAGCATTGGAGTCATGCAGAAGGAAAACCTGAATAAAGCAATAGACAAAAGTGGTCACCAGGAGGAAACCTGGACAGATGCGCCGTTTTGGATATTTTCATAAGCTTTGGAACGGTGAATTATAAACAACAAATGCACGTGCTGTTGGTTTGCACTTGAGAAATACATCAACACCAAACATACTTATTTTGAACCAATTGCTTAAAGCCCGCTCTTCAGTTGCTGTGCGCGGGTAAAAATCATGGTATTGTGGTAACAAAGTCACATACGTCAAGAAAACAAAAAAACGCAAAAAGGTCAAATAAATATGGATCATTCAAAGCAAACAAGCCAAATGATACAATTCCATAATCAGTAATATAATTTTTAGGCATTATTGTCTTTGTTGTTATGAATAGCAGACGCATCCTGTCCAATGAGTAATGGCCATACTGACGTACGAGGTACCATCGGCCTAAACGTCATACGACTGCCAAAACAAATGTTAGACCAGGCAGGCTAGAAACATTCTCAACAAAACCTGATTCCAATTAATGGCCAGTCATTTGATAAAGGCATAGCCCTCGTCTTCAAAACAATGCATAAAATTTTGAAGATATCACCAACCTGGTGTTCGTAGGTCTCAAAAATCAAATTCCTAGAGCGGAGTTTGAATTGCATTCACTTTTGACGGCCAATGCCTCAACAACCAACCACGCTTCAGCTGGGTTATTAACCTCGCACATCCGAAGATGGACGGAGGTTACTGTTTTCACCCCTGTCCTGTTGTGTTTGTTTGTTTGTTGGTGAAACAGTTTACGGAAAAAACTCCTGGACGGATTTCGACACGAAACTTGGTGGGGGATAGTGTATGGTCCAAGGATCATCATTAGATTTTGGACTTGGTCCAAATTTCCAATATGGCCGCTATGGCGGCCATTAAAAAAAAATTTGAAAATTTTTGTTTTGCATTTCTAATGTTATAAGTGATTTCAACCAAAAAAAAAATTTTGTTAGAGAAAAAAATAATTTGCAAATTTTTCAAAAAAAATTTTGATTTTTATTTGAAAAATATTTGAATATTTTTTGCATTTCTACATGTTTTAAGTTATTTCCAACCCCCCCCCCGCCCCCAAAAACTTTGTTAGAGAAAAAAAAACAAATTTTGCAACTTTTTTTTCAAAAAAATTTTCGACTTTTTTTTTTGGCATTTCTACCAATGGCGCATCGATCTAGTTTAGTTTATTCAATCGTGGTTCAGTAGAGTCTGATCCGTTTTGACCCTGACAATTTAATAGATATCCAGGTTTCACTTAAGTGACCCAGCAGTATTGGCGGCGGAGGTTTTGCACTCTAACCGAGTGCTCCCCCTCTATTCTCTATCAGCGATTACTTCTATTTTGTTGTGCGACAATAGAGGTACATACAAAAGGTTGATCGGCTTCCTTCGGCTGTCTCCTGGGAAAGTAGGGTTTTGTAATGGACAAAGTATGCTCTGTTTCAAAGACCATAGCAAGCTTTTAGATTGTTTATCTACCCCACCAAAGTGAACAGGGGCTTTGTTTTCAAATCCTATCCGTTGTTTGTCTATCTGTGAGCAAGATATCTCAAAAAGTTAATGACGAATTCAGGCAAACTTAAAAGGACAGGTTGGGTGTGTGACAAGGACGCAAGTCATTAGATTTTGTGGAAGCATCCGGAACTGTATAATTTTTTTAAGTGATTCCTTCACAATTGAAAGATATGGCCAAAACTATATATAAATATATATAATATATATAATAATTATATTATACTATATATATATATTATATAGTAAACACAATATTCAAAAAAGTTGTGGACTGGTTATACAAAACTAGGTGGAGAGTTGGTAGGTGATAAGAGCAGATTCATTTTGATTAAGGTCCGGGATGCAGATCCAGCCTATCGTGGGATTACAAAAGCAATCTGTAGCCTGGTGGAGGGTATGTGCTCCACCAAGTGCCATTCTTAGTACTGCTCAGAGATTTGATGTGGATTATGTGAGAGAAATTGGGGATGTAGAGCAACCTGATATGTCTGATAAGAAGCTGTACACTAAAACAAGAAATGACTACAGTAAGAACAGGTATGGGGAGAGAGACAGACAGAATGGTATTGGAATTGGAGAAAAGGAATTCAACAGGGTGATTTCTCCCTACTTGCTTGATCTACATGTGAGTACATCATAAGGAAATCAAAATCTCGATGAGATTGAGGCTGGAGTCCGGGTTGGGGTTGAAGATGTATCAACAACCTAAGGGTATGCGATGATACTACTCTGTTGGCAGAAAGTGAAAGAGGACTTGATGAAACTGCTGCATACAGTGAAGAAGAAGTGAAAAAGCTGGGTCTCCATTGAAACATTAAAAGAAAAAACCTTGGTCAAATGAGAGATTGAGGTGTTCAGATTGAGAATTAATCTGGGCATAATAGTGGAAAGTTTCATCTTTCCTGGGTTCTAAGGTTAAAGTAAGTGGAGAATGCGAGGATAATTAATTTGATAGATGGTTAGCGTGGGGAGAACAATGTCGGATTGATAGAGATCTGGAATACAAAGATATGATCATACCAACCAGAAGGAGCTGGATAGTATCTGGTATTTCCAGTTTCATTTATGGATTGAGTAGCTGGCCTCTGCCAGTAGCTTCGGGAAGTAGTGCAGGATAGGGATGTTTGGAGAAATCTGATCATGAATGTCACCGAGTCGGACATGACTTGACTGGAACTTGATAACGAATAATTGGCAATTTAACAGATAACAGCATTGTTCACAGTATTTAGGTGAAGAATATAACAGTGCAGGGCCGTGCTATCCCTACGGAGTCACACGGGCTGGTGTTGGGCGGGAATACTGAATGGAGGATTATCAAAACTGTAACTAACTGTATATATTTATAGGCCCTATCACAATCTGTATTCTTCGACTGAGTCAACGTTTCGTCCTCGATCGAATTACACCGAGTTGATTAAATGCCGTCCACATTAAAAAAAATTTATATTTTGTGAAAAGGAAAGCTTTGGCGAGTTAGCCGGCGATAGAGCGTTGCTTGACAAACTGCTGGAGCTCCGGTTTCCACAATGAAAACCATCGCACGAGCTCCACTCTTTTGTTCATATTTTCCTCTATTTGTTGGAACTGCCTTCCTGAGTAGGTTATATCCTACTCTTCATCCAGATTCCAGCACGTGATGCACATCTCATATCTTTCCCATCCTTACCCATAATCGTTTTTATAAACCCCCCATCGGCCTGCCTATTCCGAATGCCGTACTTGCAGGTTACTTTGTTTCTCTCCTCCTCTCTTCCTGGTTTGTTTATTCAGTGCTTATTGTGTCCCAACTGTTGCTCCACTGTCATCCTGCTCTTCTGAGAGCCTTTGATCTGGATGGAAATTTGTTTGCAGATCAGCGTTTTACCAGCCACCCATTTAGAAATTAATTGATCTTTTATATTCATGTTGTTGGGATCATACCCATGTCTATATGACAATCGATAACATGTAATCCTCTGATTATTTATGTGGCCACTGGGTGAGGCACCCATATTCATAAAATCTAGTAAAATAAAACAAAGTTTGTTTTTGCGCAATGATAAATACATGCTGGTCGATTAACCCTGGGTAATTTTGACCCAACATTAGATTGCCCTCAAAAGCCACATAATTCTGCCATTTTTCAGTATAGGTATCACCGCAATAGATGAGCTCCCAAACACGAATATGTAACTAGACTTGATTGCGAGGTACCAATTCAAAAGTAGGACAACTCAGAATGGGGAATGAATTTTCTTTGGAATCTCTCTCTGCGGTCATCATGTTGGGACCACTAGTTGAGATGATAGAAATGCCCAAATACCAGGCCTGTGGGGGCTGATTTTCGTAGGTTCTCACACAATTCATGAGAAATATAGCGAGTAGAAATTGCTGACGGCACCGTGCAGCATGACACAAAATGGGCCGTATGAACAAAAGTGAGGTTGATCACCTCCAATGTATTGCACTGTGTACGTCAGCCCACAAACCCAAATATATGAAGAGCTCTATCTTTTGGACGGGTAGTTTGGACAGGTGTCTAAAATGCATTCACTTCTTCCAATCAAAAATAATTGTGGTACTTGCTCAGAGGAGAACTGTGGGTGTGTATTTGCAAAAAAAAATACTAAAAAGAAGACTATTCAAGGGTTAATGCCAATAACTGGAACGACTGGAAATACAAATGGTGGAACAAAAAGTTTTGAAATACAATAATAACAAACTTATTTGAATCTAGCCGAACATTTATCTCTCTCTG
>CM068958.1:15478711-15493147 GCA_035128595.1 Eptatretus atami | reverse complement strand
CATAGAGGCCGAATCCATATCGCAGTTAGCTGTTGCCGTGCACGTGCAGTTCGAGAATTCAAAACTACAGGAGGAGAATGTGTATGTTTAAAAAGTCAACGAATACGAACATTTTGTATTTCAAAAAACCCTAGCGTTTTTAACCATGAAGCCTTCTGTTACGATTAATACGCCGGCGCACTATTCGAAGCAATTTTTTTTCTTAATGGAAATTTAATTTTTTTTTTTTTTAATATATATAATTTTTTTTCATTTTATGGAAAGCCACTTAGCGCATCCTGGAGCTGAATGTTAGGTCTATATGTGTGTAAAGTTTCATCAAGATCGGTTCACTGGTCTAGGAGCTTATTGGTTACAAACAAACAGACAGACAGACAAACAGTCAGAAGGACTGCATTTATGTAGTAGATTTCTTCAACATTGGTTTTGACATTTTAAATTTAAGTGAGCCAGTATTGTTCAAGATTTTCACCTGTTCTCTTGTGAGCAAAACATCAATTCTTACTGCTCCTTTTCTCTGAATTGTATTAACGTTAATCATACAAGGCTTTTGATTTTGAATACAAGATGATAATTTATGAAGATTGATTTGATTAACATCTACCCCAGTTGGTACTTTACCACTCATTTATTTAACAAAAAAATTATGTGAGACTAATCATAACACCATTATCTGTATTAATCTGTAATTCTGTTTCTTCCAAAAGCAAACAATATGTATCAACTTCTTCACTCTCTTCTCTTTCAATGTATAGGGAAGTATCCACTCAATTAGACTTTATCGTTTCCTTTTGAGCACTCAGGTCAATCGCATAGATTGTATACAGACTTTTAAATGCTGTCATATCCAAAATAGGTTCTTTATTTCCATTGCTTTCACACACCTTTGGTAAGACTTGTATGCTTCAGCATAATCATTTTTTCCCAATTAATTTCCAATCTATCTCATGGATAAAATGTTCCATCTAGAGAAATGTGAAGTTGTTTCACCTTCGCATTATCACTCAACGCATTATTCTTATCAGTAACAGTATCACCATCTGGTTTAAAAAAAATGAGCCACAGATATCGTGGCTTTCCTTCCAGAACACCCAAATTCCACGTGTAAGTGGTTTGGTTCAGTTAACGTGTTGGCATCTTCTTTTAAGGTATGATACATTGATTGAGTGGTTTCTTTGAGTTAAGTCTTCTATTCAACATCTCTTCTGTTTTAAGATTAGGAGTATATTCACTAATATACCAACTAATTTCATTAATTATAAATTTATTCTGAGCAGCAAAAGCATTAGCCACACCAAAAATCAATCTATTTTCATTATCATTCCTTTGCAGTTGAAATCTAATTTTAAGACCATACAGAACTTTATCATGATCACAAAATCCAAATATACCTTTAAGAGAAACTGCCACAGTAAAACTATTACCTGCTTTTGTATCATCATTATACATTCCTTTCCTTTGACGATATCCAGGGTCTGTGTTTGTTCCCGTTGCCATATCAGGAATAAAACCTTCGACAGTCCCCTTTCCCATTCTTTCACTAAATGAATATAGTGTAAATTTCATCATTTCAGATGCAGCAGAGACATAATCAACCACTTCAAATTTTTGTGTTCCAATGTACAAACGAACACTATCAAACATTTTCCAGAAGAAATCATTTATGAGTGTAGCGTTTGTGTTAGTCGCAGCCTTAGTGAATGTAAATTTACACAACAAAATGTTCGGCTAGATTCAAATAAGTTTGTTGATTATTTATTTCAAAACTTTTTGTTCCATTTGTATTCCAGTCTGTTCCAGTTATTGCATTTACCTTGAAGTAGTCTTCTTTTTTAGTATTTTTTTTTTTGCAAAATACACACCACAGTTCTCCTCTGAGCAAGTACCCTCAATTATTTTTGATTGAGAAGTGAATGCATTTGAGACACCTGTCCAAACTACCCCTCCAAAAGATAGAGCATCTTTCATATATTTGGGTTTTGTGAGCTGACGTACACGTGCAATACATCTGGAGGTGATCAACCTCACTTTGTGTTCATGACGGCCCATTTTGTGTCATGCTTGCACGGTGCCGTCAGCATTTCTACTCGCTATATTCTTCATGAATTGTGTTGAGAACCTAGAAATATCAGCCCCACAGCCTGGTATTTGGGTCATTCTATGCCATCTCAACTAGTGGTCCCAACATGATGACCTCAGAGAGAGATTCCAAAGAAAATTCATTCCCCAATTCTGAGTTGTCTATCTTTTGAATTGGTCACTCGCAAATCAAGTCTATGTTTACATATTGATGTTTTGGGAGGCTCATCTATTGCGGTGATACCTATAACTTGAAAATGGCAGAATGTATGTGGCTTTTGAGGGCAAATTCTGAAGTGTTGGGTCAAAATTACCCAGGTTCAATCGACCAGCTGATGTATTTATCTTGCTCAAAAACAAACTTTTGTCTTTATTTTACTGGATTTTATGAATATGGGTGCTCACCCAGTGGCCACATAAATAATCAGAGGAATTACATGTTATCGATATGTCATATAGACATGGGTATATCCCAACAACATGAATATAAAAGATCAATTAATTTCTAAATGGGTGGCTGGGGTCAAACGCTGGATCTGCAAACAAATTATCCACCAGATCAAGGCTCTCAGAAGAGCAGGATGAACGTGGAGCAACAGTTGGACACAATAAGCACCTGAATAAACAACCAGGAAGAGAGGAGGAGAGGAAACAAAGTAACCTGCAAGTACGAGCATTCGGATAGGCAGGCTCGATGGGGGTTAAAACGATTATGGGTAAGGATGGGGAAGATATGAGATTGTGCATCACTGCTGGAAACTCTGGATGGAAGAGTAGGATATAACCTACTCAGGAAGGCAGTTCCACAAATGAGAGGAAAAATGAACAAAAGAGTGGAGCTGTGCGATGGGTTTTCATTGGAAACCGGAGCTCCAGCAGTTGTCAGCCGCTCTATCGCCCGGCTACTCGCCAAAGCTTTCTTTTCACAAAATATAATTTTTTTTTAAAATGTGGAGGCATTTATCACTCGGTGTAATTCGATCGAGGGAACGAACGTTGACTCAGTCGAAGAACAGATTGTGATAGGCCTATAAATATATACAGTAGTTACAGTTTGATAATTCACTCCATTCAGTTATTTCCCAGACCCAACAACAGCCACGTGTGACTCGTAGGATAGCAACGGCCTGCACTGTTATATTCTTCAACCTAAATACTGTGAAACAATTCTGTTATCTGTTATATTGCCCAATTATCTCGTTATCAAGTTCCGTCAAGTCATGTCCGACTTCTGGTGACATTCATGATCAGATTTCTCCAAACATCCCTATCCTGCACTACTTCCCGAAGCTCTGGCAGAGGCAGCTACTCACATCCATACATTGAAACTGGAAATACCAGATCACTATCCAGCCTCCTTCTGTTTGTATGATCATATCTTTGTATTTCCAGATCTCTATCAATCCCGACATTGTTCTCCCCAACGCTAACCATCTATCAATTATTTATCCTCCGCATTCTCCACTTACTTCAACTTAGAACCCAGGAAGATGAAACTTCCACTATTTATGCCAGATTATCTCTCAATCTGAACACCTCAATCTTCTCATTTGACAAGGTTTTTTTTTAATGTTTCAATGAAGACCAGCTTTTTCACTTTCCTTCTTCACTGTATGCAGCAGTTTCATCAAGTCCTCTTCACTTTCTGCCAACAGAGTAGTATCATCAGCATACCTTAGGTTGTTGATACATCTCCCTCCAACCCGGACTCCAGCCTCAATCTCATCCGAGTTTGATTTCCTTATGATGTACTCACCATGTAGATCAAGCAAGTAAGGGGAGAGAATGCACCCCTGTTTGATTCCTTTTCCAATTCCAAACCATTCTGTCTGTCTCTCTCCCCATACTCTGTCTTACTGTATCATCTTGTTTAGTGTACAAGCTTCTTATCAGACATATCAGGTGCTCTGACATCCCCATTTCTCTCAGCATAATCCACATCAAATCCTGAGCAGTACTAGAATGGCACTTGGTGGAGCACATACCTCCACCAGGCTAAACAGATTGCTTTTTGTATCCCACTGATAGGCTGGATCTGCATCCGGACCTTAATCAAAATCGAATCTGCTGCTTATCACCTACCAAACTCATCCACCTAGTTTTGTCATAACCAGTCCACAACTTTTGAAATATTGTGTTTACATATATATATATATATATATATATATATATATATATATTATATATATATATATATAGTTTTGGCCATATCTTTCAATTGTGAAGAATCACTTTAAAAAAATTATACAGTCCGGATCTTCCACAAAATCTAATGACTTCGTCCTTGTCACACACCCAACCTGTCCTTTAAGTTTGCCTGAATTCGTCCATAACTTTTTGAGATATCTTGCTCACAGATAGACAAACAAGCGGATAGGATTGAAACAAAGCCCCTGTTCACCTTTGGTGGGGTAGATAACAATCTAAAGCTTTGCTATGGTCTTTGAAACAGAGATACTTTGTCCATACAAACCCTACTTCCCAGAGACAGCCGAAGGAAGCCGATCAACCTTGTGTATAGTATCCTCTATTGTTCGCACAACCAAAATAGAAGTATCGCTTGATAGAGAACTAGAGGGGGAGCACTCGGTAGAGTGCAAAACCTCCGCCGCCAATACTGCTGGGTCACTTAAGTGAACCTGATATCCTATTTATTGTAGGTCAAAACGGATCAGACTCTACTGAACCACGATTGAATAAACTAAACTAGATCGATGCGCATGTAGAAATGCCAAAAAAAAAATCGAAATTTTTTTGAAAAAAAGTTGCAAAATTTTTGTTTTTTTTTCTCTAACAAAGTTTTTTTGGGGGGGGGGGTTGGAAATAACTTAAAACATGTAGAAATGCAAAAAATATTCAAATATTTTTCAAATAAAATCAAAATTTTTTTGAAAAAAAGTTGCAAAATTTTTTTTTTCTCTAACAAATTTTTTTTTTGGGTTGGAAATCACTTAAAACATGTAGAAATGCAAAAACAAAAATTCAAATTTTTTTTTTAATGGCCGCCATAGCGGCCATATTGGACTTTGGACCAAGTCCAAAATCTAATGGCATGATCCTTGGACCATACCTAATCCCCCCACCAAGTTTCGTCGAAATCCGTCCAGGAGTTTTTCCGTAATACTGTTCACAAACAAACAAACAAAAAACAGACAGGGGTGAAAACAGTAACCTCCGTCCATCTTCGATGGCGGAGGTTAATAACACCAGCTGAATGCGTGGTTGGTGTGGAGCATTGGCCGTCAAAAGTGAAGTGCAATTCAAACTCCGCTCTAGGAATTTGATTTTGAGACTCGAACACCAGGTGGTGATATCTTCAAAATTTTATGCATTGATTGAAGACGAGAGCTATGCCTTTATCAAATGACTGGCCATAATTGGAATCAGGTTTTTGTTGAGAATGTTCTGAGCCTGCCTGTGTCACTTGTTTTGGCAGTCGTATGACGTTTAGGCCGATGGTACCGTACGTCAGTATGGCATTACTCATTGGACAGGATGTGTCTGCTATTCATAACACAAGACAATAATGCTAAAAATATATTACTGATTATGGAATTGTATCATGGTTGCTTGATGAGTCATATTTATTTGACCTTTTTGTTTTTTTTTTTTTCTGTGACGTATGTGACTTTGTTACCAAACATACCTGACTTTTTACCCCGCACAAGCAAACTGAAGAGCGGCTTAAGCAATTGGTTCAAAATATAGTATGGTTTGGTTGATGTATTTTCAAGTGCACCACAGCACGTGCATTTGTTGTTTATAATTCACCGTTCCAAGCTTATGGAAATATCCAAACGGCGCATCTGTCCAGGTTCCTCCTGATGACCACTTTTGCTCTTGCTTATTCAGGTTTCTTCTGATGACTCCAATGCTGTATTTGGTGTTTTTATTTGATTGTGTTTGTGCCATATCCTGATGCGTGTGGACTCTTCCCCGCTGACGGACCTCTGGTAGATTGTGTCTGTTGCTGCGTTTGAGTTTCGGAGCAACTGCGGAAATCTCTCTCTCCGGGTTTCTTCCGACATCCCTGATGTTTGTTCCTTTCACACTTCTTTCGACTTTTGCACATTTCTGTTTATTAGCCCCGTTGGACTTGGTATGAAACGGGGCTTTTGGATTGGTCTCAATTTCATGTCGTGCGTGCGTCCGTGCGTCCGCAACCATATCTCTGCACATATATGGACCGGTTTATTTGTACTTGGCAAAAGAACAAAATATGATGTATACATATGTACATCATTTTCTTTCGAGTTCAGATCCAAGATGGCCGACTGGTGGCCATTTAATTTATAGAAAAACCTGATGTTGAACACGTCCTCAACATTTTCTCGGACACACATTTTACCGATGTTGTTCAAACTTGGCACACAGATAAAGAATGATGCTTATGTATGCTTGCCATTCTTTTTTGAGATCAGACCAAATATGGCTGACTGGCGGTGATTTCCTTACAAAATGTGTCCCCAACCATTTCTCAGACATGCATGGTCTGATTTGTTCAAACTTGGCACTATCACAATACATGATTGCGTACACTTGCCACTCACTTTATTTTGTGATCTGATCAAAGATGGTAGACTGGTGGCCATTTTTGATGTCATAAACCCTGGTACCGAACACGTCCTCAACCATTTCTCAGAGATGCATTTACCGATGTTGTTCAAACTTGGCACACAGATACTGAGTGATGGCTAACATATGCACTTCATTTTTTTTTCGAGTTCAGATCCAAGATGGCTGACTGGCAGCCATTTTAATTATTTTGAAAACCTGATGTTGAACAAGTCCTCAACCATTTCTCGGACATGCATTTACCGATGTTGTTCAAACTTGGCAAACAGATAACGAATGATGGCTTACGTATGCACGTCATTTTTTTTTATTGAGATCAGATTCAACATGGCAAATGTGTCCCCAACCATTTCTCATGCACGCATGGTCCGATGTTGTTCAATCTTGACACAAGCACAGTACACGATGGCATATACGTGCCCCTCACTTTATTTTGCGACCTGATCAAAGATGGCCGACTTGTGGACTGTCGGCCATTTTAGTTGTACATAAATATTGGCTAGCCCTTTAACTCCGTCCAGCAAAATTACTAAAACAACAGGGGCTATGACATTTTATGTCTTCTTTTTTATTTGTTCATTCTCATTCTTCCTTTTTCTTTTACTCTTGATATCCCTCTTTCTTTAGCTATCTGTTGACAGAGAAGTGAACTCTTGCAAATTGTTTTGTAAGGCTTACTTTGCTTTGCCTGGATGGGTTTGATGGTAGAGGAACAGCAGCGAAACCCAAATCCTATCCAGGTATTCCTGATGACTCCATCTTTGCTCTTTGTTTATTGGATTCTTTCTGATGACTCCAATGCAGTATTTAGTCTTTCATTTGATTACATATGCTCTTCGTGATAATTTTTCCTATAAAGATCACTAAGTTTAAGGCGACTCGTGAGTTTTCGTTTCTGTAATCAAGCTTGTGTACACGTCTCCTCTATATGTTGACTTTGTTGGTGTACATGCTTGACCGGGTTTTGGAATATCCCTTCTTGCTTCTATGTTAGACGCTGTCCAAAATACTAGATTACCAGAATATAATGTTTAACAACTATAGTAATCTACTTGCACTAACTCTACATTTATAAATTATTTTGTCATCTGCACGTATTTTATTTTTCGGTGAAGTCCAGGCCTCAACTTTTACTCAGAATCAAATTATCTATGTTTTAAGACGTTGAATTTCATAAATGAAAAAGGATTGCAAAGTGTGATATTTTCTGAAATAAATTGTATAATTGTTCATTTAAAACGCACGACATCAAGTTTCCACTTCACGTTGTGGAGGCGTTCCTAGAAAGTGCAACGTTAAGCAAAATGACATCAAGCAGACCAGATATTCTCATGGACCTCGTGTTGTAATCAGGAGGATGCGTTCCCAGGCACATTTTCGGTCACGCAAACATAACTTTAACCTCATTTAACTACATATGAGAGAAAAAAAATAATAAACAAATCCAGAAGGAACACAAATGTACAATTAACTGAACAGTTACAGGGGTACTCACCAAAATGTAGTGCCTAGACTGCTTGTCGGATGGGGGATGTGCTGGTGTAGAGTGGTTGGGTTACAGGAGAGAGATCAGGTCGTCATATCTTGGATGATTGCTCAAATAATTTGTGGGCTGGCAAGGCAAAGGGAGTAATCCCTGAGTGATACGGCGCTCCCTCACCCTGATCAGGCTTCAGTTGAATCAGGCGGCAATCTGGAATCGAGAAATCTCTGATGAAGTAATCGAACGGCTGCGCGGCAAATCGGAGTGGAGAAGTCGTCACCAAGGTGCCGTGAGATTGTGTAATCAGAGCACCGGGAAATACGAATGTTGTACAGTCTTTGTACGAAGACGAACTTGTGTTGAGAAAACCAAGAAGGCTAATTGTGGCTGCAATGCCAGGTGGACAAACATTTAGTGCTTGTATTACAATGTGTCGGGTGTTCATTTTTGTTATTAATGAGTAGTGAACTGCGACAAAATGTAATGTGCTATGAAATAACCATATCTTTCATGCCGTGAGGTGCATAAGGCTGTTGAGGCTGTTTCATTTGGCTAAGGAGTACAGTCCTGGATGGGTCGCCACTCCGACGCAGGATACTCAAATGGCTTATTACTCCAGTAAGCTGGTACTCATTTTGATGACCCCGGAAGGATGGCAGGCAGAGTCAACCCACCTGGTGTTTGTTTCAACAGCACGACAGGGGCTCAAACTCAAGACTCAAAGATCTCAAGCCAGTGCCTTAACCGTTAAGCCAACACCAGGCTAATGTGCTCTGAGCCAGTGCTGATATTGATTCTGGAGCTTGTTTTAAACACTGTACCTCATTGTTGAAAAACTATTCACATTCCTAATTTATCTGAAAGGTCGTCTCAAAGTAATTCAAGTAATATGCACAAAACAGCTCATAATATTCATGACGTGGAAGTACCGTAGGTATTGATGTATTGTGAGTATCTGGGAGGAATTAACACCTTCATTGTTCTGAATGACAGTTTTGCGAACTACTGTTGTTGATTCGTTTCGTCTTTTACTCCAAATTGACTTACCTATGAATGAAGGAAAGAAAAATGGGAAATTGGCCAATTCGACTTTAGGCTGAAAAATACAGTAATCTGACTTATTTCTACCTCATTCACATTCTACTTGACATAGAAACTGCTCTGTGCTATGGTGTGATGTTTGTCATCTGATATTCTCTCGGCCCATCCTTATGTACACAATAAATCTGTCTCTGTCCCTAACTTTCTTGTATAACACAGTTAATGTGCGAGCTTGTCTTCATGTACAGCCTTGTGAGTTTTCTTGGTATTTAAAACCATGTTTCTTCTTATCTGTTTGTCTCATGAATAACATGAAAAGCAGGTTCCAATATCTTTAAAAAGTGGAAGGTCAACTAGTAGCTCTTGCACAAAATAATATGGCATATTTCCAAAGAAAATGCATAATAAAGGACTATTGGTAGACGAGTTGGTTTCCGTTGAAAACTTTTTTTTTTTTCAGGTGAACCAGATTCATGATCCTACACCGCTATCTCCAACTAGAGATGCACCTGTTCCCATACCAACCAATACCTATGAAGATGATGCGTCTCCAGCCAGTGATGGGCCAACAGTCCTGTACCTACCAAATGCATGGAGAACAAATCTGGGTTTGTCAGTCAAACTACAAAATCACCCACTTGGCCCTCTGAGCTAAAAGATACAGCTCTCATGATGGAGGCTTTCTTTGGTCAGAGGACGTGGTACATTCGTCCATTATGTGCTGGGGAAATAATTGCAGGACTGTAAGTAAAGCAGAAGTACAGCGTCTCGCAGGAACCAAGGACCGTTTTCAGCATAATTGGTTATTTGAAAAAGAACTTGCCTGTTGTCCTAAGACTGGATATCGCTGGCTGGTGTACGTCGAGGGTGAAGGGATGTTTTGCCTTTTGTCGCAAACATGATACTGCAAATGCTCAGAACAAAAACGAAGAAGTTTAACTGTGTCCCAGCTTTTCCATTCAAGCGCAAATCGGTAGAGAACATGCAAATTCGAGCATGCACCAAGAGGCGGTGACGAAAGAGCTTCTCAGCCGTAGGTCAACATTCCACAACAAATGCATTTATGAAGAGCACACAAAACAAGAAGTGTACCAGAAGGGTTTTCATACTCTTTATTGGGTTGCTAAAGAAGAGATTGGCAACAAAAATTCACTCATCTTCTCGATCTGATGGACAAGTAGGACTGACTGACTTGAAGCACTTTCAGCACAGGTTTGGTGGTTCTGTGGGGGAAATGTTAATGGTTCTTGGGCGGACTATAAAAGCACAAATTGGTCGGTGAAGTGCAAAAGGCCAGGAGCTTTGGGCTATTACTTGAGGAAGTTCGTGACGTCACTGAAACGCCGCAGTTGGTCACCTTTGTGCAGTTTGTTGATACACTTATAAAGCAAGGTGAATTTCCTTTCTGCTGATGACTTGTTGCTGGAGAATACTTCAGAAAATGCCGAAACGATGAGACCGTCATCCTCCAGCAACTCAAAACCTGTGGCTTGGATATCCGTCAAGTGAGTGGCTTGCATCTGACGGTGCCAGTGTCATGTTGGGTAAAGAATGGCCTGACTGCAAAGCTGCAAGCAGTGTCCGAGACTATATTATCAGTTCACTGCATCTGCCAAAGACTGGCACTCACGTGGTGGAGATGCGAACGATGAAGTTTCGTACATCCAGACGGTGGACAACATTCTTATGAACTTGCGGCATTTCTTCAACAACTCAGCAAAGAAAGCGCAGCTTTTGCAAAAGCGGTTGAAACTTCACATCAGATTGACTCCATTGCAACTGAACAAGGAACAAGAAAACGGAAGAAACCTTCAGAAAGCGTTCAAAACACGATGGTTGTCTCCCCAAAACTCTATCATGGGTGTTTATGAAAATTACCACGCGCTAACACTAGCATTACGCCAGCTCACAGAAGAAGGTGATCCTACCGCTAGGGGCTACTTGCACAAATTGGAACGATTGAATTTCTCTCGGCAGTGTATCTGCTGTCAGCGGTTTGCCAATCTCAGCCATTTCAGCAGGATATTTCAGAAGGAAATATTTCGTTTGCATCCATTAGTCCTGCCATCAATTTCATTCTGGCTTCACTGAAAAATCTTGCAAATAAACAGAAGCCCTTGAAGCAACTGAAAGACGATCTTTCTGAAGGAGAAGACTCACAGTGTGTAACATCCCCACATTAACCGAAAGCGGTGGGCAGCAACTTGCTAATTTGACAGAGAAATATGTTTCGGCTCTGACCGAAAACATAAACAACCGCTTTCAGAATAGCTTGAAGTGCTGACTGCTTTTAGGATTTTTGATCCCATTGCTGTCCCAGAAGGGTCCACAGAAGAGTTTAAAAATATGGCATGGAAGATGTTAGGATCTTGTAGACACTTCTTTCGATGTCTGAGAAATTCAAACGAAAGAGAAAATAGAAGAGTTGGAGTGTGAGTGGAAAACGTTAAGTGCAACCTCTTAAATCTGAAGAAGAAGATTCCACCAGAATTTCTAAATCCCTCACCAATGGCAAAAATTTCGTACCCAGTCTCCGACTGAATGGCTTTTGGAGAAGATTCTTTCTATGCGCAGTACCTACCAGCATCTCATGCCAATGCTTGTCCACATCATGGAAGTGTGTCTATCCCTTCCTGTAAGCAACGCATGGCCAGAGAGAGGTGCATCTGCTGTTAAAAGAGTTGAATAAGAAACAGAATCAAGCGAGAGATGTTGGAGTCGCTCCTCCACACTCTATAAATGGACCAAATGTCAAGAATTCTGGTGAACTTATTGTAGAGGCAGCACAACAGTGGAGAAGCTGAAGACAGGAGAATTTAATACCATCTAGAGGAGGCCAGGTAGTCCAAAGCAGTCCAGTAGCCATTGGTGCTGCAGCAAGAGACAGTTTCATGGAGATAGACTCTTCTTTGGAACCAGAGGAATCTGAAAGTGACAGTGACACTGCAGAAGATTCTTCAGAGTGTGAGCAGGACTCTGAGTGGGACTCGCAGTAAGATTAATCATATTGGATTATCCAATCCGATTTCACATCGAAGAGGCCAAACCTTTTAAATGAAACTGTTCAGACCAGAAACTGTTTACATTTGTTGCTGTGACAACCATACAAATAATCCATTTTAAGTGAACGTTTTGTCGTTAAATGGAACTTTTTTTGGCACTGTTGTGAAAGTGTGAAAGTGTTGCTGTTGTGAAAGTTATTTTTATGATGAAATTTGGTTTCATGGTTAGTTCTATCCCCCCCCCCCAATGTATTGGTATGTGCATGTATATAGCTGTTAAGGCCAAATAACGGTCACAAATAAATCTGTCGGTGCTGCTGAAACTGTGGGGACATGGATTGACTTTGATCTTTTTGTTTTTTGTTTTTGGCTGGATGACTTTTAACTGAATAATACAAATGCTTTCATGGTCTCACTTTCAAAGTAATCCTTACTCTAGATATCAGAATGTGTGTGTTTTACCAGTAAAGTTTGTGAGCTCCAATCTTGCCAATTTGGTTCTTCTGTTCTCAAGTCAATGACTGCTGTATAACAGGAAAACAACAGTCGTATTCTTCTTGAGGGCAATCTTAAATAGATGGTTTTAGTTGAAACTGTTCACCAAATACATGTATGCAAAAGATTGCGCAAAAAATTGCCTTCGTTGGATACCCCCATCCCCATGATAACTGGATTTAAGACCAAAATATGCTCAGACGCCTCTCAGCACATCTCAATTCCAGAGTTTCCAGCCTGGAGGGAGTTAATGGAAGAATGTGTGCATCCTAGAATTGTTGGGGGGGTCGAGGACTGAGAAGTAGAGGGAGCATGACCGGAACGGAGTGGTTAAAAACAAACAAACAACAACCAGATGGTATTCATCGAATACACCCTGCACAGTCTTGAGAAGGACTTGGTGCGAGCCAACTCTTGTTTTTAAAGGTTTTCGTTCTTTGATCCAATATGGCTGCCAGACCATGTGGACTGATGATGTCATCTTAGCAAACCATATTTCCCATGGCTGGTTGATCAATTTGTTAAATTTTGCATTGATTGGTTAAGCGTTTCTCCTACGAAGATTTTCAAAGATTTTCCCTTCGATCCAATATGGCTAGACCTCGTGCACATGATGGTCATTTTTATGAAAATCCTGATCAAATTTCAAGTCAATCGGATGAAATTGAGGATTTTAGAAATTCCGCTTATGCTGACCTTTTGCCTATGTTAACCGAAAAAATAGTTGTGGTTGAATCCATAGCTGAAATGCAAAATTCTCTTCAAATTTCAAGTCAATTGGATGAAAATTTAGATTTTAGAAAATTGGCCGATGTTGTCCTTGGCCGATGTTGACCTCAAAAGAGTGACCGCTATATCACATGGTTATATAACATGCGGTGAATTTCAATTTCCTCTCCTGAATGGTTTTCGATATACGCTCTTAACAAAATGCAAACGTTTCGGTGTACGACATACGTACTACGCTCCCAATCGCTTAACCCACCTTTCGCTTCGAGAGTGCAGGGTTAAAAAGATAAGGGCCAGCACCTTCCTGCGATTTAGTTGTGTTAAATCTCTGGGAAATGTTATCTTGAGAAGCTATTACGTACTTTGTGGAGATGTGGGAGGGGGTGAGAGGTGAGGTGAGAGAGTTGACGTGAGAAGAGAGAGAGAGTTTGAGAGACTTGTTTTTTTGACTTTTTGGGGTCCTTTTATTACAAAATAAAAATATATGTATGTATAAAAAATACAAGTCAGAAGACAGAGAAGACGAAGAAGAGAAAAAGGATTTAATGAGAGAAAAAAAAGGAAAGAATGACAAACAAATGTTCATTTAAATTTAAGAAAAATAAAGCAGAAAAATAATAGCAATAACTACAAAATCAAAACAGGTTACATTATATAGGAATGATCTCAAATAATACCAAATCATTTTCATGAACCTCGCAAACACCCTCCAAGCACCATTTTTCCACAAATCATCAACAATAAACATGGTTTGGAAAAAAATTTAATTCAAGTTTTTAAACGTATGTGGAAACAAGTGCACTAAGAAATGACATTACAATTGCACTGATGAAGTGGTTTAGCCAAATTTCTCTCTTCTTCTCGATAGATTATATTAGGCAGAAAGAGCCAGGCAAGCGGAGTCAGCTGCAGAGAGAGAGAGAGAGAGTCGTCTTACTGCTGATATATCTGATCATGAACGAGCCAGGCAAGCAGAGTCGGCTGCAGAGAGAGGGAGAGCGTCGCCTAACTGCAAATCGAGCGTCACACCGA
>CM068958.1:15462961-15478419 GCA_035128595.1 Eptatretus atami | reverse complement strand
AATTTCCTTACAATATTTGATAAGTTCTAAATTTGATGTTTTATTCTTTTCCAAATTCTTTAAACCACTCAATCAATGCTCATTTATTTATTAGAAAGTATATAATCCACATACCGCCTTTGGTTAATTTTACACCTGACTTGTGCGATAGAAGAGAAAGCATATCTGCCAACTAACAATCTTGCTTTATCAGGCGAGACCTTTCAAGTTTTTTCAGCAATAAATCTACAATTACACCACTCTACACTAATTTGTTCTCCAACATCCTTTGTTATGTCTTTCCACTTCTTTTTGAGCCCGGAGTTGAGCCTTTCCTTTTGTTGCAGTTTTTCACCGTGCTTGAATATATCACCCGTCAATGCCCAGCCTGCACGAAAACTAGCAAATAAAGGAATTTAGAAATGGGAGAATCCTCCACTCGTCTCTCTTATTGAATACTAGCTGAAGTAACCCGGTAATTACCCGGGAAGTTTGCCCTATTTTCCTCACGCTGTTAGACTGAGGCATTAGATGTATGGAGAAAATTAGGAAGGCTTCTTTATTCCCTCAGATTTAATGAAGGAAGGCTTATGCTGCCGTAATCCTCAGAGAGGTCATAGTATGAAAGGCGGCCTGAGCAACTCAATGTTTCTAGCAGTAGTGGCAACTGTCCTTGATGCCTGCCAAAACCCGGACCTAAAAGCTGGAACGTGAGTTTTGTGCTTCTCATGCGCCCGTCGCGTGTTACGCATCGATTTTGCAGTTAGGCGACGCTCTCCTCTCTCTGCAGCCGACTCTGCTTGCCTGGCTCGTCTCATGATCGTATATCAGCCAGTAGACGCTCCTCCTCTCTCTCTCTCTGCAGCTGACATCCGCTTGCCTGGCCTCTTTCCATTAGAGGCCGAATCATATCGCGTTAGCTTGTTGCCCGTGGCACGTGCAGTTCGAGAATTCAAAATTCCACCCTTTTAGGAGGAGAACTGTGTATGTTTAAAAGTCAAACGAATACGAACATTTTGTATTTCAAAAAACCCTAGCGTTTTTTAAACCATGAAGCCTTTCTGACCGATTAATTTACGCCGGCGCACTATTCGAAAGCAATTTTTTTTCTTAATGGAAATTTAATTTTTTTTTTTTTTAATATATATAATTTTTTTTCATTTTATGGAAAGCCACTTAGCGCATCCTGGAGCTGAATGTTAGGTCTATATGTGTGTAAAGTTCATCAAGATCGGTTCACTGGTCTAGGAGCTTATTGGTTACAAACAAACAGACAGACAGACAAACAGTCAGAAGGACTGCATTTATGTAGTAGATTTCTTCAACATTGGTTTTGACATTTTAAATTTAAGTAGCCAGTATTGTTTCAAGATTTTCACCTGTTCTCTTGTGGCAAAACATCAATTCTTACTGCTCCTTTTCTCTGAATTGTATTAACGTTAATCATACAAGGCTTTTGATTTTGAATACAGATGATAATTTATGAGATTGATTTGATTAACATCTACCCCAGTTGGTACTTTACCACTCATTTATTTAACAAAAAAATTATGTGAGACTAATCATAACACCATTATCTGTATTAATCTGTAATTCTGTTTCTTCCTCAAAAGCAACAATATGTTATCAACTTCTTCACTCTCTTCTCTTTCAATGTATAGGGAAGTATCCACTCAATTAGACTTTATTCGTTTCCTTTTGAGCACTCAGGTCAATCGCATCAGATTGTATACAGACTTTTAAATGCTGTCATAATCCAAATAGGTTCTTTATTTCATTGCTTTCACACACCTTTGGTAAGACTTGTATGCTTCAGCATAATCATTTTTTCCCAATTAATTTCCAATCTATCTCATGGATAAAATGTTCCTCTAGAGAAATGTGAAGTTGTTTCACCTTCGCATTATCACTCAACGCATTATTCTTATCAGTAACAGTATCACCATCTGGTTTAAAAAAAATGAGCCACAGATATCGTGGCTTTCCTTCCAGAACACCCAAATTCCACGTGTAAGTGGTTGGTTCAGTTAACGTGTTGGCATCTTCTTTTAAGGTATGATACATTGATTGAGTGGTTTCTTTGAGTTAATCTTCTATTCAACATCTCTTCTGTTTTAAGATTAGGAGTATATTCACTAATATACCAACTAATTCATTAATTATAAATTTATTCTGAGCAGCAAAAGCATTAGCCACACCAAAAATCAATCTATTTCATTACATTCCTTTGCAGTTGAAATCTAATTTTAAACCATACAGAACTTTATCATGATCACAAAATCCAAATATACCTTTAAGAGAAACTGCCACAGTAAAACTATTACCTGCTTTTGTATCATATTATACATTCCTTTCCTTTGACGATATCCAGGGTCTGTTTTTGTTCCCGTTGCCATATCAGGAATAAACCATTCGCAGTCCCCTTTCCCATTCTTTCACTAAATGAATATAGTGTAAA
Organism: Eptatretus atami; assembly: GCA_035128595.1. Lineage (NCBI taxonomy): Eukaryota > Metazoa > Chordata > Myxini > Myxiniformes > Myxinidae > Eptatretus > Eptatretus atami. Next base: position 15,475,982 of record CM068958.1, on the reverse strand, counting down.
TTTCATCATTTCAGATGCAGCAGAGACATAATCAACCACTTCAAATTTTCTGTGTTCCAATGTACAAACGAACACTATCAAACATTTTCCAGAAGAAATCATTTATGAGTGTAGCGTTTGTGTTAGTCGCAGCCTTAGTGAATGTAAATTTACACAACAAAATGTTTCGGCTAGATTCAATAAGTTTGTTGATTATTTATTTCAAAAACTTTTTGTTCATTTGTATTCCAGTCTGTTCAGTTATTGCATTTACCTTGAATGTAGTCTTCTTTTTTAGTATTTTTTTTTTTGCAAAATACACACCCACAGTTCTCCTCTGAGCAAGTACCCTCAATTATTTTTGATTGAGAAGTGAATGCATTTGAGAAACACCTGTCCAAACTACCCCTCCAAAAGATAGAGGCATCTTTCATATATTTGGGTTTTGGGAGCTGACGTACAGTGCAATCATCTGGAGGTGATCAACTCTCACTTTGTGTTCATGACGGCCCATTTTGTGTCATGCTTGCGGTGCCGTCAGCATTTCTACTCGCTATATTCTTCAATGAATTGTGTTGAGAACCTAGAAATATCAGCCCACAGGCCTGTTATTTTGGGTCATTTATTGCCATCTCAACTAGTGGTCCCAACATGATGACCTCAGAGAGAGATTCCAAAGAAAATTCATTCCCCATTCTGAGTTGTCTATCTTTTGTTGGGTCACTCGCAAATCAAGTCTATGTTTACATATTGATGTTTTGGGAGGCTCATCTATTGCGGTGATACCTATAACTTGAAAATGGCAGAATGTATGTGGCTTTTGAGGGCAATTCTGAAGTGTTGGGTCAAAATTACCAGGTTTCAATCGACCAGCTGATGTATTTATCTTGCTCAAAAACAAACTTTTGTTCTTTATTTTACTGGTTTTATGAATATGGGTGCTCACCCAGTGGCCACATAAATAATCAGAGAATACATGTTATCGATATGTCATATAGACATGGGTATATCCCAACAACATGAATATAAAAGATCAATTAATTTCTAAATGGGTGGCTGGGGTCAAACGCTGGATCTGCAAACAAAATTATCCACCAGATCAAGGCTCTCAGAAGAGCAGGATGAACGTGAGCACAGTTGGACCAATTAAAAGCACCTGAATAAACAACCAGGGAAGAGAGGAGGAGAGGAAACAAAGTACCTGCAGTACGACATTCGGATAGGCAGGCTCGATGGGGGGTTAAAACGATTATGGGTAAGGATGGGGAAGATATGAGATTGGTGCATCAACTGCTGGAAACTCTGGATGGAAGAGTAGGATATAACCTACTCAGGAAGGCAGTTCCACAAATGAGAGGAAAAATGAACAAAAGAGTGGAGCTGTGCGATGGTTTTTCATTGGAAACCGGAGCTCCAGCAGTTGTCAGCCGCTCTATCGCCCGGCTACTCGCCAAAGCTTTCTTTTTCACAAAATATAATTTTTTTTTAAAATGTGGAGGCATTTATCATCGGTGTAATTCGATCGAGGGAACGAACGTTGACTCAGTCGAAGACCAGATTGTGATAGGCCTATAAATATATACAGTAGTTACAGTTTGATAATTCACTCCATTCAGTTATTTCCAGACCCAACAACAGCACGTGTGACTCGTAGGATAGCAACGGCCTGCACTGTTATATTCTTCAACCTAAATACTGTGAAACAATTCTGTTATCTGTTATATTGCCCAATTATCTCGTTATCAAGTTCCGTCAAGTCATGTCCGACTTCTGGTGACATTATGATCAGATTTCTCCAAACATCCCTATCCTGCACTACTTCCCGAAGCTCTGGCAGAGGCAGCTACTCACATCCATACATTGAAACTGGAAATTACCAGATCACTATCCAGCCTCCTTCTGTTTGTATGATCATATCTTTGTATTCCAGATCTCTATCAATCCGACATTGTTCTCCCCAACGCTAACCATCTATCAATTATTTTATCCTCCGCATTCTCCACTTACTTCAACTTAGAACCAGGAAGATGAAACTTCCACTATTATGCCAGATTATCTCTCAATCTGAACACCTCAATCTTCTCATTTGACAAGGTTTTTTTTTAATGTTTCAATGAGACCAGCTTTTTCACTTTCCTTCTTCACTGTATGCAGCAGTTTCATCAAGTCCTCTTCACTTTCTGCCAACAGAGTAGTATCATTTCAGCATACCTTAGGTGTTGATACATCTCCCTCCAACCGGACTCCAGCCTCAATCTCATCCGAGTTTTGATTTCCTTATGATGTACTCACCATGTAGATCAAGCAAGTAAGGGGAGAGAATGCACCCCTGTTTGATTCCTTTTCCAATTCCAAACCATTCTGTCTGTCCTCTCTCCCATACTCTGTCTTTTTACTGTATCATCTTGTTTAGTGTAAGCTTCCTCTATCAGACATATCAGGTGCTCTGACATCCCCATTCTCTCAGCATAATCCACATCAAATCCTGAGCAGTACTAGAATGGCACTTGGTGGAGCACATACCTCCACCAGGCTAAACAGATTGCTTTTTGTATCCCACTGATAGGCTGGATCTGCATCCGGACCCTTAATCAAAATCGAATCTGCTGGCTTATCACCTACCAAACTCATCCACCTAGTTTTGTCATAACCAGTCCAACAACTTTTTGAAATATTGTGTTTACATATATATATATTATATATATATATATATATATATATATATATATATATATATATAGTTTTGGCCATATCTTTCAATTGTGAAGAATCACTTTAAAAAATTATACAGTCCCGGATCTTCCACAAAATCTAATGACTTCGTCCTTGTCACACACCAACCTGTCCTTTAAAGTTTTTTGCCTGAAATTCGTCCATAACTTTTTGAGATATCTTGCTCACAGATAGACAAACAAGCGGATAGGATTGAACAAAGCCCTGTTCACCTTTGGTGGGGTAGAATAACAATCTAAAGCTTTGCTATGGTCTTTGAAAACAGAGATACTTTGTCCATCCAACCCTACTTCCCAGAGACAGCCGAAGGAAGCCGATCAACCTTGTGTATAGTATCCTCTATTGTTCGCACAACCAAAATGAAGTATCGCTTGATAGAGAACTAGAGGGGGAGCACTCGTAGAGGCAAAACCTCCGCCGCCAATACTGCTGGGTCACTTAAGTGAACATGATATCCTATTTATTGTAGGTCAAACGGATCAGACTCTACTGAACCACGATTGAATAAACAAACTAGATCGATGCGCATGTAGAAATGCCAAAAAAAAAATCGAAATTTTTTTGAAAAAAAGTTGCAAAATTTTTGTTTTTTTTTTCTCTAACAAAGTTTTTTTGGGGGGGGGGGGGGTTGGAAATACTTAAAACATGTAGAAATGCCAAAAAATATTCAAATATTTTTTAAATAAAAATCAAAAATTTTTTTGAAAAAAAGTTGCAAAATTTTTTTTTTTCTCTAACAAATTTTTTTTTTGGGTTGGAAATCACTTAAAACATGTAGAAATGCAAAAAACAAAAAATTCAAATTTTTTTTTTAATGGCCGCCATAGCGGCCATATTGGACTTTGGACCAAGTCCAAAATCTAAATGGCATGATCCTTGGACCATACCTAATCCCCCCACCAAGTTTCGTCGAAATCCGTCAGGAGTTTTTCCGTAATACTGTTCACAAACAAACAAACAAAAAACAGACAGGGGTGAAAACAGTAACCTCCGTCCATCTTCGATGGCGGAGTTAATAAACACCAGCTGAATGCGTGGTTGGTGTGGAGCATTGGCCGTCAAAAGTGAGTGCAATTCAAACTCCGCTCTAGGAATTTGATTTTGAGACTCGAACACCAGGTGGTGATATCTTCAAAATTTTATGCATTGATTGAAGACGAGAGCTATGCCTTTATCAATGACTGGCCATTAATTGGAATCAGGTTTTTGTTGAGAATGTTCTGAGCCTGCCTGTGTCACTTGTTTTGGCAGTCGTATGACGTTTAGGCCGATGGTACCGTACGTCAGTATGGCATTACTCATTGGACAGGATGTGTCTGCTATTCATAACACAAGACAATAATGCTAAAAATATATTACTGATTATGGATTGTATCATGGTTGCTTGATGAGTCATATTTATTTGACCTTTTTGTTTTTTTTTTTTTTTCTGTGCCGTATGTGACTTTGTTACCAAAACATACCTGACTTTTTCCCCGCACAAGCAAACTGAAGAGCGGGCTTAAGCAATTGGTTCAAAATATAGTATGGTTTGGTTGATGTATTTTCAAGTGCACCACAGCACGTGCATTTGTTGTTTATAATTCACCGTCCAAGCTTATGGAAATATCCAAACGGCGCATCTGTCCAGGTTCCTCCTGATGACCACTTTTGCTCTTTGCTTATTCAGGTTTCTTCTGATGATCCAATGCTGTATTTGGTGTTTTATTTGATTGTGTTTGTGCCATATCCTGATCTTGTGTGGACTCTTCCCGCTGACGGACCTCTGGTAGATTGTGTCTGTTGCTGCGTTTGAGTTCTCGAGCAACTGCGGAAATCTCTCTCTCCGGTTCTTCCCGAATCCCTGATGTTTGGTTCCTTTCACACTTCTTTCGACTTTTGCACATTTCTGTTTATTAGCCCCGTTGGACTTGTATGAAACGGGGCTTTTGGATTTGGTCTCAATTTCATGTCGGTGCGTGCGTCCGTGCGTCCGCAACCATATCTCTGCACATATATGGACCGGTTTATTGTACTTGGCAAAAGAACAAAATATGATGGTATACATATGTACATCATTTTCTTTCGAGTTCAAGTCCAAGATGGCCGACTGGTGGCCATTTAATTTATAGAAAAACCTGATGTTGAACACGTCCTCAACATTTTCTCGGACACACATTTTACCGATGTTGGTTCAAACTTGGCACACAGATAAAGAATGATGGCTTATGTATGCTTGCCATTCTTTTTTGAGATCAGACCAAATATGGCTGACTGGCGTGATTTCCTTACAAAATGTGTCCCCAACCATTCTCAGACATGCATGGTCTGATTTGTTCAACTTGGCACTATCAACAATACATGATTGCGTACACTTGCACTCACTTTATTTTGTGATCTGATCAAAGATGGTAGACTGGTGGCCATTTTTGATGTCATAAACCTGGTACCGAACACGTCCTCAACCATTCTCTCAGAGATGCATTTACCGATGTTGTTCAAACTTGGCAACAGATACTGAGTGATGGCTAACATATTGCACTTCATTTTTTTTTCGAGTTCAGATCCAAGATGCTGACTGGCAGCCATTTTAATTATTTTGAAAACCTGATGTTGAACAAGTCCTCAACCATTTCTCGACATGCATTTACGATGTTGTTTCAAACTTGGCAAACAGATAACGAATGATGGCTTACGTATGCACGTCATTTTTTTTTTATTGAGATCAGTTTCACATGGCAAATGTGTCCCCAACCATTTCTCATGCAGCATGGTCCGATTTGTTTCAATCTTGACACAAGCACAGTACACGATGCATTACGTGCCCCTCACTTTATTTGCGACCTGATCAAAGATGGCCGACTTGTGGACTGTCGGCCTTTTAGTTGTACATAATATTGGCCTGCCCTTTAACTCCGTCCAGCAAAATTACTAAACAACAGGGGCTATGACATTTATGTCTTCTTTTTTATTTGTTCATTCTCATTCTTCCTTTTTTCTTTTACTCTTGATATCCCTCTTTCTTTAGCTATCTGTTGACAGAGAAGTGAAACTCTTTGCAAATTGTTTTGTAAGGCTTACTTTGCTTTGCCTGGATGGGTTTGATGGTAGAGGACAGCAGCGAAACCCAAATCCTATCCAGGTATTCCTGATGACTCCATCTTTGCTCTTTGTTTTATTTGGATTCTTTCTGATGACTCCAATGCAGTATTTAGTCTTTCATTTGATTACATATGCTCTTCGTGATAATTTTTCCTATAAAGATCACTAAGTTTAAGGCGACTCGTGAGTTTTTCGTTTCTGTAATCAGCTTGTGTACCGTCTCCTCTATATGTTGACTTTGTTGGTGTACATGCTTGACCGGGTTTTGGAATATCCCTTCTTGCTTCTATGTTAGACGCTGTCAAAATACTAGATTACCAGAAATATAATGTTTAACAACTATAGGTAATCTACTTGCACTAACTCTACATTTATAAATTATTTTTGTCATCTGGCACGTATTTTATTTTTCGGTGAAGTCCAGGCCTCAACTTTTCTCAGAATCAAATTATCTATGTTTTAAGACGTTGAATTTCATAAATGAAAAAGGATTGCAAAGTGTGATATTTTTCTGAAATAAATTGTATAATTGTTCATTTAAAACGCACGACATCAAGTTTCCACTTCACGTTGTGGAGGCGTTCCTAGAAAGTGCAACGTTAAGCAAATGACATCAAGCAGACCAGATATTCTCATGGACCTCGTGTTGTAATCAGGAGGATGCGTTCCCAGGGCACATTTTCGGTCACGCAAACATAACTTTAACCTCATTTAACTACAATATGAGAGAAAAAAAATAATAAACAAATCCAGAAGGAACCAAATGTACAATTAACTGAACAGTTACAGGGTACTCACCAAAATGTAGTGCCTACGACTGCTTGTCGGGATGGGGGATGTGTGCTGGTGTAGAGTGGTTGGGTTACAGGAGAGAGATATCAGGTCGTCATACTCTTGGATGATTGCTCAAATAATTTGTGGGCTGGCAAGGCAAGGGAGGTAATCCCTGAGTGATACGGGCTCCCTCACCCTGATCAGGCTTCAGTGAATCAGGCGGCAATCTGGAATCGAGAAATCTCTGATGAAGTAATCGAACGGCTGCGCGGCCAATCGGAGTGGAGAAGTCGTCACCAAGGTGCGTGAGATTGTGTAATCAGAGCACCTGGGAAATACGAATGTTGTACAGTCTTTGTACGAAGACGAACTTGTGTTGAGAAAACCAAGAAGGCTAATTGTGGCTGCAATGCCAGGTGGACAAACATTTAGTGCTTGTATTACAATGTGTCGGGTGTTCATTTTTGTTATTAATGAGTAGTGAACTGCACAAAAATGTAATGTGCTTATGAAATAACCATATCTTTCATGCCGTGAGGTGCATAAGGCTGTTGAGGCTGTTTCATTTGGCTAAGGAGTACAGTCCTGGATGTGCGCCACTCCGACGCAGGATACTAAATGGCTTATTACTCCAGTAGCTGGTACTCATTTTGATGACCCGGAAGGATGGCAGGCAGAGTCAACCCACCTGGTGTTTTTTCAACAGCACGACAGGGGCTCAACACTCAAGACTCAAAGATCTCAAGCCAGTGCCTTAACGTTAAGCCACACCAGGCCTAATGTGCTCTGAGCCAGTGCTGATATTGATTCTGGAGCTTGTTTTAAACACTGTACCTCATTGTTGAAAAACTATTCACATTCTAATTTATCTGAAAGGTCGTCTCAAAGTAATTCAAGTATTATGCACAAAACGGCTCATAATATTCATGACGTGGAAGTACCGTAGGTATTGATGTATTGTGAGTATCTGGGAGGAATTAACACCTTCATTGTTTCTGAATGACAGTTTGCGAAACTACTGTTGTTGATTTCGTTTCGTCTTTTACTCCAAATTGACTTACCTATGAATGAAGGAAAGAAAAATGGGAAATTGGCCAATTCGACTTTTAGGCTGAAAATAACAGTTAATCTGACTTATTTCTACCTCATTCACATTCTACTTGACAAGAAAACTGCTCTGTGCTTATGGTGGGATGTTTGTCATCTGATATCTTCTCGGCCATCCTTATGTACACAATAAATCTGTCTCTGTCCCTAAACTTTCTTGTATAACAACAGTTAATGTGCGAGCTTGTCTTCATGTACAGCCCTTGTGAGTTTTCTTGGTATTTAAAACCATGTTTCTTCTTATCTGTTTGTCTCATGAATAACATGAAAAAGCAGGTTCCATAATTCTTTTAAAAAGTGGAAGGTCAACTAGTAGCTCTTGCACAAAATAATATGGCATATTTCCAAAGAAAATGCATAATAAAGGACTATTGGTAGACGAGTTGGTTTCCGTTGAAAACTTTTTTTTTTTTCAGGTGAACCAGATTCATGATCCTACACCGCTATCTCCAACTAGAGATGCACCTGTTCCCATACCAACCAATACCTATGAAGATGATGCGTCTCCAGCCAGTGATGGGCCAACAGTCTGTACCTCCCCAAATGCATGGAGAACAAATCTGGGTTGTCAGTCAAACTACAAAATCACCACTTGGCCTCTGAGCTAAAAGATACAGCTCTCATGATGGAGGCTTTCTTTGGTCAGAGGACGTGGTACATTCGTCCATTATGTGCTGGGGAAATAATTGCAGGACTGTAAGTAAAGCAGAAGTACAGCGTCTCGCGGAACCAAGGACCGTTTTCAGCATAATTGGTTATTTGAAAAGAACTTGCCTGTTGTCCTAAGACTGGATATCGCTGGCTGGTGTACGTCGAGGGTGAAGGGATGTTTTGCCTTTTGTCGGCAAAACATGATACTGCAAATGCTCAGACAAAAACGAAGAAGTTAACTGTGTCCAGCTTTCCATTCAAGGGCAAATCGGTAGAGGAACATGCAACATTCGAGCATGCACCAAGAGGCGGTGACGAAAGAGCTTCTCAGCCGTAGGTCAACATTCCACAACAAATGCATTTATGAAGAGCACACAAAACAAGAAGTGTAACCAGAAGGGTTTTCATACTCTTTATTGGGTTGCTAAAGAAGAGATTGGCAACAAAAATTCACTCATCTTCTCGATCTGATGGAACAAGTAGGACTGACTGACTTGAAGCACTTTCAGCACAGGTTTGTGGTTCTGTGGGGGAAATGTAATGGTTCATTGGGCGGACTATAAAAGCACAAATTGGTCGGTGAAGTGCAAAAGGCCAGGAGCTTTGGGCTATTACTTGAGGAAGTTCGTGAGCGTCACTGAAACGCCGCAGTTGGTCACCTTTGTTGCAGTTTGTTGATACACTTATAAAGCAAGGTGAATTTCCTTTCTGCTGATGACTTGTTGCTGGAGAATACTTCAGAAATGCCGAAACGATGAAGACCGTCATCCTCCAGCAACTCAAAACCTGTGGCTTGGATTCCAGTCAAGTGAGTGGCTTGCATGACGTGCCAGTGTCATGTTGGGTAAAGGAATGGCCTGACTGCAAAGCTTGCAAGCAGTGTCCGAGACTATATTATCAGTTCACTGCATCTGCCAAAGACTGGCACCCACGTGGTGGAGATGCGAACGATGAAGTTTCGTACATCCAGACGGTGGACAACATTCTTATGAACTTGCGGCATTTCTTCAACAACTCAGCAAAGAAAGCGGCAGCTTTTGCAAAAGCGGTTTGAAACTTCACATCAAGATTGACTCCATTGCAACTGAACAAGGAACAAGAAACGGAAGAAAACTTCAGAAAGCGTTCAAAACACGTGGTTGTCTCCCCAAAACTCTTATCATGGGGTGTTTATGAAAATTACCACGCGCTAAACACTAGCATTACGCCAGCTCACAGAAGAAGGTGATCCTACGCTATGGGGCTACTTGCACAAATTGGAACGATTGAATTTCTCTCGGCAGTGTATCTGCTGTCAGCGGTTTTGCCAATCTCAGCCATTTCAAGCAGGATATTTCAGAAGGAAATATTTCGTTGCATCCATTAGTCCTGCCATCAATTTCATTCTGGCTTACTGAAAAATCTTGCAAATAAACAGAAGCCCTTGAAGCAACTGAAAGACGATTCTTTCTGAAGGAGGAAGACTCACAGTGTGTAACATCCCCACATTAACCGACAAGCGGTGGGCAAGCAACTTGCTAATTTGACAGAGAAATATGTTTCGGCCTCTGACCGAAAACATAAACAACCGCTTTCAGAATAGCCTTGAAGTGCTGACTGTTTTAGGATTTTTGATCCCATTGCTGTCCAGAAAGGTCCACAGAAGAGTTAATAAATATGGCATGGAAGATGTTAGGATCTTGGTAGACACTTTTTCGCGATGTCTGAGGAAATTCAAACGAAAGAGAAAATAGAAGAGTTGGAGTGTGAGTGGAAAACGTTTTAAGTGCAACCTCTTAAATCTGAAGAAGAAGATTCGCACCAGAATTTCTAAATCCTCACCAATGGGCAAAAATTTCGTTACCCAGTCCCCGACTGAATGGCTTTTGGGAAGATTCTTTCTATGCGCAGTACCTACCAGCATCTCATGCCAATGCTTGTCCACATCATGGAAGTGTGTCTATCCCTTCCTGTAAGCAACGCATGGCCAGAGAGAGGTGCATCTGCTGTTAAAAGAGTTGAATAAGAAACAGAATCAAGCGAGAGATGTTGGAAGTCGCTCCTCCACACTCTATAAATGGACCAAATGTCAAGATTCTGGTGAACTTATTGTAGAGGCAGCACAACAGTGGAGAAGCTGAAGACAGGAGAATTTAATACCATCTAGAGGAGGCCAGGTAAGTCCAAAGCAGTCCAGTAGCCTTGGTGCGGCAGCAAGAAGACAGTTTCATGGAGATAGACTCTTCTTTGGAACAGAGGAATCTGAAAGTGACAGTGACACTGCAGAAGATTCTTCAGAGTGTGAGCAGGACTCTGAGTGGGACTCGCAGTAGATTAATCATATTGGATTATCCAATCGATTTCACATCGAAGAGGCCAAACCTTTTAAATGAAACTGTTCAGACCAGAAACTGTTTACATTTGTTGCTGTGACAACCATACAAATAATCCATTTTTAAGTGAACGTTTTGTCGTTAAATGGAACTTTTTTTGGCACTGTTGTGAAAGTGTGAAGTGTTGCTGTTGTGAAAGTTATTTTTATGATGAAATTTGGTTTCATGGTTAGTTCTATCCCCCCCCCCCATGTATTGGTATGTGCATGTATATGCTGTTAGGCCAAATAACGGTCACAAATAAATCTGTCGGTGCTGCTGAAACTGTGGGGACATGGATTGACTTTGATCTTTTTGTTTTTTGTTTTTGGCTGGATGACTTTTTTAACTGAATAATACAAATGCTTGGTCATGGTCTCACTTTCAAAGTAATCCTTACTCTAGATATCAGAATGTGTGTGTTTTACCAGTAAAGTTTGTGAGCTCCAATCTTGCCAATTTGGTTCTTCTGTTCTACAAGTCAATGACTGCTGTATAACAGGAAAACAACAGTCGTATTCTTCTGAGGGCAATCTTTAAATAGATGGTTTTAGTTGAAACTGTTCACCAAATACATGTATGCAAGAAGATTGCGCAAAAAATTGCTTCGTTGGATACCCCCATCCCCATGATAACTGGATTTAAGACCAAAATATGCTCAGACGGCCTCTCAGCACATCTCAATTCCCAAGAGTTCCAGCCTGGAGGGAGTTAATGGAAGAATGTGTGCATCCTAGAATTGTTGGGGAGGGTCGAGGACTGAGAAAGTGAGGGAGCATGACCGGAACGGAGGTGGTAAAAACAAACAAACAACAAACCAGATGGTATTCATCGAATCACTCCTGCACAGTCTTGAGAAGGACTTGGTGGCGAGCCCAACTCTTGTTTTTAAAGGTTTTCGTTCTTTGATCCAATATGGCTGCCAGACCATGTGGACTGATGATGTCATCTTAGCAAACCATATTTCCCATGGCTGGTTGATCAATTTGTTAAATTTTGCATTGATTGGTTAAGCGGTTTCTCCTACGAAGATTTTCAAAGATTTTCCGCTCGATCCAATATGGTTAGACCTCGTGGCACATGATGGTCATTTTTATGAAAATCCTGATCAAATTTCAAGTCAATCGGATGAAAATTGAGGATTTTAGAAATCCGCTTATGCTGAACCTTTTGCCTATGTTAACCGAGAAAAATAGTGTGGTCTGAATCCAGTAGCTGAAATGCAAATTCTCTTCAAATTTCAGTCAATTGCGATTGAAAATTTAGATTTTAGAAAATTGGGCCGATGTTGTCCTTTGGCGATGTTGACCTCAAAAGAGTGACCGCTATATTCACATTGTTATATAACATGCGTAAGTTTCAAATTTCCTCTCCTGAATGGTTTTTCGATATACGCTCCTTTAACAAAATGCAAACGTTTCGGTCGTACGAATACGTAACGTAACGCCCCATCGGCTTAACCCTCCTTTCGCTTCGAGAGTGCAGGGTTAAATAAGATAAGGGCCCAGACCTTCCTGCGATTTAGTGTGTTAAGATCTCTGGGAAATGTTTATCTTGAGAAGCTATTACGTACTTTTGTGGAGATGTGGAAGGGGGTAAGTGTGAGAGGGTGAGAGAGTTGAGTGAGAGAGAGCAGAGGTTTGAGAGACTTGTTATTTTTTGACTTTTTGGGGTCCTTTTATTACAAAAAGTAACACAATATAATGTATGTATAAAAATACAAGTCACGAAACAAGGAAGACGAAGAAGAGGAAAAAGGATTACATGAGGAAAAAAAAGGAAAGAATGACAAAAACAAATGTCTCATGTTGAAATTTAAGAAAAATAAAGCAGAAAATATAATAGCAATAACTACAAAATCAAAACAGGTTAACATTATTAAATAGGAATGATCTCAAATAATACCAATCATTTTCATGAACCTCCGAAACACACCCTCCAAGCACATTTTTTCCACAAATCATCAACAATAAATCATGGTTTGGAAAAAAATTTAATTCAAAGTTTTTAAACGTTGGTGGAAACAAGTGCACTAAGAAATGACATTACAATTGCACTTGATGAAGTGGTTTAGCCAAATTTCTCTCTTCTTCTCGATAGATTATATTAGGCAAAAAATTCATAATGTGGTTATTTGTATGAGAGATGAATTAACAAACGTGCCTAAACATACAATGAATATTGTTATGAACTTAGAAGATAATAATGGGAACGGTTCTCATTGGGTTTGTATTTTAATAGTCGACAAATATTATTTTGATAGTTTTGGTCTTCCACCATCTGTTGAAGTAATAAAATGCTTACAGAATGGTGTTTATCAAACATTTCAAGTCCAATAATTAAAT
>CM068958.1:15430061-15454977 GCA_035128595.1 Eptatretus atami | reverse complement strand
TTGAATCAAGATTTTCCCATGGTGCTGGTTCAATCTTCACGATGGGATCTGCAGAAATGACACATTTATAAATAAATATGAAAAGAAAAAGAAAAGAAAACAAGTAGCGGTACATTCAAAGTCCACCACGCCCATGCCAAATAAATAAATAAACCAATGTCACCCGCAGGGTGACCCGTATCTTGCCAAAAGGTGACCACGTGTGACTTCTTTAAGGTCACACTGAGGTGAACAGAGCTGCTATCCACCAGGAGCGACTCCTTGAGGAATATCTGCCTACGAGAGATTCCGATGAGAATCGTTGTACAGAGTAACCATGAAAAATATGCGTTTGCCTCATAACGTCACCAAATGACGTCATAATGTCTCAAGCTTGACATATCTAGAAAGCACTCATCGAGGTGTTCAATTTGAGGTACTACACGATATGGTTCCTAAAACTTGAAAATTTGACCTTGGGGTCAAATATGTTTGACCTTAGGCGCTAACCATGAAGGTCAAGGCCAATCGCCACCAAAAATTAATCAGCTGAGCGCCAGACCATGAACTATATTCCCATGAAGTTTGAAGACGATCCGATCAAAATTACTCAAAAAATAAGGGTTTCGTCAACTCCCCTGATTTGCGACAAAGTGACCTTGACCTTTGACCTTGACCTTCAAAATTTTATGCGCTGAAAGGGACCTCTATAGGCCTCTGATATGCGAAGTTACAAAAATTTCCAATGATAACTGTGCTCTGCAGAATTTTTTATACGTGATTACAGACAAAAAAAATAAAAAAAAACAAACAACAAAACATACAAGCTGACTAACATATCTTGCAAAAACTTCGTTTTGGCAAGATAATAATATTCCAGCACGCGATACCGCCGGGGCACCTTCGACGCCCGGCGATGCCATGCCGCCTTGCAGCACGTGGAGTCGGAATTGGGAGGGAGCGGTGTACAACAATTGATTGATTAAATGCAGAATAAAAAAATATATTTATTGTAAAATAATTAATTTCTCGATCGATTGCCGAATAGCCGAAACCACCGTTTCATCCGAATCTGTAACTTTTTGAAGATTAATTGATCGAAAAATGAATTATCGATGAATTGATTAATCAATAAATCAAAAAGAACCTTTGTCCAAATATCAGCTTCAAAGCTCAAAATATGCCTGAGATATTGCCAGGATGAGAAGTAAAATAAATAAGTAATTAATAAATTGATAATAATTAAGTAATTAATCAATTAATTGATTAATCAAAAAATAAAGTTTTTGACAAAGCACATCTTCACTTTTGTCCCCAAATTTCAGCTTCCTCGCTTAAAGGATGGCTGAGATATCACCAAGACAAACAAGAAAGAAAATAATTAATCGATTAACTGATTAATCAATAAATCAAAAATACTCTTTATCGCCAAATCACTTGGTCACTGCCATGTCCAAATATCAGCTTCCGAGCTCAAAAGGTGCCTGAGATATTGCCAGGATGAGAAATAAAATAAAGTAATTAATAAATTGTTACAAGTAATGAATCAATTAATTGATTAATCCAACAATAAAAAAGTAGAGGTACAAAGTACACCGCCCCCATGGCAAATAAATAAATAACAAATCCTCCAGCGCCGACAGTGCCGGGGTGCCTTTGGCGCCCGGCGATGCCGCTGTGCAGCACATGGAGACGGAATTGGGAGGGAGCAGTATACAATAATTGATTGATTAATTGCGTAAATAAAATCGAATTTTTTTTTTAATGAGTCATTTCCTCATTACCTGTGGTATCCATTGCCTCCCAATCATCAGGTTCAACCTTCACAATATGACCTACACAAAGAGATGTACGATTAACCTTCGACAGACAGTACTGCAAAAGCATCCCCCATTGATTTTGCAGAGCAGCTGGACTGTGACAAAAGCCAAAACTCCCCACAAGTGGAGTGGAAGCCAAATAAGAGCACATCTTACCTTCCGACTCGATGGCTTCCAATGTTTCAGGTTCAACCTTGATTTTGCACAATTCTGCAAGAGACCATTAAATAATCCATTATAAATGTGGATGTGGATGCACAGAATGAATGGACATATTTGTTATTACCTCTGCCACCAAAGGTGGACGGAGGTTGTTTTTACCAGTTTGTATGTCTGTGTCTGTCTGTCTGTCTGTCTGTCTGTCTGTGAGGAAAATATCTCAAAAAGTTATGCACGGGTTTAGACGAAACTTGGTGGACAGGTTGGGTACGTAACAAGGACGAATTGATAAGATTTTGGTGAATACCCAGATCCCACAATTTATTCGTTTTAAAAAAAAAGTGATTCTTCACCATTGAGAGATAAGATAACGCCAGAAACGATATATTACAGCATGCTATTTCAGGAAGTTGTGGATGGGTTATGCCAATACTTGGTGGACGAGTTGGGTAGTTGACGAGAACAAGCCATTTAAATTTTGGTTAAGGTTTGGATCCAGATCCGGCCCATCAGTGGGATAAAAAAAAAACGTAACCTGTTCAGCCAGGCAGAGGTTTGCACTTCATCCTGCTTTGAACATCCTGACACTCATGCTTTGAATGGATGGTAAGAAAACCACGAGGTACTCCATATCTAAGTCACAGATCATGGAATCCATTTCAAAAATGTCGAGCTTTTATTCACAGTGAAACAATATCAAGTGTTAAGATGGTTTTATCATGCAAGAAGCACAACTGTACACAAGACTAATGTTTCACACGTACGTCCTTTCAAAAATATTCAGTGTGTCCATGAGAATGTGCTGCAATCTTTCCTCCCCACGACAGTGTACATTCACGTCTACATTTTTGACAGAGATCTAAGGCAGGAGATGTAAGGAGTGCTGGAGGAGTGGAGTAGTT
Source organism: Eptatretus atami (assembly GCA_035128595.1). Taxonomy (NCBI): domain Eukaryota; kingdom Metazoa; phylum Chordata; class Myxini; order Myxiniformes; family Myxinidae; genus Eptatretus; species Eptatretus atami. The sequence goes on along the minus strand of CM068958.1, from coordinate 15,452,117 downwards.
GGCGGCATTTGACAAGCGCATACTGAACATGAGCCTGAAGAAGACAAAGGTAATGTGGGTCAGGCAGCAGAGAGAAAGAGAGAAAGAGATAAAGAGAGAAAGAGAGAAAGAGAGACAGAGAGACAGAGAGACAGAGAGACAGAGAGACAGAGAGACAGAGAGACAGAGAGACAGAGAGACAGAGAGACAGAGAGACAGAGAGACAGAGAGAGAGACAGAGATTGAACATCAGCTTAGAAAGTAAGGAGATAAGGCAGGAAAATAGATGTGTGTACGTACAGTTGTTACGGTAAATGGTGATGGGAGTTTGGCGTGTCCACGCAAAGCTACGGAGGAGGATACAAGTGGGTGCGAATACATGGAGGAAAGTGGAGGGTTTGATGGTGAACAGAAAGTTAGAGGAAGTTGAAAATGAAATTTTTGAGGTTATGTGTAAAGCCAGCCTATCTACAGCACTCTGTAAAAGTCGAGGTTGTTTTCACTTTTGTGGTGCGATTCCCCATTAAACATTTGTGGAAGTTGGAAGTGTGCAATGTAGGTATTCGGTGGATAATGATTCAAATTTCTGGGAAAGTCAATTTGATATCACAGCTACCTTTAAAAGTTACTTTCTGTGTTTGTGTTTGCTTTCAAATGTGTACCTGTAGGTGGAATGGTTACCTTCTGTGTTTACTTCCAAATCTTGTGTCCCAAACCCTTCATACTCTCAGTGCCCATCCTTCCCTGTCGTTCCCAACTGCTCCGAGACTCAGCGTCTTTTACACTTTGGAAGGTAGAAAAGGTTCTTACAACCCAAGACTGACTCCATCACTGGACCGGATGGCATCAGCACACGCTTCCGAAAATATGCCTTACTGCTCTTACACATCCTCTCTCTGGACTTTTCACTCTATCATTTGTGCTAAGTCTTCTTCCATCTGCTTGGAAATCCACATCACGGCATTGCATAAAAAGGAGCAAAAACTGATCCCCTTAACGAAAGACCTATCAGCTTCCTTCCAACCATCAGCAAGGTAATGGAATACATCATCACAGTTGATATTAAATCCTTCCTTTGCTCCACAACAACCTCATCTCAGATCACCAATTTCGTTTCAGACCAGGGCACTCCACCTTGGACCTGCTGCTTCTGCTCACCCAACAATGGATGGAAGCCTCAATGTCAGACATGAGATCAGGGCCATCTCTGGACATATTTTGTGCATTTAATAGTCTGGCATCCTGCCTCACTCACCAAAATCTCTGCTTGTGGCATCCAAGGCCAACTCCACACATGACTGACTGACTTGCTCTACTCTCGCAACCAACGTGTGGCACAGAATGGAATCCTTTCATTCCCTCTACCTGTCAAAGAAGGAGTAGCCCCAAGGCAGTTTTCTGGGCCCAGTCCTTTTACTGATCTTCATCAATGATCTATCTGACTGGAAAATGCTACATACGAGGTCCACATAAAAAGTAACGAGACTGAGCCTGATGTGTGCTCCACTTAAACAACTTGAATGAACGGGTTGCGTCACATTCTTTTGCAACATTCCAGCAATATATGTGATTGGTCATGGTTGACTGCGCTCATTGTGTGATTTTTTACAGGTCGGGCTTTACACGTTGTCTCGTCTGAGTCGTCGCACCATGAGTCGTGAGCAGAGAGCCAATCTGAAGTTTCTTGCCAAGCTTGGAAAAACACCTTCCAAATCCTTCGCAATGCTGCAGCAAGTCTACGGGGAAGAAACGATGTCACGTACACATGCATTTGAATGGAACGAGAGGTTCAAAGAGTGACGGAAGGAGGTTGAAGATGATCCATGGTCTGGAAGACCTTCAACGAGCAGAACAGCGGACAACATCGAGCGTGTGAAGCAGATGGTGCGCGAGATCGTCGACTCATGGTGCGGATGATTGCTGAAGAACTTTCCATCAACAAGGACACTGTCTGGAGCATCATCACTGAAAATCTCAAAATGCGCAAGGTGTGCGCAAAGATGGTCCCCAAGCTGTTGCCCGAGGACCAGAAACAGCAGAGTCACTGTCTGTCAAGACATTATCGAGCGCCTCGAGGACGATCCAGACCAACTCGGGAGAGTCATTACTGGCGATGAATCGTGGATATTCGAAGACGATTCCGAGACCAAACGGCAGAGTCGTCAGTGGAAAAGTCCGGCATCACCAAGACCAAAGAAAGCAAGGATGTCGAAGTCGAAGGTCAAGGTGATGCTCATCGTGTTTTTTGACATCAAGGGCATCGTCTACTTCGAGTTTCTACCACAGGGTCAAACAGTGAATCAATACGTGTACAAGGAGATCGTCCGGCACCATGAGATCAGTCCGGGACAAGAGGAGGGATCTGTGGGAGAACAACGCCTGGGTGCTCCACCATGACAACGCCCCTGCTCACAGTGCCCTGAGCCTCGACAGTTTCTGGTGGAGAGAAAGGTGCCAACTCTGGAGCAACCCCGTATTCACCAGACTTGGCCCTTGTGGTTTTTTTCCTATTCCCCAAGCTGAAGGGGATGATCAAGGGGACCCGATTTCCTGATGTGGAGGCCATCAAAAGGGCCGTGACGACGGAGCTCGGAGGATTCCAGAAGAAGCCTTCCGGGGATGCATCGAAGCGTGGAAGAGAGGATGGACAAGTGTGTGAGACTGGAGGGAAACTATTTTGAAGGGAGAAAGCTGTGATTTCAATATATTTTTTGGAATAAAATTTATGTGAAGTCAGTCCCGTTACTTTTTAGACGGACCTCGTATCTCTTTCCTGACGACTCCACCCATCCTTCAGCAAGTAGGCTGCAGCATCTTCCCTCTCTTCAAACCTTAACAAAATCACAAACTGGTCAAACATTTCGAATATGTCTTTCAATCCTGAGAAATCTCACACTCTCACTATCTCTGAAAGAAACGTCTGGCAAACCCTCCTCTCGACTTTCTCAACAATCTTATTGAGGACATTCAGTCATTCAAATTCCTGGGTCTCACTATCAGCCACGATCTTTCTTGGGCAAACCATATTTCCAAGCTGGACTCCAAAGCCAGTCGACGACTGGGCATCCTCCATCATGCAAAGTCCTTCCTTGGCACATCTGAACTCCTGACCACAGACAAAGCTTTCATCCACAGCCTGATGGAGTACTGCTCGCCCCTCTGGGCTGATGCTCCCACCTCTCACCTTTCTCGGCTCACGGTGTGTAAACCAAGGCTTTTAGAATCAATGGTGTCTCCCGTGATGAGGCTGAGTCTTTGGGTCTGTCACTCTCTCACCGAAGGCAGGTCAGTGGTCTTTCTGTCTTCTACCATCTCCTCTCCAGCCTCACGAGTGCAGCAGTTCCACCAGCCTCGAGAAGTTCACCATGGATGTCACAGATCCCAGGAGCTTCACCGATTTCAACCTATTCACCGCAGCCTGTGTTTCCACAAATGAAGGTGGATCACAGTTGATTGGAGGGTCAGCAATAAGGATAGCAACACCCTAACATCCAAGTTGACAGCTGGTGGATCAGCCTCGTACAGCCGCTCAAAGTAACCGGCCCAGCGGGCCTTCACTTCAGACTCCTCTGTCAAGAGCCCACCATCCTCCGCTCTAACTGCAGTACATCGAGGGACGGGCTTGGAGGAATGCAATGCGTGAACAATCCACTGTAAGGAATCCGCTGTAATGCAAGGAATCCGCTGTAAGCAGGATGAGAATCACTTGACCAGAGCTGATGCTCTACCACCTCACAGATTCCTCGCATATCAGCCTCCTTGTCCACCCTTAGCGCACGTACAGTTTACGCCTCAGCTCTCTGAACAGCTCACGTCTACCCTTCAACCTGGCGTTGTGACTCTGGTCAATGGTATCCAGTGTCCCTTGAGAGCAAAATTCATCTTCGCCATGCAGTGAGTTCCAGACATCCACTGGCAACATCAAGGATGGTGGTCTTGAAGGCACTCCACAACTCTTTAGGATTCCCAAAAGCACCCAGACCCCACCCCCCCCCTCAAATCTCCACTCAACCTATTCGCAATTCCTCAGCTACCCTCTCATCCTTGAGCTTGCCAACATCCAGCCGAGGCTGGGATGGTACCATTCTCCCAGATTTAAGCTGCAACTTCAGAGTTGCTGCAACAAATCTGTGGCTGGTATTGAGGAACTGAGCACTCCAGTTGACACTGCAGTTCTGGACCATCCTCCAGCAACCATCAATGAGCACATGCTCAATCTCTTTGCTGCACGACCAGCATTGAATACCAAGTCCAGCGATGAACCTGCAGGCACTTAAACCATGAACTAGCCACCCTCAGTCCATGACTTCTTGCAAAGCCAAGGAACTTGGTGCTATTCTGGTTCATAGTTCCAGACCCATAGGGACCAACACATGTCTCATAACATCCGATCAGTTGCAGTCGATGCAGTGAAATCCCCCAGACGAGAAGAGCATCTCGCCTGGGGTACTGATCACCACAGAAGACTCAAGCGTGGCATCAAATGTGTCCTTCATGGTGAGATCACTTACCTCAGTCAGAGCATATACAGAGACCAGAGAAACGAGACCCAAGGAGTGACAAATCCTTTGTCTCATAATGCGCTCGTTGACCAGTGTTGCCTCAATTATCATTGGAGTCAACTTATTGGACACAGCTACAGCAACTCCTTCGGCATGGTAACATCAGAGCGACCAGACCAATAGTACGTGTAACCACCCGCTATGATGTCACCACAATCCGGTCTTCGAACCTCAGAGAGTGCTGCAATACCGATGTCCAAATGCTTGAGCTCAGATTATAACAGAGACAGGTGATCCTCTCTTCGGGATAGGACATTCCAGGCACCCCCCGAAGGGACCACCTCAGGTTATCCCAAGGTTATCGCCGTCTGGTAGACGACCACTCAGCACCACACTACCGCAATCTGACCCGGAAGGTTACCCCGTGGTTTTCCTCGGACTGTCAAAGAGTGGGGGTCCTGAAAGCTTTGCCCCAATCCGTCTTCCGATGAGCTACCGACAGAGGGCAGCTGCACAGGAGGTACTCCACAGAGTGGTTTCAGATCTCTTGTGGTACACACCAACCAACATTAAAAAAAAAAAAGTAATCCAATTGCAGGAGAGTGTCCACAGACACAGTTGGACATGAGATATGGATAGCTGTTGGCTCACAAGGAGCTCCTCCACCCTTTGACAGGTTTTGTTTTTAATCCTGCTGGGTGTCCATATCCATACACCCTCCTCAGCAGGAAACCTGGTGGGGGAGACGGTTTAATCACCGACAACCGACCATGGAACAGGTTAGTCCAGGTTTACATGATACCTGTAGCAAGTCACAGATCTAATCTGGCATGACCTGACAAACAAGTTCACGTGTCGGACAGTTCACCATGGGAATCTGAACATGCCAAGCAAGCTCTCTGCAAGAAATGATGTTTCTGCTTCTGTTGTGAAGTGACGCTGGTTTAAGCACAATGACAAAATTGACTGACGAATATACTTGAAAAATCTTAGATTTTGCAAGTGACAATCAGTGGAGAAATCCTAACCTCGCGTCCACCTTCAGTGGTGGAGGTAATAACTGTTGATTATAATTGAGATTATTGTTTGTCAGAACCATGAACTTTGGATGGGGATTGTTCAGTGTGAAGATGAGACCTGCCGAAGCAAAAATACAGAATTGCCCGATGTTGAATTTTTGCAGTTTTGTTTGACAGTTTTTCACAGCCAAGGGTCATTTCCAGGCCTGGTCTGCTCAACCAGAGCTCAATCAGAGCCTGATTGACTCAAGTTGAGAAAACATAGGGCGGCAGCTCAGAAATTCTCCATAGGCTGATCTGGCTGTCATTTACTCATCGTGATGATGTGGTTGTCAATGTGGCCTTCCACACTGCAGATGTGTTTTTCACTCTGTGCCTGCCAGAAGGGGATTGCTGAGACTCAAGAGAAGGCAAAGCTTTCATTAGCTGAGGGGGAGCTTTGTCTTTGTTTGGGAGAGAGGTAGTGGGAGAGGCAGTGCCTGGAGACCAAATGGCTTAGCATTCTTCCAACACCGGTCGAAGAACGACTTTGGCTTAATTTGAGTTCTATGAAGAGGGCGGCATTCCTCAGTGCAAGTTCACATGTGTCGGACAGTTCACCAGGGGATTCTGAACATCCCAAGCAAGCTCTCTGTGAGAAATGATGTTTCTGTTGTGAAGTGACGCTGGTTTAAGCACAACATCATTCTTACATAAGCTCCCTCTTGTAAATAATTTTTTTTTGGCAGAGCCCACGCAAAGTGAATCAGCCAGAAATGGAGCAAGCAAAACAACTGACTTAAAGGCTTTTGCGGCAATGTCATCCTTTATTTTGTGTTCGTCTTTCATGTACCATCATGATTAACTGGTGCCTGAAGTAACAGTGCAAAGGGAAAGGCAAAAGGGTAGGGGGAGGAGGGGTTTGGAAAGGGATGGAGGAGGGTTGGAAATAAAATTCAAAAGAGGGAATATGAAAGAGGACAGAAGATGGTTTGGGAGAAAGAGAGGGAGAGAGGGAGAGAGAGAGAGAGGGGGGAGGGGTTTGAGAGAGAGAGAGAGAGAGAGAGAGAGAGAGGGGGTTTGAGAGAGAGAGCGGGGGGTTGAGAGAGAGAGAGGAGAGAGAGAGAGAGAGAGAGAGAGAGAGAGAGAGAGAGAGAGAGAAGAGAGAGAGAGAAAGAAAGAGAGAGAGAGAGGGGTTTGAGAGAGAGAGAGGGTTGAGAGAGAGAGAGAAGAAGGGGTTTGAGAGAGAGAGAGAGAGGAGAGGGCTCTGAACTCTCAACCTCTCTCCCTCCTCAAATCCTGGTGGCGTTTAATCAAATCTGTTTCTGGTGTATGTTCCCCCTCCATCCCCTCCCTACCCAAATGGCTGCCTGCTGATACGCACGTGATAAAGCTGAATGTCTAAACTCGGTGTTTGCAGCTAAATCTTGTGTCCTAACCATCACTTTCTCAACCCACCTTACCAGTTCGCACCCAACTGTCCCTGGACTCTGTGTCCTTTTCTTCTAACAAGGTGGAGAGCTTGCTTTCAAACCTCGACAGATTCTGCAACCGGTCCAGGGCATCAGCCACGTGTCCCAAAGCCTGCTCTTCTGCCCTTGCTCACCCTCTCTCTGTTCTATTCACCCTCTCATTTGCTCAAGGTCATCTGCCATCTGCTTGGAAATCTGCAAACATCACTGCCCTGCATAAAAAAGGTGCAAAAACAGATCCCTGTAACTACAGACCAATCAGCCTTCTCCCAATCATCAGCAAGGTTATGGAATCATCATCGCTTCAGACATGAAATCCTTCTCTTCTCCAATGGCTTGATTTCCGATCATCAATTTGGTTTCAGACCAGGTCACTCTACCCTGGATATGCTGCTTCTGCTCTCCATCAATGGATGGAGCCTCATGCCAGACAGGAAATCCGAGCCTATCCCTGGACATATCACGTGCTTTTGACACAGTCTGGCACCCTGCACTACTCACCAAACTCTCTTCCATGGTATCCAAGGCATCTCCACTCATGGCTCGCAGACTTCCTCTCCTGTCGCAGTCAAGTGTGGCCCTAAATGGAGTTCTTTCATCCCCTCTTCCTGTGCAGGCTGGAGTTCCTCAAGGTAGCGTTCTGGGCCTGTTCTTTTCTGGTTTTCATCAATGATCTCTCCGACTCTCTGGAAAATCCTCTATATCTCTTGTCGATGACTCCACCCTCTGCCGTACCATCTGTCATCCCTCAGACCGGCAAGCAGCAGCTTCTTCGCTCACTGCAGACTGGATAAAATCACAAACTGTCCAACACATGGAATGTCTTTCAATCCAGACAAATCTCACACTCTCACTATGTCTCTTCGAAGGAACGTTTAGAAAACCCCCCATCCACTTTCTCAACAATCTTGAGAAGTCTTTTCTTCAAGCTTCTGGGTCTCACTATCTGCCATGACCTTTCCTGGGAAACCAATTTCCAACCTCGCCTCAAAAAGCCAGTCGCCGACTGGGAATCCTCCTCTGCAAAGTCCTTCTCGGCCCTTGAGCTCCTGACCATTACAAAGCTTTTCGTAGCCTGATGGAGTACTGCTCTCCCCTCTGGGCTGGTGCTCCTCTCCACCTTTCTCGGCTCACGCTGTCGAAACCAGGCATTTAGATTATCGCTCTCCCGCATGAAGCTGAGTCTTTGGCCTCTCACTCATCAACCGAGGTGGTCGGTGGTCTTTCTGTCTTCTACCGACTCCTCTCCAGCCTTGCCCCCTGCTCTCTCTGACCATTTGTCCCACCCAATTTGCACAGGGCGCTCAAGTCCGCCAACAACCCTTCTGGTAAAACTACCAAAATCACGACCACTTGCTCACCTTCACTCTTCATTCCTCTTTTTCCCACCTTTGGAAAACTCCCTCACTCTATTCTTCCATTCTCCCTCCAGGCCTTTTCAAAACACTGTTCACACACCTCTTATCATCCCCCATCCAATCCTCGATCTTTCTTCACCGCATAATCCACCCAAGCCCACTTCCTTCAATTCCCTGCTTTCCTTCCTGAAAGTCCCTGTAATGTCCATCTTCTCTTCCATGTTCCCCGTCCACCCCATACCTCTCCTTCCACAGATCACCTAATGTGTCTGTTCCCCACTGTTTTTCCTTCCACTCCCGCCCCTCTTGTCTCATGCCCCCTTGCTGTGCGTTGTGTGTTAGCTCTCATACGACCTGGACATGGTATAACAAAAAAAAAAAAAAGGGGTTTGAGAGAGAGAGAGAGAGAGAGAGAGAGGGGGTTTGAGAGAGAGAGAGAGAGAGAGGAGAGAGAGAGAGAGAGAGAGAGAGAGAGGAGAGAGGGCGGGAGGGGGGATTGAGAGAGGAGAGAAGAGGAGAGAAAAGAGGAGAGAAAAGAGGAGAGAAAGAGGGAGAGAAGAGGAGAGAAAGAGGAGAGAAAAAGAGGAAGAGAGAGAAAAGAGGAGAGAGAGGAGGAAAGAGAAGAGAAGATAAAGAGAAGAGAAGATAAAAGAGAAGAGAAGATAAAGAGAAGAGAAGATAAAAGAGAGAAGGAATAAAAGAGAAGAAGATAAAGAGAAGAGGAGAGGAGAGAGGAGGAGAGAAAAGGAGAGAAAGAGAAGAGGAGAGGAGAGAAAGAGAAGAGAGGAGAGGAGAGAAAAGAGAAGAGGAGAGGAGAGAAAAGAGAAGAGGAGAGGGAGAAAAGAGAAGAGAGAGGAGAGAAAGAGAAGAGGAGAAGAGGAGAGAAAAGAAAAAGGAAGGATAGAAAGAGAAGAGGAGAGAAAGAGAAGAGGAGAGGAGAGGAGAGGAAAGAGAAGAGAAGAGGAGAGAATCGAGAGAGGAGAGGAGAGGAAGAGAAGAGAGAGAGAACGAAGGAGAGGAGAGAGAAGAGAGAGGAGAGAAGAGGAGAGAAAAGAGAGAGAGAGAGAAGAGAGAGAGAAGAGAGAAAAGAGAAGGGAGAGGAGAGAAAGAGAAGAGAAAGGAGAGAATCCACCGAACCACCCTGATAAATCCACCCCAGATAATCCACTAACCCATCACTTTCTCTACCCACCTTACCCAGTCGCACCCAACTGTCACTGGACTCTGTGTCCTTTTCTCCTAACAAGGTGGAGAGCTTGCTTTCAAACTCGACTCAGATTCTGCAACCGGTCCAGACGGCATCAGCCCACGTGTCCTCAAAGCCTGCTCTTCTGCTCTTTGCTCACCATCTCTCTGTTCTATTCACCTCTCATTTCCTCAAGGTCATCTGCCATCTGTTTGGAAATCTGCAAACATCACTGCCCTGCATAAAAAAGGTGCAAAAACAGATCCCTGCAACTACAGACCAATCAGCCTCTCCCAATCATCAGCAAGGTTATGGAATCCATCATCGCTTCAGACATGAAATCCTTCCTCTTCTCCAATGGCTTGATTTCTGATCATCAATTTGGTTTCATACCAGTCACTCTACCTGGATATGCTGCTTCTGCTCTCAACATCAATGGATGGAGGTCCTCAATGCCAGACAGGAATCCGAGCCGTATCCTGACATATCACATGCTTTTGACACAGTCTGGCATCCTGCCCTACTCACCAACTCTCTTCCATGGTATCCAGGCATCTCCTCATGGCTCGCAGATTCCTCTCCTGTCGCAGTCACGTGTGGCCCTAAATGGAGTTTTCATCCCCTCTTCCTGTCCAGGCTGGAGTTCCTCAGGTGCGTTCTGGGCCCTGTTCTTTTTCTGGTTTTCACATCAATGACTCTCCGACTCTCTGGAAATCCTCTATATCCTTGCTGATAACTCTACATCTGCCGTACCACCTTCATCCTCAGACGCAAGCGGCAGCTTCTTCGCTCACTGCAGATCTGGATGCTCACCTTCACTCTTTCATTCCTCTTTTTTTCCCCACCTTTGGAACAAACTCCCACACTCTCTTCAATCTCACTCTTCCCTCCAGGTCTTCAATTCAAAACACCTGTTCACGACATTCTCCTAGCTTCCCCCATCCAAAACCATGATCTTTTCTTCACCCGCTAATCCACCCCGAACCCACCTCCTTCAAATTCCCTGCTTTCCTTCCTGAAAGTCCCTGTAGTGTCCATCTTGTTTACCCTGTGTACCCCCACCCCATTCCTCTCCCTTCCACAGATCTTCTCATGTCTCTGTTCCCCACTGTTTTTTTTCCTTCCTTCTCATGCCCCTCTTGTATCCTGCTCCCTTTGTTGTGCGTTTTTGTGTGTTAGCTCTCATACGAGCCTCGACAGTGTATCCAAAAAAAATATATATATAATATAACAATAATAAATCACTTTAAAAATATATATTAAAAAAAAATTCTTCTATCCGAATTTGGATTTTCACCAAAGTCGAATCAATGATCCACACTACATCCTTGTCACACACCCAACCTGTCCACCAAGTGTAGTCCGAATCCATCCATAACTTTTTGAGCTATCCTGCTCACAAACAAGCAAACAAGAAAAAGACGTCGTGCAGAGTACGATACTTGCAAAATCCACTCTCCAAAGGTTGCCATGGATACATCAAATTGTCCATTTGATCAAGATCAAAATTGACGATCTTAATCAAAGCTCAGGTCAATCGGATGAAAATATAATATTTTTCAGATTGAAATTGATGATTTTAGAAGTTTGACCTTGAGTTGACCTTTGAACTTTGGACCTCAAAATTAGTTGCTTTCCCAATTCAGTGATGAACTATGCAAATGCTGCTCAAATTTCACGTCAATCGGATGAAAAATTACGATTTTAGAAATTTGACCTCAAAATGACCTTTGACCTCAAAATCAAGAGCATTCTCTGTTGACACTACCTCAACAATGCGGTGAAGTTTCATGACGATCACTTTAGAATTGTGACCTGTAGGCGATTGACAGACAGACAGAGAGACAATAACAAAATCAACTGACCAATATACTTGAAAAATCTTCGATTTTGCAAGTAACAAAATCAGGTCAGGTCAGGTATGGGAGCATGCGCTGGAGCAGTGTGTCGCTGCATGCACTTTCCGCCGGTACTCCAGAGGCCTCCAGATGCCTGCCCCATCCCCATCTCCTTGAGATGCTGATCAACCTGCTGCAACCACGAAGCACGTGGTCAGCCCATTGGTCTCCTCCACTCACGAGGCTCCCTCGCTGAGAGAATCTGGTGAGCAGGATCAGCCTGAGGAAAATGAGCCACATGTTCATACAGCCGCAGCTGACACTCACGGACTATGCAGGTAACTAATCTCAATTGAGTCTCTCAGCAACCGCTCGTTGGACACAAAGTCCGACCAGCGATAGCCAAGGATTTTCCGAAGAGACCTAGTACCAAAGGAATTCAGTCTCTGTCTCAGATCCCTGGTCAGAGTCCAAGTCTCACATCCTGGAGCAAGACTGGAAGCACCAAGGACATGAAGACTCATACTTTCGTCCTCCCGTACAGGTACCGCAGTGCCACACCCCACGATCCAGTGAATCCATGACTCCCCAGGCCCGACCCAGACGTCTATTGACCTCTGGCTCACAGCCAGCAGACACATGAATATCACTGCCAAGGTAAGTGAATCTCTCCGTGACCTCAACATCCTCACCACAAACAGGGACAGATGGGATAGCAGCATCCAAGACGTCATTGAAAGCCTGGATCTTAGTTTTGACCCAGGAAACCTGTAATCCCAGCGGCTCCGACTCCTCATTCAGCACCTTGAGGGCCCCCAAAAGGATATCAAGAGGCTCCGCAAGGATGACTGCATCATCTGTGAAATCAAGGTCAGACATCTTGACATTCCCAAACGATACACTGCAGCTTGATCTCTCCGACATCCTCCCCAGAATCCAGTCCATACAAGCGCTGAAAAGTGTGGGGGCCAGCACACCCCTGACGAACTCCATTATCAACTGGAAATATCACCACATCTCACAGCACTCTCAGTACCAGAGTACAGTTCAGACATCAGATTGATCCGTTTTGGTGGCACCTCATGAAGACCAAGAATCCTCCAGAGGACATCCCAATTCACTGAATCAAACGCTTTACAGAGATCAACAAAGGCTGCAAGCAGCCCCTGCCAAAACTCTCGTCTGTGTTCGGTGAGGACCGGAAGAGCAAGGATACGGTCAATCGTTGACCTCTTTGGTGTAAAGTCTGACTGCTCTGGACGCTGGTGCTCAAGCAGATGGTGGCGAACCTTATCAAGAATTATCCGAGCAAAGACCTTGCTCGGCAATGAGGGCAGCGTCACCCCTCGGTAGTTGATGTAGTCCTGGCAATCACCCTTCCCTTTCCAGAGAAGGACAACAAGGCCCCTCTTCCAGTCAGTTGGGATGATGCCTGTGTTCCAGGCAGAGCACAAAACTGCGTGCATTGACACGAGTGCAGCAGTTCCACCAGCCTCGAGAAGTTCACCATGGATGTCACAGATCCCAGGAGCTTCACCGATTTCAACCTATTCACCGCAGCCTGTGTTTCCACAAATGAAGGTGGATCACAGTTGATTGGAGGGTCAGCAATAAGGATAGCAACACCCCTAACATCCAAGTTGACAGCTGGTGGATCAGCCTCGTACAGCCGCTCAAAGTAACCGGCCCAGCGGGCCTTCACTTCAGACTCCTCTGTCAAGAGCCCACCATCCTCCGCTCTAACTGCAGTACATCGAGGGACGGGCTTGGAGGAATGCAATGCGTGAACAATCCACTGTAAGGAATCCGCTGTAATGCAAGGAATCCGCTGTAAGCAGGATGAGAATCACTTGACCAGAGCTGATGCTCTACCACCTCACAGATTCCTCGCATATCAGCCTCCTTGTCCACCCTTAGCGCACGTACAGTTTACGCCTCAGCTCTCTGAACAGCTCACGTCTACCCTTCAACCTGGCGTTGTGACTCTGGTCAATGGTATCCAGTGTCCCTTGAGAGACAAAATTCATCTTCGCCATGCAGTGAGTTCCAAGACATCCACTGGCAACATCAAGGATGGTGGTCTTGAAGGCACTCCACAACTCTTTAGGATTCCCAAAAGCACCCAGACACCCCACCCCCCCCTCAAATCTCCACTCAACCTATTCGCAAATTCCTCAGCTACCCTCTCATCCTTGAGCTTGCCAACATCCAGCCGAGGCTGGGATGGTACCATTCTCCCAGATTTAAGCTGCAACTTCAGAGTTGCTGCAACAAATCTGTGGCTGGTATTGAGGAACTGAGCACTCCAGTTGACACTGCAGTTCTGGACCATCCTCCAGCAACCATCAATGAGCACATGCTCAATCTCCTTTGCTGCACGACCAGCATTGGAATACCAAGTCCAGCGATGAACCTGCAGGCACTTAAACCATGAACTAGCCACCCTCAGTCCATGACTTCTTGCAAAGCCAAGGAACTTGGTGCTATTCTGGTTCATAGTTCCAGACCCATAGGGACCAACACATGTCTCATAACCATCCCGATCAGTTGCAGTCGATGCAGTGAAATCCCCCAAGACGAGAAGAGCATCTCGCCTGGGGTACTGATCAACCACAGAAGACTCAAGCGTGGCATCAAATGTGTCCTTCATGGTGAGATCACTTACCTCAGTCAGAGCATATACAGAGACCAGAGAAACGAGACCCAAGGAGTGACAAATCCTTTGTCTCATAATGCGCTCGTTGACCAGTGTTGCCTCAATTATCATTGGAGTCAACTTATTGGACACAGCTACAGCAACTCCTTCGGCATGGTAACCATCAGAGCGACCAGACCAATAGTACGTGTAACCACCCGCTATGATGTCACCACAATCCGGTCTTCGAACCTCAGAGAGTGCTGCAATACCGATGTCCAAATGCTTGAGTTCAGATTATAACAGAGACAGGTGATATCCTCTCTTCGGGATAGGACATTCCAGGCACCCACCCGAAGGGACCACCTCAGGTTATCCCAAGGTTATCGCCGTCTGGTAGACGACACCTCAGCACCACACTACCGCAATCTGACCCGGGAAGGTTACCCCGTGGTTTTCCTCGGACTGTCAAAGAGTGGGGGTCCTGAAAGCTTTGCCCCAATCCCGTCTTCCGATGAGCTACCCGACAGAGGGCAGCTGCACAGGAGGTACTCCCACAGAGTGGGTTTTCAGATCTCTTTGTGGTACACACCAACCAACATTAAAAAAAAAAAAGTAATCCAATTGCAGGAGAGTGTCCACAGACACAGTTGGACATGAGATATGGATAGCTGTTGGCTCACAAGGAGCTCCTCCACCCTTTGACAGGTTTTGTTTTTAATCCTGCTGGGTGTCCATATCCATACACCCTCCTCAGCAGGAAACCTGGTGGGGGAGACGGTTTAATCACCGACAACCCGACCATGGAACAGGTTAGTCCAGGTTTACATGACACCTGTAGCAAGTCACAGATCTAATCTGGCATGACCTGACAAACAAGTTCACGTGTCGGACAGTTCACCATGGGGAATCTGAACATGCCAAGCAAGCTCTCTGCGAGAAATGATGTTTCTGCTTCTGTTGTGAAGTGACGCTGGTTTAAGCACAATGACAAAATTGACTGACGAATATACTTGAAAAATCTTAGATTTTGCAAGTGACAATCAGTGGAGAAATCCTAACCTCCGTCCACCTTCAGTGGTGGAGGTAATAACTGTTGATTATAATTGAGATTATTGTTTGTCAGAACCATGAACTTTGGATGGGGATTGTTCAGTGTGAAGATGAGACCTGCCGAAGCAAAAATACAGAATTGCCCGATGTTGAATTTTTGCAGTTTTGTTTGACAGTTTTTCACAGCCAAGGGTCATTTCCAGGCCTGGTCTGCTCAACCAGAGCTCAATCAGAGCCTGATTGACTCAAGGTTGAGAAAACATAGGGCGGCAGCTCAGAAATTCTCCATAGGCTGATCTGGCTGTCATTTACTCATCGTGATGATGTGGTTGTCAATGTGGCCTTCCACACTGCAGATGTGTGTTTTTCACTCTGTGCCTGCCCAGAAGGGCATTGCTGAGACTCAAGAGAAGGCAAAGCTTTCATTAGCTGAGGGGGAGCTTTGTCTTTGTTTGGGGAGAGAGGTAGTGGGAGAGGCAGTGCCTGGAGACCAAATGGCTTAGCATTCTTCCAACACCGGTCGAAGAACGACTTTGGCTTAATTTGAGTTCTATGAAGAGGGCAGCATTCCTCAGTGCAAGTTCACATGTGTCGGATAGTTCACCAGGGGGATTCTGAACATGCCAAGCAAGCTCTCTGTGAGAAATGATGTTTCTGTTGTGAAGTGACGCTGGTTTAAGCACAACATCATTCTTACATAAGCCTCCCTCTTGTAAATAAAAATTTTTTGGCAGAGCCCACGCAAAGTGAATCAGCCAGAAATGGAGCAAGCAAAAACAACTGACTTAAAGGGCTTTTGCGGGCAATGTCATCCTTTATTTTGTGTTCGTCTTTCCATGTACCATCATGATTAACTGGTGCCTGAAGTAACAGTGCAAAGGGGAAAGGCAACAGCGGTAGGGAGAAGGAGGGCATTTGGAAAAGGATGGAGGAGGGTTGGAAATAAAAATTCAAAAGAGGAATATGGAAAGAGGGACAGAAAGATGGTTTGGGAGAAAGAGAGAGAGAGAGAGAGAGAGAGAGAGAGAGAGAAGAGAGAGAGAGAGATGGAGAGAGAGAGAGAGAAGAGAGAGAGAGAGAAAAGAGGAGAGAAGAGAAGAGAGAGAGACGAAAGAGGAGAAGAAAGAGAAGAAGATAAAGAGAAGAATAAAAAGAGAAGAGAAAGAGGAAGAGAAGAGAGAGAAAGAGAGAGAAAGAGAAAAGAGAAAGAGAGAAGGAGAGAAGAGAGGAGAGGAGAGAAAGAGAAAAGAAGAGAGAGAGGAGAGAAAAGAAGAGGAGAGAAAAGAAGAAGAGGAGAGAAAGAGAGAGGAGAGGAGACGAAAGAGAAGAGAAGGACATAATCGAGGAAGAGGAGAGGAGAGGAAAGAGAAGAGAAGGAGAATAATCGAGAAGAGGAGAGAGAGAGGAAAGCGAAAGAGAAGAGAGAAAACGAGAAAGAGGAGAGGAGAGAGAAGAGAAGAGGAGAGAAAAAGGAAGAAAAGAGAAGAGAGAAAAGAGGAGAGAAGAGAGAAAAGAGGAGAGAAGAGAGAAAAGAGGAGAGAAAAGAGAAGAGGAGAGAAAAGGAGAGAAGAGAAGAGGAGAGAAAAGGAGAGAAGAAAGAGGAGAAGAGAAGAGGGAGAAAAAGAAGAGGAGAGAGAAGAGAAGAGGAGAGAAAAGAGAGAAGAGGAGAGAAAAGAGAAAAGAGAAGAGAGAGAAAAAGAGAAAAAGAAGAGGAGAGAAAAGAGAAGAGAGGAGAAACGAGAAAGGAGAGGAGAGGAAAGATAGAGAAGAGAGAAACGAGAAGAGGAGAAGAGAAGAGGAGAGAGAAAAAGAGAGAAGAGAGAGAAGAGAGAAGAGAAGAGAAGAGAGAAGAAAGAGAAGAGGGGAGAGGGGAGAGGGAAGAGGGAGAGGGAAGAGGGAAGAGGAAGAGGGAGAGGAAGAGGGAGAGGGAAGAGGGAGAGGGGAGAGGGGAGAGGGGAGGGGAGGGGAGAGGGGAGAAGAGAAGGTCCGTCGTTCTCAGAGACATTATTATCGTCCAACCGTCCACACGTCCACACGTCCGTCCCTCCGTACCCCTTGGCTGAATTAACGGTTCCACGTGCAACTTTACGCTCCACGATAACTTTAAAAACACGCCATCAAGGTGCACTTCGTCACACCAGCATTGTCCGTTAGTCCGTGACAAAATTTCATCTCACCCATTTATATATTTATTTCAATTTCTCTCCGTCTCCACAGCCGCGCTCAAGTGAACGAAACACTCACCTGAATGTTCACTCTGTGCAGCTTGCGGCTCGACCGGGTTATCGTGTTCTACTTTTACAACATCCATCCTTCACACAAAGCCCGGACAACCGGAACACGCTCACAGGCCCCGCCTCCAAACCGGAACACGCTCACAGGCCCCGCCTCCAAACGGAAACACGCTCACAGGCCCCGCCTCCAAACCGGAACACGCTCACAGGCCCCCGCCCCAAAACCGGAACACGCTCACAGCCCCGCCCCAAACCGGAAATCGATAACAATTTAAATTGTTGTTATTTTTCTGTGGAACTTACCATTTTGTGGTACTTCATCCCAAACAGCAAAATGAAATTACGCTGCACTCCCTGCACACTAAATCTGAACCATATTCCTTCTATCAGCACCACTCAAAGGTTAAAAATGTGATCCTTTGGGGTCAATTATGTCCATGTATTTAATGACCTGCGAGATAAAGGGGACGGAAGTGGGGAGTTGGAGGAGAGAGAGAAAGTTTAAGGAAGGCCAAAGTTCTGCCGCGTATCAAAACAAAAAAAACAAGTTCAAAAGTTGTTCATTGTAACAATTATTATTCCAGGAATTATCAGTATTGTCGGCTGGAGGTGCACGCTGAATCATACAGTCGAAATATGAAATCATATAAGTACAAGGACATGAAGGAGCGAACCATAAAATTTGTAACCGGTTTGGCGCCATTTTACAAGATTGAAACTTTTAGGTTGACCGTGGGTGTGTTCCGTTAGCAGGCTGCTTGCTCACCGCTCGCCAAGTAGCTTGCCTGGTTCAATGCGCTCGAATAAGCACTCCAACGGAACGGATCGCTCGGCACCGCTTAACAACATGGCGATCTCCATGGAAACAACGCCGTCGTGGTTTTCGAGAAAATGCTGTCCAGGCCGTCGTCTTCAGTTTTACTCGATGCTCTTTGTGACGACTTCCCCAAACGAATCGATCGTGTTCGCAGCGGCTACAGAGTACGAGGAAGACGGAAAGAAAGATAAATAAATGGAGAGTCAGAAGGAGGAGCTACCTGCCGAGCTTACCTATAGACCTACCACTGTGCATGACCTACCTACCACTGTGCATTTTGGGGAGGGGGTTGCATGTTTGCAGATCTTGAAGAATTAGGATGAAAAGTAGAGTAAAAATATAAATATGAAATGCACGTTTCATCATCATCATCATCATCATCATCATCATCATCATCATCATCATCATCATCATCATCGATCTTTGCAGGGCCATTGCCCCCATGATGATCATTTTCATGCATGGGTTTCACAAGGTATATTTATACATTATTTCGCCTATTTTGAAATCTATATTTACGCAGTAGTCCTGTATTTCATCTGTTTTAAAAACTAAAATCGACTTTAAAAAATCTACTCGTGAGATGCGTCCAAGCTCGGAGTCTGCTCGCCTCAAGGCTCGCTCAGCAGGGCACACAGAGCTCCCACCAACAGCAGCAGCGAGATCGTCTGCACCGTGTCTGCAAACGTCGATCAGCAGTCCCTGCAAACACCTAATGAGCACGAATCACAGAGCAAGCACCGCCACTGTTGGTGCACACTGACCGTGCAAACGGGCTGTGGGAATGGACACCAGACACAGAGCAACGGGATCTGCCAGCTCAGGACCCGGGACCGTGCACTCCAACACATCAAGACCGAGCACGTCTCGCTCCAGCACCCGGAACACTGTTTGTACCGACAGCGCGCTCACTCCGAGCGGTGTGAACTCCACCTGCTCGGCTGCTCTTCTTCTATACCCATTGGTTGGATATCTGGCCTGATGCTTCCCACAATTGCAACCAAAGAAGAAAAACAAAAAAAATCATATGTCCGCCATTTTGGTAAGCCGAAAGTAAGACATCTTCTGTGGTGTCATATTTACAATCGCCATGCCCTCCCTATAAGTTTTTCGAAGATGTGTAAAACAACCTGAATGACTGTTAATAAAAGGATCATCAAATATTGGAAGGTTGGAGCCAATAAGCATCATGGGACTTGTGATGGCAACAGTACATATTAGGCCTGAGGCTACAGTCCTCAGTGACTTTTGGGGCTTAAAGGTCTTGGTGGTAGTGAAGGGTCTTCAAAGGTTGAAGGGGTCTCAGCAGTCTAAAGTGTTGAAACATACATTCAAAAAGTACGTAATTCAGACATACATGCAGTCTGCAACCGATGTACAACCAATATGTAATTAATAGACATTTCCTTTATATATATATATATATATATATATATATATATATATATATATATATATAATGACATTCTTATACTGTATATAAAGACATTAATAGACATTTCCAATATGTAATTAATAGACATTTCCTTTTATATACAAAGACATTCCTTATATATAAAGACATTAATAGACTTTCACATATGTAATTAATAGACATTTCCTTTATATATATAAAGACATTTCCTTTATAGACATTTCCTTATATCTAAAGACATTAATAGACATTTCCAATATGTAATTAATAGACATTTCCTTTTATATATAAAGACATTTCCTTTATAGACATTTCCTTTTTTATATATAAAGACATTTCCTTATACATAAAAACATTAATAGACATTTCCAATATGTAATTAATAGACATTTCCTTTACATATATAAAGACATTTCCTTAATATACATTTCCTTTTATATATAAAGACAATTTCCTTATATATATAAAGACATTAATAGACATTTCCAATATGTAATTAATAGACATTTCCTTTATATATATAAATATATATATATATATATATATATTATATATATAATATATATTATATATATATATAATATACTGTAAAGACATTTCCCTTTATAACATTTCCTTATATATAAAGACATTATTAGACATTTCTAATATGTAATTAATAGACATTCCTTTATAATAAAGACATTTCCTTAATATACATTTCCTTTTATATATAAAAGACATTTCCTTATATATAAAGACATTATAGACATTTCCAATATGTAATTAATAGACATTTCCTTTAATATAATAAAGACATTTCCTTATATATAAAGACATTAATAGACATTCCACTATGTAATTAATAGACATTCCTTTTATATATAAGAACATTTCCTTATATATAAAGAACATTATAGACATTTCCAATATTAATTAATAGACATTTCCTTTATAGATATGTCCTTTTATATATAAAGACATTTCACGTTATATATAAAGACATTAATAGACATTTCCAATATGTAATTAATAGACATTTCCTTTTATATATAAAAGATAATTTCCTTATATATAAAGACATTAATAGACATTTCCAATATGTAATTAATAGACATTTCCTTTATATATAAAGACATTTCCTTATATATAAAGACATTATAGACATTTCCAATATGTAATTAATAGATATATTTTTTATATACAAAGACATTTCCTTTATATATAAAGACATTAATAGACATTCCAAATTAATTAAATAGAAACATTTCCTTTAGAGACATTCCTTATATATAAAGAACATTAATAGACATTTCCAAATATTAATTAATAGAATTCCTTTTATATATAAAGACATTTCCTTATATATAAAGACATTAATAGACATTTCCAATATGTAATTATGACATTTCTTTTATATATAAAGACATTTCCTTATATAGAAAGAATATTAATAGACATTTCCCAATATGTAATTAATAGACATTTCCTTATATATAAAGACATTAATAGACATTTCCAATATGTAATATAACTTTTCCTTTAGAGACATTCCTTATATATAAAGACATTAATAGAGACATTCCAATATGTGATTAATAAGAAAGACAGCCGCGTGCCATATATGGATGGTGACGTCACGTTCTCCAAAACAAAGCCGGACACGCTCACTCGCTCATTTGAAAGAAGCGTCCAGTTCAGCGGACGTTCTTTCACGTTTTTTTTTTTTTTGACCTCTTGCAACCGTCTATATTATCCTTTTTTTTTTTGAATTATTGTAGAACAAAGTTATTTAGATATTTGTACGTCATGCCTCGTACGTGCGTCGTCATGTTTTTGTGAAATGGCTGAAAACGGTATCGCTCCCACCGATTCCCGAAGGAAATCAAACATTCGCCGGCAGTGGATAAGATTTGTACAAACAAAACGGGCCAATTTCCCCCCCCCCAAAAAACGGGTAAATAGGACCCTTTGGATAGACTCGTCATCTGCGGTGACCATTTCACAGCTGAGAACTACGAAGGCAACACGATGAGTGAGCTCGGTTTCAAAACACCCGCTCAAGTGAGACTGAAGCGGGACGCTGTTTTCCCGCCAATCAGCCTTCTCCTCCTCAGCTGCCTTCGTGCTTCATCCTCTCACACTGTGTCGCCTCGAATCGAGGAACTCTCCTCAGCATACTGACAAGGTGGCTGTGAAAGAGCGACGACGTGCTGTGGATAAGCTCACATGTGCCAGGGTGAGTGCCTGACAATGCACGGTCTAATATGTTGCAAATTATATTTCAATTCAATTGATGTGTGATAGTTTGTTTCATGTTTCTTGAGCAGTTGGTGAGAGAACAATGTGCACCAATGAGCGGTGTTGGTGAAGAGAGCCTTGTCGAGGACGCGGAGGAGAAATCTCCTCACACACCCGGCACTGGCCGCCGTACTGTGAGCACTCAGTGCCCCATCATCACTCCAAAAGCACGCCACAAAAGCAGAAGCAAACGTGAGTTAAATCTTACTGAACGAGTTCACATCAACGTGAAGAAAAATGTTTCCGAATGTTCACGAATTTTTCGGAGAACGTGACGTCACAGCATCTTC
>CM068958.1:15367424-15377833 GCA_035128595.1 Eptatretus atami | reverse complement strand
TTCTACAATGAGCTGAATAAAGCTCATATTAGTGATGAAGTCTATCAACATGCACAAAATATCTGAGAAAAATTTAACATTTAAAAATCTCTGAATATTATGGCTTGTAACTTAAGAATGATGTTTTTTTTAATAGCCGATGTATTTGAAGCATTCACAAATGTTTGTCAGAATACGAATTTGTATGGATTAGACCCTGTTCATTTTTATAGTACAGCTCCTAGTCCAGCTTAGAATGCTCGGCTAAAGATGACTAAACAACCTCTCAAATTCATTTCTGATGTAGATATGCTGTTGATGATAAAGAGAGCTAAAAGAGTCGTAATTTCAAAAGTCTGTTCAAAAATATATGCTAAAGCAAACAATAAATATCTCTTTGATTATGATGCTTAGAAAGATAGTTCTTATTTGATGTATTATGATGCTAACAATCTCTATGGATGGGTGATGTCTCAAGCTCTACCATATGGAGGCTTCAAATGCGTAGACGAGAAGAATTATGAATAAATATTAAATAATTTCATTATCTCTTCCCAGAAAGAATTATGGATAAATATTAAATAATATCATTATCTCGACCCAGAAAGAATTGGATGAAGCAAAAGTTGGATATTACTTTGAACTAGATTTAAAATAACTGAAGAACTCCATAATGCTCACAAAGAACAACCATATGCTCCCGATAAAGAAAAATCAAGAAAACAATGGCTCAGCGATTATCAACAATCATTTCTTATTTGCTCTTCTCGAGCATGGACTCCAACAGAAAAGCTTTTAACTACATTATATGATAAAGCCAATTATGTATTACACCAAAGAAACCTCCTGAGGCAATATCTCAGTTGGACTGACAATAAAGAAAATTCACAGACTTCTAAAGTAAAATCAGTCATTGGTGAGAAGAAAATATGGACTTCAATACTCAGATGCAAACAGTTGCTTCGACCGATTTTGAGAAAGACTTCTATAAATTAATGAATAATGCTGTATTTGGCAAGACAATGGAAAATGTAAGAAACACAAAACATAAGACTTACTCCATCTTGGAAACAAGCATTTAAATTAATGAATAGACCCAACTTTAAATGAGTAGAGACATTCTCTAATAACTTTTGTGCTATTCATATGGAGAAGGAAAGCATTGTGATGGAGAAACCTATTTATGTCGGAAAATCAGTTCTTGACTTGTACAAATTCTTGATGTTTGACTATTTCCACAACAGGTTAAAGAAAAACCAAGATGTTAAGGTAGATTAACCCTTTCATCAATCTGTTGAAAATGGAGAAAGCTCTTAAAGCATATCCAAATGTTTTATATTGAAACATGAGACAATATCTATCAGCTGGATTGAGAATAAAGACAGTTTTATATCGGATATCAAGAGAGAAGACGTTCATGAGGATATGATGAAAGACAAACATTTATGACACAAGCAACTATGAAAAAGATAATTGACAATTTTCGACAAAAAACAAAAAACTTATTGGAAAATTTATAGATGAGTTGGGAAGGCAGATAATGAGTGAATTTGTAGGATTAAGAGCAAAGTCTTATGCTTACAAGTATAGTGGTTCTAAAAGTGATAGAAAGTTGAAAGGGATAAAGAAGAATGTTTTCAGACACTATAAATTTCAAGCATTATTATGATTGTTTAGTTTTAACGAAAGAAGAGTATCGGAAGATGAATAGTATTAGTAGTTATAAGCATCATATATATTCAGAACAAATAACTAAGAAAGCATTGGGAGCATTTGATGATAAGATATATATATATATATATTGATACAGCTTTATTGATAAAGGCCAGTTCAAATGGACTGTGAGACGGTGTGTGGCCTGTCATGTTAGGGTGAGTTGCCTCCAGCAACCAGGAAAAAACAAACAAAAAACAAATAAAAATAAATAAATACAAACAAAGGACCATTTAGGGCCCTGAAGACGCTGGGCCCTGAAGATCACCTGCTGCTGCACTCATCCACAAATGTTTCATTTGCTGTGTTTTCTTCCCTTGAGTCATAGTCCTGGGCCATGGGTAATGTAAATATTAGAAATTAATATAGTCATAACCCATCTGTTTGTTTAGATACATTCTGGAAATGTAGCATAAGGATGTCCGAATGAGTCTGCTAGCTTATATACGTAACGCACTAGGTTTATTATTTTTGGGACATGTATTTGAAATGTCGCACTCAGGGATCCGTAGCTAAAGCGTACTAGGGTAAACTACACCTATATGCCACACGAATGTTCAACGACTCGGGTCGAGTCAAGCAAAAGGGAGGGAGTAGTGTTGCGGTTCGGAAAACTACATGCCTCGAAGGCAATGACACCCAACATACAGTGATCCCCAGACAGTTATTTAATTAGTATACGTGCAGTTTGACCTTCCCCTCACATCTAATGGGTTAACGGGATGAAGTGCGTTGCGTGGGTCTTATAGCTAGGTCTAATTATATCTCTATCTTCATTCCAACTCTTTCCGCTTATTCATGAAATAAATCAAAGCAGGCACCGCACCAAGACGGCCGCCAATGAAAATCACGGTGAAAAACTCTCCACAACAAGATTGTACAGGATGCGTGCAGCCCAGTGATAACCTCCACCACCTACACTGTACAGGACGTACGCGGCATGCCATTTCATTCAAATCTGCATCTAATAATTATATCTGCCTTCTTTTTAACCCTGATTTACATCCAATCCTTTCCTTCAATCCATGATACAAAGCGAGCAGGCGCAAATGCATGATAACAGACACGTGCGCAGTCCTGTGATAATTACCATCGCACTGCATGGGACGTGCATGGCGCACATCTTTATTCGGGTCTGCATGCTGATTTACAACGGCATCTTACCATCGACCTTCGATCGCCACCTCGGCCACCAATATCTCCCACAAACAGCTGAGGTCATCCCGCGCCTCGTCGCACCTCCGCCTCCGCCACTAAGCAGAGGAGCAAATGCACGGCCCAGATCACTCGGGCTGCGTGGCATGCAGACGGAACAAGCACATTGACCAACGCCAACCGCTGATCACGGGGGGTGCCCGAACGGGCATGCAGGACCGACCCGACCCTCGGCTGGTCGCCGGATTGTGACCCGGGAGTTTGGTGCAAGGCAAATTCCACAGCTTGGCACGTCTCGCCAGATGTATTAATGAGAACACTTCCGGCCATAGGGGCTGGGCAGTGCACGCCCGGGGCCCAATAGGAGCACACAATTTGGGTGACGACGCATCGTTTTGGCTCGTCACCCCACCCTACACCACGGGGCTTATAAAAGGCGGATCGCGAAGCCGTTCACGTCTCGCCTTGCTTCACTCTCTGGGATCGATCTCTGCATTCGCCAGCTGCTCCGCCTGCCTCTTCTGCAGGCGCCCACTCCGCCCGCTCGCTCTCAATCTCCGCCTTCCTCTCTCTGGGATCTCTACATTCGCCTGTTGCTCCGCCCTTCCACCCAACTTCTCACCTGCTGGCTCCACCTTCCACTCGCCTTCTTGCCTGTTGGCTCCGCCTACCGCCTTCCTTGCCTGTCAGCCTCGCCTATTCTCTGGACCGGTGCACGTGCTGAGCCCGGCACCATAACCAAGCAGGAGACAACGCACCGACTCTCAAACTGGGATCGCTCGGCGGAGCGTCCCCCAAAACGTATTGGGTGGTGCAGTCGGCCGACCATGCAAGGTATTGTGAGGCCGTTAGCCCTCATCTCCTCTCCTTTCTTCTGATTACCTCATCTTCATCGGGGTGTGTGTGTGTGTGTGTGTGTGTGTGTGTGTGGTGTGTGTGTTTGTGTGTGTGTGTGTTGTGTGTGTGTATGTCAAGGCGCCTGTCCTTGCCTAAGTTATGAGTGTAGAAGATATATCGGAATAAGTCTGCTCTGTGTCCACTTTTGTAAGTTGCGCTGCTTTTCTTTTTTCACATCCACAAATTCCTTACTATCCCTGCTTGCATACAATAAATAAATCCATTCACTGTGCCACATTTTTTCCTCACCTGTTTGTTAATAAATGCCTGTGTAGAAATGTTCCCAGCTCATCATCTCCGCGATTGATCCAGCATGGTCTGTATCCTAGCCTAGCCGGGACTTTATTTCCCAACTATCCGTTCTTCGAGCCGGTACGTGCTTGGCAGTTATGCTCGGCTGCATCCGATCCGGTAAGGTGACCCAGTTTAGACAAGGCGTACCGAGGGTATGTCCCCCGGTAATTAGGTCACTTGACTATTTTAGGTCACGGGTTAAACAGTAGATGGAGGATCCTTGGTCATGTGGTTGAGTTATTGGCATTCACAGTCAATTATAAATTAACAACATGCTAAATCCAAGTGATATACAAGATCCTGAAACTTTGTTTTGAGGAACTCAAAGGAGACTGCTGAGTCAAATCAATTTGTGAGTTGTCAAATGTGCTCACGGATGGGATTAAACACATAGTTAGAAGCTTATAAACAGTGCATATTCTGTGATTATATTCTCATTACTCACCTCAAATAATATATAAAGGATCCTAATTATTTAAAAGTTACACCCAAAATGAATTACTTTACAAGATTGATAAGAGAAATGTATATAAAGTATGATTGGGATAATACACCTTTCCTAACAATGGAAGAGATTGATAAAATTAGGTTGGTAATGTTCCTCAAGTTAATGATATATATATTAGTCATGACTGTAATTTTTGGGAAAACATCAACACAAGATATTATATAAATAAAATAATGGATTATTGAGAAACCAAACCCGAACTATGGATAAACTCGAGAGCTTCAAATATAACTTGTAAAAAATTGGATGATTTATTTTCCAAATGTATAAATGAATGATTTCTTACATGTCTGGGAAAGTAAGATAAAATTTAAGAACCACAAAAATATGCCAAATTCATTTAGATGTCTAATAGTTGGTTCAAGCGTATGTGGAAGAACTTGTTCACTCTTAAAGATGCTCCTTACTCCAACCTTTTTGGATTAAGAGAAGTTAATAATTTTCACAAAGTAATTTTCACAAATTTTTATGGTCAATAATTGCACCTTTATTTTATTCAAGCTGAATTCAATAGATACAAATAATTTTTGGAGAGACAATTGTTCAACATTATGTAGTGAAAGGGAATTTGAGTATTATATGAAACACACAACTGGAAAATATACATATATTGTGGTCAAACAAGATGAGATAATAAAGGATACTTTTCAATAAATGAATACAGAAAATGGAAGCAAATGAAAGAGCTAGAGGGTAAGGAACATCAAAAGTTGGTTTCAAAAGTTGTAAAGCAACAGGAAGACATAAAGAAGAAACAGAGACAAAAACGAATGCATTAAGAAATGCATGAACGAAAACAAGATAAAAATTTTAAACCGCTTTTAAAAACTCCCTAACAAACCCTAACAAAAGTTGATTTGAGCCCTTTTTCTACAACGATTTAATATTCTACTAAAAAAAACTTCAAATGCAAAAATATTTTCATCAAATGACAGAACAAGAACTAGAATATATAGGAGTATTAGAATATGATGATGAAGGATTATTCCAAGAGCTGAGAAATTAAATTTACCTCATGATTATGTTGTGAAAGCTATTCAGAACAATGAATATTCAACAGATTCAAAAACAATAGCTAGCTGGTTTCATACCAACAGAAGAATCAGCACAGTTCTATCTATTTAATGCAAAGGTAATGATATTTAATGATGAATTGATGTTCTTAAGTTCGGCTCGACCAAGCATTAAACTAACTCCCAGATTAATGTTTCTTCAAACATAAGTTGGTCTCCAAGGTTCAAGTTATTTTGATTAACTGTTGAACACAGAAAATGAGGATGATGGAGTATATATCGATTTACTAGACTCACTTGATTACGGAGTCTCTGTTGCTGGTGGAAGAAGAATGAGGAGAAACATATTTTCTGCTTTAAGTGTGTTAGCTTTCTTCCAAATGACCCATCACAATTGGTAAATAGACTGTTATTGCTGCTAGGAAGTAAGAAGGCTGGAAACAACAATTATTTTAATGAAGCATCAGCCATTTTAGACCAGTTCATGATGATAAAAAAATAATTCATAAATGTCAATACAAAGACATTTTAACCCAAATTAAATAACATGAGAAGCATCCTCCTCAGTTTTAATTTCACGAGTGATCATACGGCTTTATTCCCATACCCACTAAAACTTGACCCCACAAAAGAATATGAAGCATCTTTATTGTCTATAAAAACCGGTTTAATATCACAGAGAGAAATGATAAGTTTAGTTAAAACCCAATTTCACCCGGAGCATACGAGCTTTCCAAAATATCTTCCGAAATTGCTCACCTCATGAAAGAACAGGGTAATAAATATTGTTATCGATATTCAAAAACATACTTCAAAATCAACTATTAAATGTAAAAATAATGACAAAGTGGATTTCACAATTGATATTTATTTTAGAGAGTTATTGGGTTTCTCCTCAAAAAAGAGATTGAAACTAATGGAACGCTTTACAGTGATAATGCCATTCAAATATCCTCAGGTATAAATTTGGTATTAATTCACCGAAATTTGGTTGATGGTGTTTATAGCGATGGAAGAAGAAGAAATACAATATTTTCATTCAGTGCATACTCCGCTCCAATTGGTTAAAATTCAATATGGAACCAAAAAATCTTGTATATATTACTGTGTCAGGAAAAAACCATAGACAGATTCAAATTTATGATAACCTGTCAAGATAATTGTATGATTTCCTTCAATGGAGAAACTATATCCATCAGAATTCACGTTCGTGAAGCTTTCCAAAAAATAAATACAATGGTTATTGTGAGGAAACGTGAGTTGGGGAAATATACAATAATTAATAATGATGGCGATGGGATGTTCCTTTCTCCATTTACTATAAGTGAACGTATGTATCTTGGGAAGAGGATTTTTTTTTTGTGTTCCTTGTCGAGGCTCGTATGAGAGCGAACACACAATGCACAGCAAGGGGGCATGAGACAAGAGGGCGGGAGTGGGAATGACAAAACAGTGGGAACAGAGACATTAGGAGATCTGTGGAAGGGAGAGGGATGGGGCGGGAACACGGGTATACAAGATGGACATTACAGGACTTTCAGGAAGGAAAGCAGGGAATTTAAGGATGTGGATTTGGGGTGGATGAACGGGGGTAGAAAAGATCGAGGATTTGGATGGGGGACGATAAGAGGTGGTGGTGAACAGCTGTTTTGAAGGCCTGGAGGGAAGAATGGGATTGAACAGAGCGAGAGTTTATTCCAAAGTGGGAAAAAAGAGAATGAAAGAGTGAAGGTGAGCAGTGATTCGTGATTTTTGTTAGTTTTACCAGAAGGGGTTGTTGGCGGACCTTGAGCGCCCTGCGAAAATATAGTGGGGACAAATTGCAGACACAGCAGGGTGGGCGAGACCAGAGAGGAGACGGTAGAAGAAAAAGGACCATCGACCTGCCTGCAGTGAGAGGAAGGCCCAAAGACTCAGCTTCATGCGAGAATGCCAATGATCCAAAATACCTTGGTTTCCTCAGCATGAGCTGAATAAGGTGGGAGGCAGGAGCACCAGCCAGAGGGAGAGCAGTACTCCATCAAGCTGCGGACGAAAGCTTTGTATGTAGTCGGGAGCTCAGGTGGCAGAGAGAAGACTTTGCCGATGGAGGATTCCCAGTCGGCGACTGGTTTGTAGGCCAGGTTTGAAATGTGGCTTTCCAGGAAAGATCATGGCAGATAGTACGACCCAGAAGCTTGAATGAAAGGACTTTTTCCGAGGATTGTTTAGAAAGTGGATGGGGGGGGGGGTTCAAATGGTCCTTTCGGAGAGACATTGAAAGTGTGAGATTTGTCCGGATTGAAAGACATGTTACATTGTTGGACCAGTTTGTGATTTTACCCAGATCTGCAGTGAGCGAAGAAGCTGCTGCTTGCCGGTCTGAGGGATGACAGATGGTACGGCAGAGGGTGAATCATCAGCAAAGAGATAAAGAA
Organism: Eptatretus atami; assembly: GCA_035128595.1. NCBI lineage: Eukaryota > Metazoa > Chordata > Myxini > Myxiniformes > Myxinidae > Eptatretus > Eptatretus atami. The sequence goes on along the minus strand of CM068958.1, from coordinate 15,369,857 downwards.
GATTTTCCAGAGAGTCGGAGAGATCGTTGATGAAATACCAGAAAAAGAACAGGCCCAGAACGCGCCTTGAGGAACTCCAGCCTGGACAGGAAGAGGAGATGAAAGAACTCCATTTAGGGCCACACGTTGACTGCGATGTGAGAAGAAGTCTGCGAGCCATGAGTGGAGATGGCCTGGATACCATAGGAAGAGAGTTTGGTGAGCAGGGCAGGGTGCCAGACCGTGTCAAAAGCATGCGATATGTTTATGGATATGGCTCTGATTTAATGTCCGGCATTGAGGACCTCATCCATTGTTGGGAGAGCAGAAGCAGCATATCCAGGGTAGAGTGACCTGGTCTGAAACCAAATTGATGATCGGGAATCAGCCATTGGAGAAGAGAAGGATTTAATGTCTGAAGCGATGATGGATTCCATAACCTTGCTGATGATTGGGAGAAGGCTGTTTGGTCTGTAGTTTCAGGGATCTGTTTTTGCACCTTTTTTATGCAGGGCAGTAATGTTTGCTGATTTCCAAGCAGATGGCAGATGACCTTGAGCAAATGAGAGGGTGAATAGAACAGAGGGAGGGGTGAGCAAGAGCAGAGGAGCAGGTTTTTAGGACATGTAGGCTGATGCCGTCTGGACCGGTTGCAGAATCTGAGTCGAGGTTTGACAGCAAGCTCTCCACCTTGTCAGGAGAAAAGAACAGAGTCCAGGGGACAGTTGGGTGTGACTGGGTAAGGTGGGTGCAGAAAGCGATGGGTTTTGGACACAAGATTTCAATGCAAACACCGAGTTTAGGCATTCAGCCTTTTCACGTGCGGTATCAGCAGTGTGGCATTTGAGGTAAGGGAAGGGATGGAGGGGAACATACACCAGAAACAGATTTGATTGGACGCCACCAGATTTGGAGGGGCGGGGATAGAGGTTTGAGAGTTCAGACGAGATGAGAAAGATATGATTATAAACTGAGAAAGATTATAAACCTAAGAGACAACGGGGTGTAGGACATCAATTTAGAAATAAAGGAGGTAGGATAATTGATACCCTAATGGCAATAGGTTCAACAATTCTTCAGCATAAAGACCGAATAGGCTCAATCTCTTCTAGGAACAAACTGGAATACAAACGTGACAAAAAGATTTGAAATAAATAATCAACAAACATAAGTGGGAAATGTTGTGGGTGCAATAAATAGTATAAAATATGCTCAAAAGGAATCCCATAAATTACAAGCAATCAAAGAAATTAAGAAAGGCAAAACTCAATTGTCAACCCAAGAAAAAAGAGAAAATACTCCAAATATTAGGGTCGGGGTTTCAAAAGTTTAAAATTTTTTTACTGAATAAATACAAGTGTGGAAGCATTTGATAATATCGATGATTTGAATGATACCATTATCATCTGAAACTCCACGAAGAATGAAAACTACTTCAAGGTAAATACTACAACAGGAACAGACTGGAATACAAACAGGACAAAAACCTTTGAAATAAATAATCAACAAACTTACTTGAATATTGCTGAAAGTTTCTTATTTTGTAAATTTACATTCACCAAGGCTGGGAATAACACAAACGCCACCCTCGTAAATGATTTCTTCTGGAAAATGTTTGATAGCATTCATTTGTATATTGGAACTCAAGAAGTTGAAGTGGTTGATTATGTCTCTGCGATGTCTGAAATTATGAAATTTATACCATATTCATTTAGTGATAGAATGGGAAAGGGAGCTGTTGAAGTTGTTATTTCTGATATGGCAACTGGAACAAACACAGACTCTGGTTATAGTCATAGGAAGGGAATGTATATTGTATAATGATGATACAAAAAAAATATTAGTTTTACTGTGGCAGTTCCCCTTAAAGGTATATTTGGATTTTATGATTATGATAAAGTTCTGTGTCGACTTTAAATTAGATTTCAACGACAAAGGAATGATAATGAAAATAGATTGCTTTTTGGGGCTGATAATGCTTTCGCTGCCCAGAATAAATTTGTCATTGATGAAATGAGTTGGTATATTAGTGAATATACTCCTAATCTAAAGACGGAAGAGATGTTGAATAGAAGACTTAACTCAAAGAAACCGTGAAATGTATCATACCTTTAAAAGAAGATGTCAACACGTTAAACTGAACCAAACCACTTACACGTGGAATTTGGGTGTTCTGGAAGGAAAGCCACGATACCTATGGCTCATTTTTAAGAAACCAGATGGAGATACTGCTGCTGATAAGAATAATGCATTGAGTGATGATGCCAAGGTGAAACAACTTCGCGTTTCTCTGTGGATGGAACATTTTATCCACAAGACAGATTGGGAATTGATTGGGATAAAAAATGATTATGCCAAAGCTTACAAGTCTTACCAAAAGGTGTGTGAAAGCAATCGTAACTAGAACTACGTTGGTCGGATGGCACCACCATAACATTACTGCATTCTCTCTCT
>CM068958.1:15317168-15350429 GCA_035128595.1 Eptatretus atami | reverse complement strand
CTATTAATTTTGAGGTAAACATAGGCCAAAAGGTCAAAAGAGGCCAAAAGGCCAGTTTGGGCCAAATTTTCTAAAATCCTCAATTTTCATCCGAATGAGTTGAAATTTGAAGAGAATTGACATATCAGGTCACTGAATCCAACTACCTATAATTTTTGAGGTCAACATAGGTCAAAAGGTCAACATAAGCCAAAAGATCAACATTGGCCAAATTTCTAAAATTGTCAATTTTCATTCCATTGACTTGAAATTTGAAGAACATTTATATCTCAGGTCACTGAAAGCAACCACCTATTAATTTTGAGATCAACATAGACCAAAAGGTCAACATCGGCCAAATTTCTATAATCCTCAATTTTAAACCAATTAACTTGAAATTTGAAGAGCTTTTGCAGATCGTGTTACTGAAATCAACCACCAATTATTTTTGAGGTCAACATCAGCCAAAAGGTCAACATAGGCTGAATTTCTAAAAATGTCATTTTTCTTCCGATTGGCTTGGGATTTGAAGAGGAGTTGCATATTTGGTCATTGAATTAAACCACCAATTATTTTTCAGGTCAAATTTGTTTTCTGGATTTCGCAAGTGTTGTGCTATGCACGACGTGTTTCTTGTTTGTTTATCCGTCTGTTTGTCTGGGAACGCGATATCTCAAAAAGTTGCAGACCATTTTGGATGAAACTTGATGGAGAGATTGGGTGCGTGACAAGGGCGAATTGATTCGATTTTGGTGAAGATCTGGATCCGGATACTATAATTTAAAAGTCATTTTTCACCATTGAGAGATGTTGCCAAAAACGACGAATTCATTTGATTTTGATGAAGATTCGACCTCGGTTCAAGGATGACAGGCTGAGTCTTCCCACCTGGTATTAATTCAACGACACAACAAGGGCTCAAACTCAAAACCCTAAGATTTTAAGGCAGTCACCTAAACCGTTAAGCCAATACCAGGCGAGAAATTGTGGTAAAAATTGAAGATCACAACAGAATCACAAGGAATCGAGATGCAGCAGGGGGCCATTCGGCCCATCGTGCCTGCGTCACATCAATATTCTGCTCTATTTTTTTAATGAACATGACGAATCGGCTTCCGCGAAACCCGCAATAAGTGTTTGTTTATGCCGGAAGTTGTTTTATCTCGAGGTTTACCGTTATTGGTCTCGAGCCCTCAGAGAGAGGGATGGCGGTTGAGGAAGTTGAACCTGATACCTTTGGACTGCAAAAGGCACCTTCCGATTATCCAGGTGAGAGGACAAGTTCGAAGACCATTTTGTGAACACGTGGTAATGATGTTGGGTCATCGTGACGAGTCCTTCGTACAAGGACCACTGAGACTAGAACCTTCCTTTGTGTTAAGATCGACCTGTCCAGGTACCTCAACTCAAGGTGATGTTCTTATCGTCAAAATCGGTGTACCATCGCTGTAGAGAACATCGAGTGGTGTCTACAGTGCAGGTGTGCAGGTGTGCAGGTGTGCAGGTGTGCAGGTGTGCAGGTGCGCAGGTGAGCAGGTGAGCAGGTTGTACCTTCAAGGTTCTTTTGTATTTTTCCTTCCCCGACCCAACCGTCTTGCCTTCCCTCACTTGGTTTCCCCAGGCAAGGATTTCCGATTGAATTAAGTTTTTGGATTCGGATTCTTTCCTTTTTATAATTAAATTTCGATTCTTCTTTTCCCCTTGTCATACGCTCCACCTCTCTAAAGAGCTTGTATTCACTTATTATGTACGCACCTGTGGGAATTTCTGACTCCATCACGTCTTCATGGTTCCTTTACTCCTATGTACTGTCCTCCCAAAGTCCCAAACCTCTTTCCATTGTTAACCTCCCCACCACACCCCACTTTCCCACACACATCCCAACCCTATTTTCTCTTTATCAATCCATCCTCTTAAAGTTCGATATTTTAGTTTTCCTCTTTGGTGCTCTTCCCATGTGTACATAATAAGTAGATAGTATCAAAGCCCTGTTCACATTCCTTGTGTTTGTCGTACTCATAGTCACAAGTGGAGTTGTGAGAAACTATCAAATGCTCCAACCATTAAAACCGAGAACTGAAAGAAGGAACCAGAGACTCCTTCAAATTGAATTTATCGTTTTTAAACCGACAAATTAAATTTTTCATTTTTAAACCTTCAAATTGAATTAATCGTTTTTAAATCGACAAATTAAATTTTTCATTTTTAAACTTGCAAATTAAATTTATCACTTTTAAACTTACAAATTAAATTTTTCATTTTTAAACCTTCAAATTGAATTTATCGTTTTTAAATCGACAAATTAAATTTATCATTTTCAAACCAGCAAATTGAATTCTTCATTTTTAAACTTACAAATTAAATTTATCACTTTTAAACTTACAAATTAAATTTATCATTTTTAAACTTGCAAATTAAATTTTTCATTTTCAAACCGGCAAATTAAATTTATCATTTTTAAACTTACAAATTAAATTTTTCATTTTCAAACCGGCAAATTAAATTTATCATTTTTATGCCTCCGCACCAATGGTGCCGGAGGCATTGTTTCCGGGTTGTCCGTCCATCCGTCCGTTCGTCCGTCCATCCGGATTTTCGTTTACGCGATAACTCAAGAAGCAAATTGTAGAATTTCATCAAACGTGGTAAAAAGGTAAAGTAGACAGGGCAATTAAGTGATTAGATTTTGGGCCAGATGTGATAAAGGTCAAAGGTCAAGGTCAAACTCTGAAATTTTACTGTTTATGCCCTAACTCAAATATTGGACAGAATTTCATCAAACTTGGTACAAAGGGTCAAATATGTCAATACTCAAGTGTTTGTGCAGGAGAGCGGAGGCATACCCGTTGACTGCGCACAGTCAAATTACTCTAGTTAAACTTACAAATTAAATTTATCATTTTTAAACTTACAAATTAAAATTTTCATTTTCAAACCGGCAAATTTTAATTTATCATTTTTAAACTTACAAATTAAATTTATCATTTTTAAACTTACAAATCAAATTTTTCATTTTCAAACCGGCAAATTAAATTTTTCATTTTTAAACTTACAAATTAAATTTATCATTTTTAAACTTGCAAATTAAATTTATCATTTTAAAACTGGAAAATGAAATTTATCATTTTTAAACTTACAAATTAAATTTTTCATTTTCAAACCGGCAAATTAAATTTATCATTTTTGATGCCTCTGCACCAAGGGTGCCGGAGGCATTATGTTTCCAGGTTGTCCGTCCGTTCGTCCGTCCGTCGGGATTTTCATTTACGCGATAACTCAAGAAGCAAATTGTAGAATTTCATAACCTTGGTAAAAAGGTAAAGTAGACAGGGCAATTAAGTGATTAGATTTTGGGCCAGATATTATAAAGGTCAAGGGTCAAATATGTCAATACTCAAGTGTTTGTGCGGGAGAGCGGAGGCATACCTGTCGTCTGCGCCAGTCAAATGACTAGTTAAACTTACAAATTAATTTATCATTTTAAACTTACAAATTAAATTTTTCATTTCAAACTGGCAAACTAAATTTATCACTTTTAAACTTACAAATTAAATTTTGTCATTTTTAGGTGCCGTGGTGTGTAAGACAGGGCAATTAAGTATTAGATTTCGGCCAGATGGGATAAAGGTCAAAGGTCAAGGTCAAACTCTGAAATTTCACTGTTTATGCCCTAACTCAAGAAATAAAAGACATAATTTCATTAAACTTTGTAAAATGTAAAGTAAGACAAGTCAATTAAGTCATTAGATTTTGGGCCAGATGTGTAAAGGTCAAGGTCAAGGTCAAACTCTGAAATTTCACTGTTTCGCCCTAACTCAAGAAATAAAAGACAGAATTTCATTAAACTTTGTACAAATGTAAAGTAAGACATGTCAATTAAGTGATTAGATTTTGGGCCAGATGTGAAAGGTCAAGGTCAAACTCTGAAATTTTACGGTTTACGCCCTAACTCAAATATTAGACAGAATTTCATCAAACTTGGTACAAAGGTAAAGTTAGACAGGGCAATTAACATATTTGATTTTGGGCCAGATATGTAAAGGTCAAGGGTCAAATATGTCAATACTTAAGTGTTTGTCGGGAGAGCGGAGGCATACCCATCGACTGCGCGCAGTCAAATTACTCTAGTTAAACTTACAACTTAAATTTATCATTTTTAAACTTACAAATTAAATTTTTCATTTTCAAACAGGCAAATTACATTTTTCATTTTCAAACTGGCAAATTAAATTTATCATTTTTAAACCGACAAAGTAAATTTTTCATTTTTAAACTTACAAATTCAATTTATCATTTTTAAAATTACAAATTAAATTATTCATTTTTTAACTTCCAAATTAAATTATTTATCATTTTTATACTGACAAATTTTCAAACTTATAAAAAGTTGTTTTTCTTGTTGAAATCGGCATTAGTATAAACATTATTATGGACGCAATCTTAAATGCAAAGGAAGGATCCATGGATTCATGTGGATTATGGCCACATTGGTCAAGTCATTGTGCCCTATTGTCGTGTGCTCAGGGATCTTGACCACTGACAGGGCACAGACAGCTAACCATGTCCAAAAAGGTGATAACCACACCTTGAGTCACCCCTCTCTCATGACACCCCTCATCCTTCAGACAGGCAGGTTGCAGCCTCTTCCCTCTCTTCAGACCTTGACAAAATCACAAGCTGGTCAAACACTTGGAATATGTCTTTCAATCCTGACAAATGTCTCTCTCTCTCGCTTCCTCTCTCTACCTCTCTTCCTCTCTCTCCGAAAGTACCGTTTGGCAAACCCCCATCTACTTTCTTAATAATCCTCTACATGAAGTTGATTTAGTCAGACTCTTGGGTCTCACTGTTCTTCTTATCCTCCTCCTCTTCCCTTTATAAAGGGTGAGATCCAATGCCATCAAGATTCTGCCCTGCTTTGATCACGATACTCCTCCAATTCTCTCCACTCTCCAACCACCCCTACCTGATGGATATCCCCCCTCACACAATCTGCCCATCTCAACCGCAGTGTATACTCTCTTTCTTCTACCTTGCTCCCTCAATCTATCTGCTGTCTTTGCTATTCTCTCTTCCCCCATCTGCAAACCAATCTCCTCCCTCAGTTCATCCATCCTCCTCCTATCCACCCTCTTCACTCCCAGAATCCATCTCGCTATCACCCATGATCTTTCGTAGACAAACCTCATTTCAAAGTTGGCTTCAAAAGCCAGCTGCTGACTGGGCATCCTATGTCGTACAAAGTCCTTCCTTGGCACAGCTGAACTCCGATCCACCTACCAGGCTTTCATCCATAGCTTGATGGAGTACTGCTCTGCCCTATGGGCTGACTCACCTGCCTCACTCCTTCCTCAGGTTAATGTCGACAGAAAAACAGGTTTCAAGAATCATTGGAATTTCCGTGCTGAGATGAGTCTACGGGCCTACACTTTCCAATTGCAAACAGGTCGGGTGTCTCTCTGCCTTCTCCCTCCTCTTTATGGTCTTGCACCCTCTGAACTTTCTGTACTTTGTCCCCCCCCCCCCCCCACCCCCATGTTTCTGCACGGCACACTGGTCTACCATCAACACCCTCTTCATAAAACTCTAAAAATCCAGAAATACTTCTCACCCCATTAATTTGTTTCATATTTTTCCACATTTATCTCAATCCCATTCTTCCCTCCAGATTTTCAAAATAGCTGTTCACCACCATTTTGGATCATCCCCCATACAAAAGCATGGTCTTTTATATCCCTGTTGTATGTACCTCCACCTACAAGCCCACCTCCTCCTAAATTTCCAGTTTTCCCCTCCTTCCCTACCCCTCTTTCCTCCCCACATCCCTCATTAGTCTCGTCCCGAAGGGGTTGCGAGATTATGGTAAAGCCCCTATCTGTCGAGATATATTTTCACTTTAAATATTTGTTGTATTTGAAATATGGATAATATTTTGTTGATGATTCTGATGTCGTAGGTCATATGGCATGGCAGTCATATTGGATTAAAGGAAAAGGAATTGGACATCTTCTATTCCGAAACAGCTTATGAAAAATATTGAAACTTGGCATATGTCCAACTCACAGTGGGGTTACACAAGCCTGGTGTTGGCTTTTTGGTTTGGGTGGCTGGCTTGGGAACTTAGGGTCCTGAGTTTGAGCCTGTTTTCCACTGAATTAACACCAGGTGGGGTTGACTCAGCCTGTTGTCCTTCCGAGGTTGATGAAATGAGTACCAGTGAATTGGTATAGGGGCACAGCATCAGCGGCAAAGTTGTGCCCCAACAAAATGATAGTTACCCGGCAGACAAGCTGCCATATGCAAGAAGAAGAAGAAGAAGAAGAAGTGGGGTATATTGGGTGATAACACTGACATCATCAGTGAAGTGGTATTCCAGCCATAATTGGTTGAATCAAAATCCTTATCCTCAAACTTCATATCTCTGATCTATGACCTGATGGGAGTGAAGAATTAAATTTATGACATCATCGGTCACGTGGTTTGGTCACCATATTGGATTGAAAATAATAATGTAAAAAAATGTTCTTCTCCAGAACTGCTTAACAGAACGATGTGAAACATCATACATATGATTGACTAGCCATGGGGAATATAGTTTGGAATTGTTTTTTTTATTCGTTTTCATTGATGCAATTTAGCCTAAATATCCTAAATAATATTCAACCACCAATTATATCTTAATCCATCCTAATAAATGTCAGTGTGCATCAGTCAGTCTGTTTTTTTTTTTTGTTTTTTTTTAAATGTACAATGTAGAGGCTCGTATAAGAGTGAACAGTATGTCTCCTCCATAACTCCAAAACCATGAAACCTAGTGGCCTGAAACGTTACATGCATACTAAGGGAACTCCAAGGGAGTGCATGAGTGAAAATTGGGTGTTTGGGTTTATTAAAACACCCCTTTTGAAGATAATTAACGGCCTTATTTAATTATACCTTTTATCAGGCGCATCCTTGGCCACCTCGCTCTCCGTCGAGGCACATCGACTGTTACCTTGCTGGGGTCGTAATTGGCTTTTTTTTGTCTGCCCAATCATGCCTTGACTTGGAACAGACCGCAACGATTTCTTAAGGATAGTTTTTTTTTCACTTTCCTCACTTGTATTATTGAATGCCTGATCATCATACCTATGAATCGCTGGACACATTGCAATGCTTATAAACACCTGGAGACACCAGCATTGGTGGCTTTATTTCATTACCGCACATGCTGTAACCTCGAGAATCTCTTAAATTAAGCTGAATTACAAAATTTAAGTTCCAGAGTTGAACTTTGCAGCCGTTCCGACTGCTAAAAAAAAAAAGTGTTCATTTCTCTAATTTGGACATATTTGATATTTTGGGTGTCTCCGGGAGGTGTATGTTTAGTACGACGAGTCGGCGATCGCTAATCGCTTGCTAAGTCAGCTGTTCCTTATCAACTGTTTCGTTGGAGTGCTTAAGCTACTTGGCGAGCGCTCCACAATATTTGCACTGTCCCTGAATACTGCATATCGATCGGCATGAACAATGTTCAGGGGGCCACTCGCCTGCATTGGCCACACGTTGTTTTGTGGTGTATTGGGTGGTTGTTGGCTCACTGAAAATGTGCAATTTAACTTAACACCACATTTCCTGTTGTTGTACAATCTGCTTTCATTATACGGCCCGTCACTTTGGCATAGATAAATACAAACGAACAAAAAAATGAAACGTTTTATTACCATCGTGGCAGGATAGCCGAGAGGTCTGCACGCTTGCTATAAGCTGTCTTGCCTGGGTTCAAATCCCAACCCAGCTATAAACTGTCTTGCCTGGGTTCAAATCCCAACCCAGCTATAAACTGTCATCCCGGTGTTTCACAGGCAGGGTGATTCATCAGTGGGTGTGCTGTCTCTCAGATGGATGTTAAACTGGGCATCACATCTGAATGAATCCTCCTCCTCACCTCTCCCTCTCTCAACCCTCTGTCTCTCTCAACCCTATCACATCCCTCTCTCTCCGACCTCCTCTCTACCACCTCTGCCTCTTTCTCCCCCCCCTCTTAATATCACCGTCAGCTAAGCGACTGCTTGTATTTGCTAGTAACCCATAAATATACAGATAATGGCAATGTTTGTGACATAATCGGGTGCATGGATGATATGGATATATTGGCCATTATAGCAGTGGGCCATAATAGTAGTGTGTTCAGTCACGATGGTATTTTTGTGGAGAACGAGCACAACCCTGCTCTTGGTGTTTTCCCCCTCTTTCCACTTTTCCTTTTGTTCTGTTACATCCTGATCCATTCTGTGTTCTAGCTTATACAACAACAAAAGGAAATGACTCGTGTTGTATACAACAACAAAATACAATTGACGAAAGTGGAGGGTATTGTTCAATGTAGGAATGTCTGCTTTTCTCCAGTTGTACTCCTTCCCAATTCCGCATCCAGGCGATGCATGTCATTGCTGGGCGCGGAAGGAAGGGAGTAATCGGTTTTTGTCCGTTTGTTTGTTTGTTTTCTTTCTTGTTTGTCCGGGTGATTTCTCAGCCATCCTTTGAGCTAGGAAGCTGAAATTTGGGGACAAAAGTGAAGATGTGCTTTGGCAAAAATGATATTTCATATCTTTTTTTGTTAATTAATTTTGTATAATATTTTTATTAATCAATAATTTAATTTTATAGAATTTTACTTTGAATGTACCTCTACTTGTTTGTTTTTTGATTGATCAATTAATTGATTCATGACTTGATGATTAATTATAGATTTATTATTTATTGATTTTCTTTCTCATCTGGGCAATATCTCAGGCACCTTTTGAGATAGGAAGCTGATATTTAGATACAACAGTGAACAAGTGATTTGTTTATAAAGGGTGTTTTTGATTTATTGATAAATCAATTAAATTTTTTCTATTAATTACTTAATTTTCAATAAGTTACAGATTTGGATGAAACAGTGGTGGCTTTGGTATGCTATTAGCCATTTGATGAAGAAATTTAATTATTTTACGATTATTATTTATTTATTTATTTTAATTATGCAATTAATCAATTATTGTACACCGCTCCCTCCCAATTCCGTCTCCGTGTGCTGCATGGCGAGTGAGTATCATTTGTACACATTCATCTCAGAAGTACATTTGTCCACATAAATTAGGTATAATTTGTACATATTTCACCTCAAATATGCAGCGCTCCCTCCCAATTCTGTCTCCGTGCTGCATGGCAGCATCACCGGGTGCCGAAGACGGCCCGGCAATGTGGCGCGCTGGAGGATTTGTTATTTCTTTGAATGTACCTGCTACTTGTTTGTTTGTTTGTCCAGGTGATATCTCAGCCGTTCTTTGGGCTAGGAAGCTGAAATTTGGGCACAAGAAACAAGTGCTTTGGCAAAAATGTTATTTTTTTTTTTTGATGAATTGATTGATTACTTAATTATTCTGGATTTATTCATTATTTATTTATTTTCTTTCTCATCCTGGCAATTGGCACATTTTGAGCGAAGAAGCTGATATTTAGACAAAAGTGACCAAGTGATTTGGCTATAAAGGGTGTTTTTGATTTATTGATTAATAAATTAATCGATTCATTAATTTTCAATAAGTTACAGATTCGGATGAAACGGTGGTGGTTTTGGTATGTTATTAGCCAATTGATTACGAAGTTAATTATGTTATGATTACTTGTTTATTTTAATCACGCAATTAAACAGTTGATCGATCAATTATTGAACACCACTCCCTCCCAATTCCATCTCCATGTGCTGCATGGTGGCATTGCGTGGTGCCCTAGCAATGCCGCGTGCTGCGGGATGTTATTTATTTATTTGGCATGGGGGCGGTGTACTTTGAACTTACCTCTACTTGCTTTGTTTTTTTTTTAATCTTCACACAAACTTTATTATTCTTCTCCAATGTGATGTGTTTGCAGATCTTCACATTATAAAGGTTGAACCGGAAGCATTGGAAGCTTTGGATCAAAAAGGTGATGAGAGATTTGCACTGGCTTTTTTAAATCTATTTTTTGCCGATTGCTTTGTGAATCACTTTGTGGAGATTCTATGGTGTTTTTGAATGTATTCAGCAGCATTAGTACTCTATGCTATGCTTTTGCCATGGTATTTTGTTGGGGAGAGGGAGTGAAGGAGGGCAAGCAGTTTGAATGGCAAATCGTGCTTCAGAAGTTTTCTTAAAGTAGATTTGGGGGAGGTCATGTGTTGGTTGTTATTCAGCACTATTTTTCAAATTTTTGTATTGCGATGAAAATGACTTGGGGGGGGGGGGGGGGGTGTAACGAAATTAATTAATTTATTTATTCGGCCGTTTTCTCCAAATTTATGTTGGCGCAAGTCATCGCAAAATCGCCCCAATTAGCCATCAGGAATGATTGTGTAAACAGTCCCTCATCTTCCTGCCAGCCCTTTGTATTTTCTCTGTTATATGTGCTTTCCATTTCCTCTCCACTCTATTTTCCCAGCCATGTGAATGCTGTCGTGGCGCCCGAGTGGGTGACGCCCTTAGTGTATGACATCACGACAGCCGGCGCTCTATGCCCCAGAGGTCACGTTTGGCCAAATATATTGTTGCGAATTCGTGCCCGCCGGCGTGCGATCGGCCACGTGACTCTAATCGCGACCGCCTCGCCCACCGGATGGACAATTCAGTCGTGACCCTCTCGGACTAACGCCGGGACCAGTCACGGGTGGGGGTTTAACCCCACCACAACCCAGTCCGCATTCCACCCGTGCGAGGTAGGGTGAATCGCCGAAAGTCGATATACCTAAGTACCCGCACGGGTAACCTACCGAGGGTTGTACCACGCCACAGGTCGATTTCGGACACGAACCGCTTAAGCGGCTCGTTCCGTGCTACAGGGATAACCGAGCGGAGTTATCGTCGACCTTGACGGTTCCAATTAATTATCGGCGTCTCGCGCCACTCAAACCCTTTGCGTGAAGCAAGATGAAAGACTCAACAAGAAAGGACGCAGCGAAACGGGGAAACAATTCAACAAGCAAGCATTTATTACACGCACACAGATAGCACACATATAGTCATACAGTTAGAAATGCACATATATCACATAAAAAGAAAGGGAAGCAACGATGACGCAGAGCTACCACCGACCAACGCGAACACTCGGCAACACTATACAGGTTTACTTATAAGACATGGCGCCACACACACACGTTCACACAAAACCAAAAGAAATGGAAGTCGCGACTTCCCTGCTCGTGTCGAGTCCTTGGCGACCGTCCGCCGACTGTGTCCCGCTTGGCCGTGACTCCGTGCTCGAGCGTGGTCGGCGAGTCTCTCCGGCGTGCCTCGTGTCTGCTCGTGCTGGCCCCTCGACGCCACGGACCGAGTACACCGAGACCGAGAAACACGAACCAAGAGAGCCGACTGAGAACACCGAACCAAAGAGAAGCCGACTGAGAACACCGAACCAAGAGAGAGAGCCGACTGAGAACACCGAACCAAGAGAGCACACCGACTGCGAGAGACACCGAACCAAGAGAGGAGCGCACCAAGAAGAGAGAGACCAGACTAACTCGGACCAGACCAACCAGGCTGCCTCGCCTCTCCGATTCTTATACCCCCGGGCCCCGCCCTGTTGCTCCACCCCGTTCTTGGCTCCACCCTCCTTCGAGAGGTTCTGGAACAGGGGCGTTCCCTCACCTCGACCGCCTCACACTGTCCATCCACCAATCGGCGCGAGCTGCCCTCCCTCGCTTCTCTCCTCCCACACCAAACGCGGTGAAGCCAGACGGGACAAACAGGCCGGAAAACGTGCGCATCCTCCTGCTAGCTCTGCGGAGATCGTACCCGCACGGAGCCTGTTGAACGCGAGGGGGCGAAGATGTGGCTGCGTGGATGGTGGGGGGGGAGGGTGCGCGGTTGTTAGAGAAGCGGCGTTGTGGTTGGTGGTTGTTGTTCAAATTAAAGAAAGGACAGAAAAACGGCTATCTCGAAGGATCGCAGCCCGAATGAATCACATTAATTCCCTCTAAACAATGGGTTTGGCTAACTATAATGTACTTAAAAAATATCTCACCTACAGGACCTGAATGGTGGTTGCTAATTTCCACAGCCGTAACAATATATTAAAAAAATACCAGTTGATCGTCCTCCCACGATTCCTTTTTTGAACCCACCTCCTTTTTAAAATTAATTGTTATTTTGGTAAACATCCCGAAAAAAAAAATCACACCCTTGGCCGAAGGAAGCTGCTGCAGCTGTACCGCTTAAAAACTATCCCTGGGTGGGACTGACTGTTACTTCCCCAACAGGCGGGGTACCTAATACCTTACTGTCCTGATGCAAACCAGACAATAACACACAAAAAACTAAACAACAACAAACTAGAAGTAAATGAAACATGGTGGTGTAGAAAGGTAGTTCTTCTTCATTTTAAGGACACATGGGAGGAAGGACCTACCACATATTGAAGCATTTTTTTTTACCACGTAAAAATCCATATCTTCATGTATGACTCTTGCACTTCTTAGAATCGATCGTTTTCCCTGATGTCAACACTGAGTTTTTATTGCTTCTACCGAGCCGCATCAGCGAGAGCTGTCCTGTCGCTTTCCATTTCTGTGCGCGATATGCGAGCAATACTGATCTGTGTACATGTCTTTATATGTACGTAAGTTCAATCGCAGCATCTGCGGTAAAATTCATTTCACGCTTCGATTAAAATGATGCAAAATATATTGCTGTATATTGTCTGTATATAATTGCAAAAAAATAGTCTGTATATTGCAAGAAGACTTCATTATATATGTTTGTGTGGTGTGTGCTTAAATGGGTCTAACAGGTCTAAATGGTCTAAAGGGTGTAAAGGGTCTCAGTGTTTCAAATAGTCTATAGGGCTCTTTAAGGGTTTTATGGGGTCTAAAGATATAAAGGGTATTTTTTCCAATTGTAGTTAGGGTTTAAGGGTCAAGGGATCTACATGGACTAAGGGGTGTAAATATCATCAGGAGTCTAAGGGGTCTTAAAAGGTCTTACGGGGACTGAAGGTGTCCAAAAAGAAAAAGTCTCGTGGGTCAAAGCGGTCTAAAGGGTCAAGGGGTCTAAGATGTTTCAGGGTATGTTCCAACTAATTACAGGTCTTTGGAGTTTTAGGGGTCTAACGTGGTCTACAGGGGCTTTGGGGTTTAAGGGTTCTAAAGGGGTCCAAGTGGTCTATAAGTATAAGTTCAATGGATATAAGTGTTTCAAAGGGTTTAAAGGGTATGGTCTAAGGGTTCCAAAGGTTCAAACATGGTCTATTGGATCTCAGGGGTCTTTACGGTCTGAGGGTTCTTAAGGGTTCTAATAAGGGTCTAAGGGGTCTATATTGTCTAACGAGTCTAAATGGATCTAAAGGTCAAGTGGTCCAAAGGGTGCAAATGTCTTCACGGGTCTAAATAGGGTCAAGGGGCTATAAATGGTCTTAAAAGGTCGAAGGGATATAAAGATCTTGATGTCTTGAAGGTACTTTCCAATGGTCTGTAATTAACAGATGTAGCCATGGTCCAATAGTACGGAATGAATAAATGTTCTCACGTTCAAACAGAACATAGTTAATAGACGTACTCAGATAGGTCGACCAAGGCTTCACCTCCACGAGGGTTCACCGTCCGCCCATGTGTTTTTGTTTTTTATACAGAAAATTTAAATAGATTGTGTTACGTAAAAGGGGGTGGAGGGGTACATCGCTAGACTGTGGTAAGTGTAACATGGTCCGTGTGTTTCAAAGAGGTTCGATTGCCATGTGTCAGGGAACAGTCAGAGTAAGTTGTTTTGTTACACATGATGCTTTGGAGGCAGCGGATGTAATTTGTAGACAGTAAGGTTGTAAAATGTCTGACCATCTGGAAGGCTGTGCCAGGCGAGAAATTTGAAGTTTCACTGTACATATAAGTGGCTCGGTTTGACTGTCACAATCTGTCAGACCAATGTGTTTGAGTCATGGCAGCAAAATAGGCTGTGGGGCCTGGAAGAAGACTGTAAGACTCTTATTTTTATTGTGGCCGCCCCTTGGGCAGGACAGCGCTATGTATGGACCTCTCTCAATAATCGAGGAACCAATGACGGTGGCAGGAAAGGGCAGACCAGAAGGTGGGGGTGAAAGAAGAAGGTCGGGATATCATATGAGAGTCACGGGGGCTGTCGCTGAACTTTGAGCCATTAATATTCTTTCGCCTTTGCTTTGCCACCATTTTGTCTCCTGGTCTTCCACCACATCGTCTTCCTCTGCCATCTTCGACTGCATCTTCTTCTTCTGTCTTTGACCAGATCGTCCCTGCAAAACTGCCTAACCCAAGCAGCACTTTGCTTGTGCGCCAGCGACCTAAATATACCGGTTGCTTTGTGCCATCCAAGACCTCGCTTGCCCCATTGTTCTTCCTGTGCATCAGTATTGTCGGCGTCTTAGCGGGGTATATTTTTATTAATCGTACAAAAGTTTGTGTGCCTCCTCATTTATATCTATGTCTGTTGATCGCTTCATCCGTACCGTTTATGATAACGTCTCGTCGAGCCTCTTACCCGCACTTTTCTTTCTAATAAACACCCTTATAATTATGAGACATCTTCCTGCCCGTTGCCTCTTCTGTGTGTTCCGCCGCCTGCTTCGTGTTTTTTAATTGAATGATCCTTTGTGAATGGTAACCATAAATTGAAACAGCTGAATGCAGTAAGAGACCATTTCGGAAAATTTGTCGAGGCGTTTACAAGACCTCTGGTGTTGAACCAAACACACGAGTGAGCCGCAGACGTGACAATATCAAGTGAATGGAATGAAAACTGACTTTCTATGACCTTGACCTTTGACCTATTTACCTCAAAGAATAATAAGCCTCCATCTTGTCACCACCTCTCCCAGGTCTCAAAGCTTCCTGAAGGTTTCAGTATAAATCTGACCAATAGGCCATTGACGTACAAACAGACTGAATAACAGATCAGTCAATTTCCAATAGTAGTTGTTTAGGGACAAGGTCTCTTTGTGGTCTAAACGGTGTAAATATCATCAGGAGTTTGAAGGGTCATAAAAGGTCGATATACTTCCCAATCTTCGATTTCATAATAAACAAACGGTGGTGAACACAAAGCCTCCTCCACCTAAGGTGGCTGAGGTAGCAACGATGATGTAATAAAGTTTGATCGAAATTAATTTCATTGTTTTTCATCCACATTTTCTGAAATTACAAGTCTTCATTCAAATCAGTCCTCTCACCCTGAAGTTGTTCAGTCGTAATGTCTCAAATTCTGAGTGCACTTCACAGAGCTCTGCAGATCATTCGTGTCCTTTTAAATGCATGCTTGTAGCGGAGCACCCGTCCAGCTTCTATTGTTTTTGGTAAAATGTTGGATTCTTGGGGAAAGTTGAGGGTATTGTTTAATGTAGTAATGTCCGATTTCTATGTTTTGGATCTTGTCTGTACGCAAACTTTATTCCTCGTCTCTAATGTGATGCGTTTGCAGATCTTCACGTTATAAAGGTTGAACCTGAAGCTTTGGACGCTTTGGATCAAAAAGGTGATGAGAGGTTTGGACTCGCTCTTTAAATTTATTTTGTTGCCTTTCGTTTTGTGAATCACTTTGTGGGAATTATACAGTAATGCTGAAAGTATTTTACATCATTGCTACTCAATGCTGTGCTTTTAATGAAATGAAATGAAATTCTGCCAGGTGGAGGAAGCGGGTGTATTTGGGGGGAGGTCGAGAGTGTATGGTTACTCAGTAAAAATGTTCACATTTCTATATTACCAGCATGGGTACCCAGCATTATCTGGTGCTGCACTAATCCTGTTTTTGAATTTTGAAGAAATAATTTTTGTTGTTGTTGTTGTGCGGGCATAAAACACTTTCATCCACCCACTAAGGATTAGGGTCAGGGATCATTTATTTAATATTACCTTTCACA
Source organism: Eptatretus atami (assembly GCA_035128595.1). Taxonomy (NCBI): domain Eukaryota; kingdom Metazoa; phylum Chordata; class Myxini; order Myxiniformes; family Myxinidae; genus Eptatretus; species Eptatretus atami. The sequence continues at coordinate 15,334,568 of CM068958.1, read as the reverse complement.
TTTCCCCCTCTGCTCTCTCTCGGTCCTCCAACCCTCCTCACCAACTCCAGGATGCACTTGTTCTTCCAGTAACCCCTCCTGGTTAAACTTACAAAATTCAGGTGAACTCCTCTGATCCTCTTTTCTCCTGTTTGTAGAACTGCCTTCCTCAGACAGTTCAATGATGCTCTCCACTCGAGGGCTGCAAGTTGGCATTGGCTGTACACCACTTTCTCATATCGCCCCTCACATCTCCCCCTCTTCTCCCTCGCCTCTTTTTCTGTTTTGTTCATTCCCTTGCTTGTTGTGTCCATCTGTGGCCCTATTGCGTCAATACATTGCTTTATGGTCCCTTTTCATCTTGCCCTTCCATGAGCCTAGATTTTACATTCAGAAAGTGATCCCGATTTAAATTACCCGGCTTAGCGTGGTGGTGTCCAGGCACGTGTTTGTGTATCTACAGTTGTGTTCATTCATCGGTTCCCACTGATGGCTAGCTCCTTCATCCGTGTCCTGCCAGTAAAGAGGACCTGCAAAACACATTCCTTACTTCAGTCTTTCCACATTCAAAACAATTGGAAATGTGATTCTTGATTGAACATTTTTGTTCTTCCTCTCTCTCTCTCTCTATCGAGTGCAGCAAGTGGCTGCTGGTTGCATCATTGGTTGGGACACGGCTATGCCGCTGATGCAGTGTCCCCCTGACCAGTACACTGGTACTCATTTTGCCGACCTCGGAAGGATGACAGGCTGTCAACCTCCTGGTGTATATTAATTCAGCGGCCAACGGGGCTTGCACTCAGGACCCTAGGATCCCAAGCCACCACCCTAACCACTAAGTCAACACCAGGCTTGTTCCTCCTCTAGCTTTGATATTTATTTAATTTGTGGTGTTTGAGTAACCCTATCCCTTCTCTTTTGCATTTTTGTGGTGGTGCATTAATTTTCCTTGAATTAGAGCATTTTGTGTAAAATTTAGTCTGAGGAATAAATACCTTCTGCAAAAAGAAAGGAAAATCTAAACTTCATCACATTTCTTTATCATGTGTAGCAGCAGTGAGATAAGTATTGCAAATAAATTCTCATTACTGCAATAAATTTTTATTCATCACTGCATCACCCATTCAGCACATCTGCAAGATGTAAGGTTGCAAAAGATGAGTAATTTATTGAGGTGGTAAATGAATATAAATTGTTGAATTAAAAAGCGAGAAACTAGAAAAAGCAATCACAGATTGCAGACCCTCGCCAACACTTGTTTTGTGTGGTGTTTGTGTTCTATTGTGTGGTGTATTTTGTGTACTGGTGTGTAACATAATTACTGAGACATAATTATAATTGCCACTTTATAACTGCTGGCAGTGATGACTGGATACCAAGACATCCCGCTTTGATTGGACACCTGACCCTGACCCATGACATTTTTCATTATTATTCATTGAATTCAGAACAGGATGAAAATCTGTTCAGTCACTTCAGAGAAGAAGTTTTTTGAAGGTTTTCTTCTTGAAACAATATGGCTGCCGAATCACGTGCCTGATGACGTCTTCAATTTTTTTTTTATTTGGACCATTTTATCCAGAGATGAGCCTCAAAAATGTTCATACTGATTAGATGTAGCATTCTACATATGTAATTATGACGTCATAACGAAGACACCTATGACGTCATAAAAATCACACTTATTCCCCATGAGGAGTACTTACTGTGTGCCAAGTTTCAATTTTTTCCTGTGTGGTTTCAGAGATACAGAAGTCCAAAGTTTTTCCATTTTTCCAACACGGCTGCCACACCATGTGACATCTGACGTCATTATCATTAAATCATGCTACATGAGTTGTCGCACCTATGGTGAAAATTTTGTCTCAATCCGACAAATGGTTGCGGAGAAAAACACAAAAGTTCTTTGCAGACAATATTACCACTCTAAATGCTGAAAATTATGTTTAAAAGATTATTTGAATTTCAGATTTTGCACCAGTAATGGCAGGTTAACATTTCCCATCGAGCCAAATCAAGTCAATGTAAATACAAATGCAGGGCATGCACAAAAGGCCTCATTTAGCATTCATAATATCATTTCAAAAGTGCCATCTTGTCAGCAACATTGTGACTGGATTATTGTCCAACATAAATTTCCATCTCTGTCATGTTCTTACAGTTGACACAAATGCAGAACTAGAAGGGCACTCGGCAGAGCGCATACCTCTGCCACGTAATGCCTGATCCACGAAAACATATTGGGCCCAATACATTTTTGAAATATCATGCTACACATCGTTTTTTGGCCCCATCTCTCAATGGTGAAAAATCACTTTAAAATATGTATAATTCTCGTATCCAGATCCGGATTTGGATCTTCACCAAAATCAAATCAATTCGTCCTTACCACACACCCAAGTTTTGTCCGAATCCGTCTACAACGTTTTGTGATACCGTGCTTTATATTCGTTTGGCACTATCTCTCAAATGGTGAATAATCAGTTTAAAAAAATTATCAGATCTGGATCCGGATCTTTACTAAAATTGAATCAATTCTTCATTGTCACCTATTGAATCCCTAGTGCTGCCTCCCCCTCCCTCGTGCTGCCTCCCCCCCCAATCATTGCCTTCCCCTCCTCATGCTTCTCACAAATGTCGCTTGTACACTCTGGGAGGGAGAGGTGGAGCGAGGAGGAGAGGGGAATTGGGGAGGGTGGGTGTTTGAGAGAAGGTAGTCGTGAGGGCAGGGGTTCTTCACCTGCGTTTGGCAGTGGAACTTGTGGAGAAAAGGGGGGGGGGTTGTGTACAGGATTGAATGAAATAGGGTATGTTAAAACAGCACGTTAATGCAGCATGTGGAGACCACCGGGAGATGTCCATGGGGTGGGAGGGGGGGGGGGGTTGGGAGGGGAATAGAATGAGCATGGGTGAAACTCCTTCCCTATTTATGGAAATCCGTATTTTGTAACGACCCAAGCGGAGGTTTCCATATGTTTGTCATCAGAAAGGCATGCCGAGATTATAGGGAATTAGGTGTTATTCCAATAAGTTTATTCGTTTATTAACGCATTTCATCCCGATGGGGTGCAATGCTCTTGCAATAATGCATCATGACCACGATTATGCAAATTACTCCTATGGTAGTTTTTATTATGAGCTGTTTTTTGCAGAAGCTAGCCACGTACAAAACCTTGCAAGCGCATTACCGTGATTAGATGTCTGCCAGGCAGGAGCCCGTGTGTACGTCAGTGTTGCGTGTCCACCTTCCCTTCAATTTCAGATTTTGCACCAGTAATGGCAGGTTAACATTCATCTGCACTGGTTATCACGTTGGAATGGCATTTTTATTAGTTTACATCATGAGTGTTTGTTAACATTTTATTTTGTTATATTAATGGTGTAATATTAATTTGTGATTGGAATGGTGCTCTTTGGAATGAAAATATAGAGACATCGAGTTGATTAGAAGACGGAGGAACTCGAGTTATCACCGAGACAGGACTTACTATCTATCCTTCTGCGGAATTTTTCTTCAATGGTCTCACAAAAGGTCGAGGTGCACTTGCATGCCATTGCGATCTGTGGCGGCATCATTTTCATGTTACAATATGTAAATATTCTCGAGCTCAGGTTGATCGGGGTTTTTCCAGAGCCGGGTGCCACTGGAAGAGGGACGAGAGAGTTGTTCAGTCACGGGTGGAATAAAGGATTGACTAGGATTCCAAACACCTCAGACATCTTTTCCTTCCACCTTAAAGATCCGCTTGCTTGGTGTTTTGGGCGAGAATGACCGCCATTTGTTTGTGTCTATCAGATGCATTCGTGCATTCTTACTATGGTGATCTTCTGTGCCTGGTGTTGTGCTGAAAAGGGCAACCTTATCGTGGAGTTTCACTGGTAACGATTCTTCCCTTGATATTGGTCCCTTCTGTGGCTCGTGTATATAGAGCTCTTCTTTGGCTTTGTGGCACCTTGCACTTCTCGCATTGCCTTTTGTGGGTTGGTGAAGCTCGTCAGAGTCTGGAGTCTATTTCTCCTTGATCCTTCCAACATTCCTGCCTTGGCCCTGCAGGGTTCAGAGGGCTATTCAGCTAAGAACCTCGGCAACTCAATTCCCTTGTGGATTGGAACTCCTTTCAGATGTATTCCCTGTAACTTATTTTGATTTATGCGTTCACGACTCCGACCACTGGCCAAGCTGATGCAGTGCCCCTTTTACTCATTTTGCTAACCTCGGAAGGATGACGGACTGAGTCAACCCGCCTGGTGTTAATTTAACATCAGGAGAGGAGCTCTAACCCAAGACCCTAAGATCTTAATCCAGCCACCCTAACTGTTAAGCCAATACCAGGACCAGGCTCCAGCAATGAATGTTCAGGTGAAATAAAAAAATTCTTCCAAAATATCACTTTCATTTGCATCGTTTTTTTGTTACAATATGGACAGGACCACCCCCAAAATGCATATTTTGACATCCATTTTTCAAAATTTTATGGGGAGCATACTCCCCAATGAAAATTTCATTTTCCTTTTTTCAAAAGCTCTGCAGCTTCACCATTGCATGAGGGGAGGGGAAAGGAATGCAGCGAGAGGGAAGGGAAGGGAGAAGGCAGCGAGAGGGTGGGGGGGATGGCAGTGTGAGGGAAAGTGCAGGGAGGCGGGTGAGGAGAGGGAAAAAGGCAGCATAAGGGCAAGGGAAGGAAGCATGAGGGGAGGGTAGGCAACATACCCGGCATTACCGGGGCGATAAAACTCGCCCAAACAGTAACGTTTTCTTTTTAACCGCCGTGATCTTTATAAAACCGGACGGAAAATATCTTTCTCCTTCATCTTCTTCTTCACTTATAATAACATAGTCTCATTCAATTCCGTTTCTCACATTGATTAGATTCAGAAAAAGCTGATGATACACCACCTTATAAAGCATTGCAACACAGGTAGGTGAGAAAAGGATACGAAAAAGTATCTGATATTTCAATAATTTATTCGCATGATTTTTAATGGGGAAAGTTAATTTTTATTGGTTTTTTTTTTGGTTGTTTTAGTAATTACACAAGATTGGTATTTCCATCAGCGAAGCGTGACTTTAAACGAACAACCAAGCAGCTTGGTGGCACTCGCCAAGTGCTTAAGTACTCAAGCAAGCACTCCAGTTGAACACCTGGCTTGGCAAGCGATTACTGTCATATAAACCCATGCACCCGGAAACGTCCAATTAATGTCTGAATTGGCAAATGAACCGTTTTTTTTTTGTTTTTTTAGCAGTCGGAACTGCTGCAAAGTTCAATTCTGGAGCTTAAATTTTGTAATTTAGCTAGTGTTTAAGAGATTCTCAAGGTTATGGCATGTGCGGAAATGAAATAAAGCCACGAACACTGGTGTCTCCAGCATATATAAGCATTGCAATGTACCCAGTGATTCGTACATATGATGATAAGGCATTCGATGATATAAGTGAGGAAAGTGAAAAAAAACTTTATTGTGAAGAAATCGTTGCGGCCTGTTCCAACTCAAGGCATTGTTGAACATGCTGAACATGCTGAAACAAATGGTGCATTAAACCCCCAGCTTGGTAACATTGGCAAATCAATGTCGCTTTTACACCATATTGCGACGTTGGACCGACATTCAAATCCGCTTGTGACTCTTCGACTTTGGTGATCCATTGCCAACATGGGCCCTGTGTCGGTGGCTATCTGGATATTTTCCATGCATAAACATATTTCCTTCCCCCCCCCCCCCCATGTAAACGTATTTTACACATAAATGCAATAAACATATTTGTACTTCCTTACTTTTAACTTTATGCCAATTTGCTGTATTTTTTTCAGTTTCGTTTTTAAAGATTGAACGACCTGATTTGGATGCTGTGGACACTGCAGGTAATAAAATTGCTTTTTTTAAATTGTTTTATTCTTGTTAAGGTTCATACTTGCTCATTTAAAATATAACAACTTTAAATGCCCCTATATTTGATAGAGCATTGACAACTTGCGAGTCGTGAACACTTCAAGGCTAGAATTGATCCTCGACTGGTCACTGCTTTAAAAAAAAAATTGTATACATTGTCGAGGCTCGTATCAGCGCTAACACATAGAACGTATAACAAAGGGAGCAGGAGACAAGAGGGGCAGGAGAGGGAAAGTAATCTCCTGCTAAACATAAAATCTTCTGAGTAATCACAAAGAGATTTCACCAATAAAATTTTATTTTAAACACAAAAGTATAATATATAAATCAGCAAGAGATTTCACCAAGATTTTATTTTAAACACAAAAGCAAATAGATAAATAGGTCCAAGATAAATCATCTTTTTTTTGTTATATAAATATGGTGAATATAATTAATTTTGATGTTTGCAATCAGGACGACAAATATTACAACAAACACTTAAAATTATGCAAACACACACAATAGAATCCAACCGGTAGAGCAAGAAAAACAACATTGTGATGTATGCTCAAAGGACTTGTTAAAACATAGTTATAAGAGACATATTCAATCATGCAAACACAAAAAAACCTCAAAAGATACAGCCGGGTTTGTTATTGAGAAAACTGATGGGGCATTTAAGGATCATATAAAAATAAGAATTTTTAGGTTTAAAGAGCCAGATCCAAAATCGGTAGCTGAAGCAATTGTGAAAGTTAGTTTGGCTGTTGAAACTTTAATTAACAAGAGCCTGAATGAATTTAATAACATTAAATTCTATATGGGAGCAAAATTATATTTGACAAAAGGAGGCAATGAAAGAAATGAGTTGAAAGAAGAAACACCTTGTTTGAGAACAAACCCTCATTTCATTTCTTCATGTCAAGGTTTCCAAGATTGTAATGTTTATGATAAACTTCAGAGGTATGAAATAAATATTGATGATAACACAGAAGGAAGTGGGTTTAACATTGGGAAAACCATTTTCTTAGATACAGGTATACACATCTTGAAATCGGATCCTCTTTGAGCTTCTTCCTATATTGATTTGGCAAGAGTAATAAAACTTAAAAAAACAGTTGTTAATTTTCAAAACAATGACAACAAATGCTTCCTTTGGGCTGTTCTTGCTCACTTACACCCCCACAATGGAAACTGGAATGAATATCGAATTACAAAAAATATGAAAATACTTTAAATGTTAAAGGATTATAATTTTCAATGAAGTTAAAGGATATCTCTAACTTTTAGAAAACTAACAATCTCTCCATTAATGTGTATGGATGAACAGATACAAACAAAGTTCAAACATTAAAAATTTAAAATAATTTTGAACTGATGAAACACACATTGATCTGCACTATAGTTTGGAAGAAAATTAACATTATGCTTGCATCAAAATTTTTTCAAAATTGATTACTTCTCAAGCATACAATCAAACTAATAAGACATATCCCTGTAAGCAATATCTCAACTTCTTTCACACAAAAGAAAGATTAGAACAACATTCAGTATATTGCTCAAACCACAAATCAACTGTAATCAATATGCTAAAAGTGGGTTCAGTGGAAGATTTCAATGATATAAAGAAATCCATAAAGTTTCCATTCGTGATATATGCTGACTTTGAAAGCATTCTCGAAAAGATAGACACTACTTCTCCAAATCCAAATCAATCCTACACCAAGCTATATCAAAAGCATACTCCTTGTGGGTTCTGTTATTGTATCAAATCATCTGTTGGAGACCAACATAATAAATTAGAAATGTACAGAGGAGAAGATACCCCTCATGAGTTTGCAAAACGATTAGAAAAGATTGTATTCAACGAACAGAAGTAATGCAAAAAACCTATAAACCAATGAAATTTACACAAGATGAGGAAGAAGAGTTTAAGAACTCTAACATATGTTGTCTTTGTCAATATGTAATCAGGAAAGAACCAAAAGTTAGAGGCCATTGTCATCTTACTGGTAAATATAGAGGACCTCTGTGTCGGAGTGGCGACCCATCCAGGATTGTGCCCAATAGCCAAGGAGACGGCTTAGGCAACACCAACGGTCTGCACAGAGTATGGTCCCAATGGATGGATGGATGGAGGACCTGCTCATCAAAGTTGTAATCTCAATTTTAAACTCCCTACTTTCATTCTGGTCATTCTTTACAGCAACGCCAACTGACACATTTATTCATAAGCGAAGTTTCAAAGACACCTGGGGACATACCTGTCATTCCTACCACAGACTAGAAGTACATCTCATTTGCAAAATCAATCCCAACAATTCATAAAACTAATATTAGATTTCTAGATTCATGCAAGTTTATGCCAAACAATTTTTCCACATCAGCATCAAGTCTTAAAGCATATGCCTGGTGTTGGCTTAATGGTTAGGGTGGTGGGCTTTGGATCCTAGGGTCCTGAATTAATAGCAGGTGGGGTTAACTCGGCCTGTCGGCAAAATGAGTGCCAGCATGCTGGTATACTGTGTCGGAGTGGCAACCCGTCCAGTATTGTGCCAAATAGCCAAGGAGACTGCTTAAGCAGCACTAATGCTCTGCAAAGAGTATGGTCCCAATCTCCTCCTCCTCATTAAAGTGCATCCAAATCTTCAAAATCATTTCCTAAATGAATATCTCTCTGATTATGATGCTTCAAAAGATGGTTCTTATTTAATCTATTATGATGTGAACAATCTCTATGGATGGGTGATGTCTCAAGCTCTACCATATGGAGGCTTCAAATGGGTAGAGGAGAAGAATTATGAATAAATATTAAATAATATCATTATCTCTTCCCAGAAATAATTATGCATAAATATTAAATAATATCATCTCAAATCTTAAATAAATATCATTATCTCATTATCAGTATAACCCAGAAAGAATTGGATGAAGAAAAAGTTGGATATTACTTTGAAATGGATTTAAAATATCCTGAAGAACTCCATAATGCTCACAAAGACTTACCATATGCTCCCGATAAAGAAAAATCAAGAAAACAATAGCTCAGCGATTATCAACAATAATTTCTTATTTGCTCTTCTCAAGCATGGACTCCAACAGAAAAGCTTTTAACTACATTATATGATAAAGCCAATTATGTATTACATCAAAGAAACCTGAGGCAATATCTATCAACTGAATTGAAAATAAAGAAAATTCACAGAGTTCTAAAGTTTAATGAAAGATATTGGTTTGAAAGTATATATCGACTTCAATACTCAGATGCGAACAGTTGCTTCGACCGACATCGAGAAAGACTTCAATAAATGAATGAGTAATGCTGTATTTGGCAAGACGATGGAAAATGTAAGAACCAGCCAAAATATAAGACTTACTCCATCTTGGAAACAAGCATTTAAATTAATTAACAGACCCAACTTTAAATGAGTGGAGACATTCTCTGAGAACTTTTGTGCTAATCATATGGAGAAGGAAAGCATTGTGATTGATAAACCCATTTATGTAGGAACATCAGTTCTTGACTTGTGCAAGTTGTTGATGTATGACTATTTATACAACAGTTAAAGAAGAATGATGATGAAAGAGTTAATCTACTTTACATGGATGCAGACATTTTTATATTGGATATCAAGACAGAAGATGTTTATGAGGATATTATGAAAGGCATAAGTATTTATGACACAAGCAACTATGAAAAAGATAATCGACTATTTTCTAAAATAATACAAAAAAGTTATTGGAAAATTTTAAGAGGAGTTTGGGGGGGGGCAGGTAATGAGTGAATTTGTAGAATTAAGAGCAAAGTCTTATGCTTACACTTATAGTGGTTCAAAAAGTGATAAAACGTTGAAGCAGATAAAGAAGAATGTAATCGGACACTATAAATTTAAAGCATGATTATTATGATTGTTTAGTTTTAAAGAAAGAAGAGTATAGGAAGATGAATAGTATTTGTCGTTATAAGCATGAGATATATTCAGAACAAATAAATAAGAAAACATTGGGAGCATTTGATGAGAAGAAATACATATTGGAGAATGGGATTAATACTTTTCCATGTGGATAAAAGTGTAAATACAGAATTTATAATACGTTTTTTTTCCTTGATAAATGAGCCATAAAACACATTTGAAGATTTTAATGAATTTGTTGGTGAGGAACTTTGTTCAGAAGACAGCAATGATACTGACAGCTTATGTTTATATGTTAGTCATGAAAGTAGTTTTTTAGATGATGAAGATCCTGATAATAGAGAATAGCCTAATGATATAAATAATAATAAATGGTGAAACATATCTCTATATAAGCTGATTTGAAAATATTATTTCTTTGAGGATGAAATTATTTTAAAAGAAAACGTACCATAAAAATTAAGAACATGCTAAATCTAAGTGATATACAAGATCCCAAAAATTTATGTTTTGGGGAACTCGAAAAAGACTGCTGAGTCAAATCAATTTGTCAGTGTCCAATGTGCTCACGGATGGGATTAAACACAGAGTTAGAAGCTTTATAAACAGTGTATATTCTGTGATTATAATCTCATTACTCCCTCAAAAAATATATAAAGGATCATAATTATTTCAAAATTTCACCCAAAATGAATTGCTTTACAAGATTGATAAGAGAAATTAATGTAAAGTATGAGTGATTGTGACACTACACCTTTCCAAGAAATAGAAGAGATTGATAAAATTAGGTTGATGTTCCACAGATTAATGATAAATATTTTTCATGACTCATTTTAGAGAAAACATCAACACAAGATATTATAAAAATAAAATAATGGATTATTGAGAAATCAAACCTGAATTTCATATAAACTATGGAGTTTCAAATATAACTTGTAAAAAAATTAGAAGATTTATTTTCCAAATATATAAATTAATGATTTTTTTTTTTCCTGTCTGGGAGAGTAAGATAAAATTTAACAACCACAAAAATATACCAAATTCATTAAGATGCATTGTATTTGCTTCAAGCGGATGTGGAAAAACTTGTTCACTCTTAAAGATGCTCCTTACTCCAACCTTTTTGGATTAAGAGAAGTGAATAATTTTCACAAAGTCAAGTTTTCAACCCGAGTATCAATTGCTCTCACAAGGTCTTAATGTGGGTCTTCAAAAAGAAGACATAATCAGTTTATTTAAACTTTTAAACAAACTAAATGATTATAACATTGAAGATATGATACAACTATTTTGTTGACCTAAAAAATGTAAAAAGAAAACCACTCCTTCAGTATCTTGTAATCTTTGTGATAATACGGATGATATACTGTTACGAATTTGGAAGCTTACTGCACTCAGCATTCAGGTCCCCATAGCTCAGTTATTTCGATAAGTAAATGTGGATAGATAGCTCCCTTTCCCCTATGTCGAATGGGAATTAAGTGTGCATGCGCTGCGAAGTTATTTTATAGATCGGATTTTTACACTTATAACAACAACACCAGCGGCACCGACGCCATAGCGCACATGTTTCTGGCTGCGGACATGGGTGGGGCCCCTCGCTCCAGAGCCGACTCTGCCCACAAGGGTAAGGGCGTGCCCTTCGTCCAATCAGGAGGCTCATCGCCTCAGATCGGGACTCCACCCAGAAGGGTGGGAGTCACCCCGCCTTCCGTGGGCCTGTCCAATGAGGGACGGCCAGCGAATCGTGCGACGCAACCGTCCAATCAGGAGGCGAGTGGCCAGGGAAGAAATCCCTCCCACCTCGGGAGAGGAATAGTGGTGGTGGTGGTGGTCATATGGCAGCTTAGCTGCCGGGGTAGCTATCATTTCTTGGGGCACGACTGTGTCGCTGATGCAGTGCCCCTCTACCAGTACACACACTGGAACTGGTACTCATTTCACTGACCTCGGAAGGATGACAGGCTGAGTCAACCCCCTGGTATATTAATTCAGCGGCCAGCAGGGCTTGAACTCAGGACCCTAGGATCCCAAGCCGCCACCTTAACCACTGAGCCAACACCAGGCTCAGAGGAATAGTGATCGGGGCGTTCTGTCTGGCTGTCTGAGTCGGCCTCGCCTGGTGTCGTCTGATCCGTGGAAGCTTTTGCGGCCCTGAGTGCCTGTCGCCTCGTCATCTCCCGCCTCGTCCACCTTCGTGCTGGCTGGCGTCCGTCGTTCTGTCCCTCGTCCCTGGTGCTTGGTGCTGCGTTGAGGCGGTGGGTTCGAGTCCCGCCACCGGACAAGCTCGACCAGACCGCACGAGGCGGGCAGGTGCAAGTGCAGGCTCTTGCCCTCAGCTCGCCTTCCCTCCCAAGCTGAAGGGCCGAATAAAGGCTGCGGCCATCATTTCTTTTGGGTGTGTGCGTGTGTGTCTGTGGGCCCAGTCTATAAGTAGCAATTGTTTAAGTGCCTTGTACATTATTTGCATTTATTCTCGATAGTCAGTTTAACTCTGCTTTTCTGTGTTCCCCTCCCTGCCTATTGTAAATAAATATCCATTTTGTTGAATGTTTCAGCTCGTTTTTGTGTTTCTTTCATTGGCTTAGCACGGTGCGTGTTGAGAAATTGGGAAGCGGCAAATTGTGCATTCGGTCCGGCGTGGCTCTGGTAACTCCGCTCGGTTACGCCGGATCCGAGCCATTACCGCGACTCGGATCGGACAGAGTCGGCCGAGGGTGTGGTTTCCCCGGTAGTTGGACGGCGTGAGTACTTAGGTAAATTGGAGTTAGACAAGTGGACCCTACCTCACGCCGTCGAAGTATTGGCGACCACGGTCCTGTATGGGACCCGTGCCTCTCGGAGTTCTCCGAGAAGCATGATCTAGATTCCGGGTGTTCGGTGGAGCCGACTCTACTGCTCCACCTAGCGGACGTGCTCATCGCCGACACCCGGCCCCACAACAATACGTTCACCCCAAGATTTGGATAAATAAAAAAGAACCTTATTATATTTGATGATTGTGTAAATGAGAGAAACCAAATTGTTTTTGGATAGCTTCTACACCAGAGGGAGGCATTATTCTTGTAATTGCATTTATCTTTGCCAATCATATTTTCAACTCCCTCGTCACTCGATAAGAAATAATACTAATACTTTTATTTTATTCAAGCTAAATTCAATAGATACAAATAATTGTTGGAGACACAAATGTTCAACATTATGTAGTAAAAGGGAATTTGAGTTTTATATGAAACACATAACTGGACAATGTAAATATATTGTGGTCAAACAAGATGAGATAATAAAGGGTACTTTTCAATAAATAAAAACACAAAATGGAAGCAAATGAAAGAGCTAGAAGGTTAGAAGGTTGAAGGAACATCAAAAGTTAGTTTCAAAGGTTGTAAAGGAACAGGAAGACATCAAGAAGAAACGGGGACAAAAACTAATGGGCAAAGAAGCGTTTGAACGAAAACAAGAGAAATTTTTTTAATCACTTTTCATAACTCCTCAACAAAAGATGATAGAAACCTCTGTTTTTACAATGACAGAATATACTCCAAAAAAACTTCCAATGCTAAAGATTTTCGTCAAATGACTGAGCAAGAACTAGAAGATATAGGAGAATTAGAATATGAGTAGGGTGGATATACTGATTCTGGCTCACTTTTCCCCATGTAAATGAATGGGGGATTTTCTCAGCGATTCACATTTTTTTTCCCCTAAAATTACACCCCCCTTTTATCCCAAGGTATATTTGTTTGTCTCCCCTTTTAACCTAGGGGCATCTTATTCAAATAACCAATGCGACAAGATAAAGATTGGTTCAAGTAGTAATGTGGTTTGTTCAAGGTGATTCTGAAGAGATATCTGAAACCTGTAAGCCTAGGGACACTCATTTTCAAATAACCAATGTATATTGTTTAGCTCACTCATTGAACCTATAAACATTTGTTCATTCTCATATTCCTTCAATAGTTTAATTTTCTTTGTACAATAATCCCCATCTAAAATATTTAAAAACAAAACATTTGAATCTTTATATTTTTCAAGATACCCCTTTTGTGCCATTACGAAATGATATACTTCTCTTAATGATCTCATCTGACCACCTCCTGAGCCTCAGATTATTTTTGCATAAGCCCCGCCCATTTTTCATAAGCCCCGCCCACTTTTCTAGCCCGCCACTTTCCTAAGCCCCGCCCACTTTTTCATAAGCCCCGCCCACTTTTACTAAGCCCCGCCCACTTTTCATAAGCCCCACCCACTTTCTTGAGGTGTTTCCATAAGCCACGCCCACTTTTGCTAAGCCTCGCCCACTTTTCATAAGCCCCGCCCACTTTTCGTGAGGTATTTTCATAAGCCACGCCCACTTTCCCTAAGCCCCGCCCACTTTTCTTAGCCCCACCTACTCTTACATCATTTCCAGTTCATCTCTGACTCACAAAGAAATCACTAGAAAATTCTACAATGTTATGGTTTGAAAATTTTCCGAACGAAGGCATGCCTGGGCTTGCCCAGGAATTTCCACAGGAAACCACGCCCACCAGTCTTTCTCTATAAAAGCCTCAGGCCCAGGCTCCATTTTAAACATATTTTTACTTTTACTGAGAATGGACTACTGTGCTGAGCTTGCCTGGAACTCTATGACTTGTATGGAACTAAACTTACAAGTTGAAGAATTGGATTCAAACCTATTATCTGTTGAGGTAAGATCTAATTTCCCTATTTTCAGTTCCTTTTAAACATTGACTCATTTAATAATTAAATAACTTAATTAATACATTATTATTTTCTCTCACAGGAAATTGTATCTGAAAATACCGATTTTGCCACAACTTTGGGCGAAATTGATGACTTGGTTGAAGACCTTGTGAGCGACCAAGACCCACAGAACGAGCGAGACCTTGAGTGGGATGACTTTGGGGTTCCTTGGAGATTGACTACTTGTATGGACTAACCTACAACTTGATCAATTGGATTCAAAACTCTTATCTGTTGAGGTAAGATTTTATTTTCCTATTTTCAGTTTGATTTAAGCATAGACTCATTTAATAATTAAATCACTTAATTAATACATTATTATTTTCTCTCACAGGAAATTGTATCTGAAATACGAAATGAAAATACTGCTTTTGCCACAACTTGGGGCGAAATTGTTGGCTTGGTTGAAGACCTCATGAGCGACCAAGACCCACAGAACGAGTTCGTCCTTGATGACCCAACCAAAGAGTTATACCTTGGAGACCAGCAAAATCCTGAAAAAGAGTTTTACAACAATAGTACTCATTGCGAGTTATCAAGACAATACCCACTGAACAAGTTATACCTTGATGAGCCAGAATACAAGTTTTACCTTGGAGACCAGCAAAATCCTGAAAAAGAGTTTTACAACAATAGTACTCATTGCGAGTTATCAAGACAATACCCACTGAACAAGTTATACCTTGATGAGCCAGAATACAAGTTTTACCTTGGAGACTCACAAATTTCAGACATTTTGAAAAATGGAGTTTTCCTTGATGATCCACAGTTATACTATGTGAGATCTATCACTGAAACCCATCAAAATTGGAAAAATGGAGATTTCCTTGATGATCCACAGTTATACTATGTGAGATCTATCACTGAAACCCATCAAAATTGGAAAAATGGAGATTTCCTTGATGATCCACAGTTATACTATTGAGATCTATCACTGAAACCCATCAAAATTGGAAAAATGGAGTTTTCCTTGATGATCCACAATTATACTATGTGAGATCTATCACTGAAACCCATCAAAATTGGAAAAATGGAGATTCCTTGATGATCCACAGTTATACTATGTGAGATCTATCACTGAAACCCATCAAAATTGGAAAAATGGAGATTTCCTTGATGATCCACAGTTATACTATGTGAGATCTATCACTGAAACCCACAATATTTCTGGAAATTGTGATTCTACCTTGGAGTCTTGGATAGATGGTTATATTTTTGGAGACTTGAAATGTGGGTTCTGGCTTGATAACTCACAATGTGATACGTATCTTGGAAACTCAACAGGAATGTGGTTATACCTTGGAGACTTGGAAAGTTGGGTTTATTTTGGAGACTTGAAATGCTACCACTCTTTGGGATCTAAACCTATCAAGAAAGTTCTGACTCCCCTTTCTACATCATCAAACCTGAAAGGCTGAAAAGACAGAATTGGAAGAAGAGAAAAAAACATAAAAAATATATATTGTTAGTTCTGGGAAGAAAGTGCAGACTTACTCCCCCTTTCTACGTCATCAAACCTGAAAGCCTGAAAAGACAGAATTGAAGAAGAGAAAAAACGAAAAAATATATATAGGTGGAAATCTCATTTTGAAAAAGACATTGTGTTGGGGGTTGGGACACACATACACACATACACACACACACACAAACAAACAAAAGTTAAGCCTTGACTATTCAGTTGAGGATTCTGTGTTTGGGGTTCACAGATCTAAGAACGTCCCCACTGCACACACACAAACAAACAAAAGTTAAGCCTTGACTATTCAGTTGAGGATTCTGTGTTTGGGGTTCACAGATCTAAGAACGTCCCCCACTGCACACACACAAACAAACAAAAGTTAAGCCTTGACTATTCGGTTGAGGATTCTGTGTTTGGGGTTCACAGATCTAAGAACGTCCCCTTCACACATATTATATACTGTTATACACCTCGAGTGTCCACAACGGTGTATAGTAGGAGGGAGTGAAGCGCCAACCCATTGCTCCCATGGGTATTATCTGCTTAGTTTTGTCTTTTGTAATTCCTGTGAATAAAATGAACCTAAAATCTCTTCCCTTCTAAATCATATATCTTATAAGTCCAAGGAACCGTATCTATTACAGAAACAATTTTAAAAAGTTCTTTCGTCCATCGTTCAGTAAAACCTTTTTCAAAATGAGATTTCCACCTGTATATTCTTACGATATCACCAACTTTAACTTAGGTTTTCTGACATTAATCTTTTTTCATATTTTAATTTTGTAAATGTTTCTGATGGTTTCATATTTGTTGACGTATGAATCGTGTTATTATACTTATCCACAATATCCTGAATAAAAGATAACCATTGTTGTGAACCGAGTTGTGTGAATTTTTTATATAGTCTCTCTTTTAAGGTACGATTAAAACGTTCAACAACAACAGCCTTCCCTTCATTAAAGGTACTGTATAATGTAATACTGTTATTTTTAAAATTCATAAATGTCTTGTTATAAAACTCTCTACCCTCATCAGTCCACAATTTTTAGGTTTTCTCTTACTTCTATTAAATATCTGTTGAAAGGCTAACATAAGAGTATTACCTGTTTTGTTTTTTAATGGTACAACCCATGCGTATCTACTCCTCAAATCAATAACGGTTAAAGCATACTTTACCCCTTATCATTATTGAGTTCAATCAAATCAGCGGACCAGATATAATCAACTTCCTTGGAATAAACCTTCCTTCTACGAAACTTTGTGAATATGTTTATGTAATTCATCAGCTAATTGCTCTTCAATCTTAATGACATCATTAGAGTCTATAAGTTTTTTGAATTTCCAAGTCCAAGTTTCAATTTAGCACTGATCATCTCTTCACGATGAACCGATCAACTTTTTCTCTCAAGGTTGGAACTCTCTCTTTTT
>CM068958.1:15284874-15297842 GCA_035128595.1 Eptatretus atami | reverse complement strand
AAACTTTACTTTTCAAGTTAATTATATTATCAATCAAGTTTAATTTGCTATATTTTCCTTTTATCATCACACTTAAAACCATTAGGCTAATTTTTGGAGAAATCTATTTCCACAATCCCTCCCTCCTTTTTGTCATCACACAACATCACAATCAATTCAATTTTACGAATATCAAAAGTTTACATTGGCAATTTGAATCGAGCATTTATATTCCCGGGACATGAGCATCCAAGCACAGACCACCCTCCTTTATCAAAGGTCGCCGACCATGTTTCACACTCTCGCTTGTCGATCCATATTTGCTGCAAGGTGGACAGTGATATAATCAGATTGTTTAAGAAATGTTGGGCATTTGAGATTTCAAACTTTGTAACTATCCACATATTGTATTTACAAGGAATCCTTACTATAATTCACGGATCAATGTTTGTGTGTGTTTGTCACACTACTCCGACAGTTCTGGGCCAATTGCATCCAGACTTGCTACAGAGGATCAACATGACCCCGATTAGTGTATAGGGGTGTTTTTCTCTTTGCTGGTGGTATTGGGGAGGGGGGAGTGAGGGGGACAATGCAAATTCTCTATGTAAATGTGTATCATGTAGTGCCGCCTCCAGTTGAGGGAGGGTACTACAAGTCTCCACCATTTACAGTGCAGTATTCCTGTCCCCACGTTTTCCAGTGCAGTGAGGTGTTCTGAATTGCACAGCGGGGGATGTTTTGCATTCCACGGTGAGGTTTTCAATTACATGGCGCTAATGTTATGTTTAGAATTTGCACATTTGGAAAATGGCAGTGACGTCATTGGGAACAGAAGTGACAGTTGGTTTTGTCCGTGTGGGCGATGCTTAGCGAGAGATGGGGGTTTTTTTTGTATACCTTATCGAGGCTCGTGTGAGAGCTAACACACAATGCACAGCAAGGGGGCATGAGACAAGAGGGGTGGGAGTGGGAAGGACAAAACAGTGGGGAACAGAGACATTAGGAGATCTGTGGAAGGGAGGGGGATGGGGTGGGGAACATGGGGAATACAAGATGGACATTACAGGGACTTTCAGGAAGGAAAGCAGGGAATTTGAAGGAGGTGGGCTTGGGTGGATTATCGGGGGTAGAAAAGATCGAGGATTTGGATGGGGGATGATAGGTGGTGGTGAACAGCTGTTTTTAAGGTCTGGAGGGAAGAATGGGATTGAATAGAGTGAGGGAGTTTATTCCAAAGGCGGGGAAAAAGAGGAATGAAAGAGTGAAGGTGAGCATTGGTAGTTTTACCAGAAGGGGGTTGTTGGCGGACCTTGAGGTAAAAAGGAGGAAAAAAGGCCGTGCTGTGATGATTTGCGAATAAAAGCTGTGATTAAACCATTACCGTTTGCAAGGAGAATCATTGCTGTATGCAACAGATGTGTTTTGAATTTTGGTGTTTGCAGCGTCCGCTCTAAGTCTAGCCTCCGACATCGAAGTTCCAGGCAGCAGAGGCGGTAAACAAGAGAAGCTAATTAATGAATCTACATTCTTTATTTGATTTTTTTTCTCGATTTGCAAATCGTTCATTAGCATAGGCACTGAACGAGAGGATCTATATTCTTTAGTTGATTTTTTTGTTGTTGTTGCAAATCGTTCATTAGTATAGGTGTTGAACAAGAGACGGTATAAAAAAAGATTTGCCTACACAGAGCTGTGTGTTGCATGCTTGGAACAAGATCGCCCATGGGGCAGGTATTCTGCGAGTATAGATAATTTGTGTTGAACTTTGAATGACTTTATTAACCAAATCAAATTCATATCTGATTTGTTTCCCCCACTGCATTCCGCTCCCCTTCTCAGACAGTCAAACTGAGCATACTCAGAAGAATTCTGACAGGAGTGTTTCTGGCTGCAGTCCTGATGTCCAAGTCAGACTTCACACAGAAAAGCAAAAAGAGCAACCATGCAACAAAAAACCTAAACGCAGCCTTAATTGCACGAGAACTGGTTACTTTGCCAAGTTGAGTAAACTTGGTGAAAAATCCAGGGCTTCCAAGAAGTTCTCCAACACATCAAAGTTTATGCAAGAAAAGATGAAAGAATATCTGGTGGAAAAACCATATAAGTGCAAATTTTGCAACAAATCATTTTCAAAATCACGTTTTGTGAAATACCACATGCATGTTCATACAGGAGAGAGGCCGCACAAGTGTACAGTTTGCAACAAGACATTCACGCAGTCAGCCCATTTGCAATCTCATCTTAAAATTCACACAGGAGAGAAGCCTTACAAGTGCACAATTTGCAACAAGACATTCACGCAGTCAGGCCATTTGCAATCTCATGGTAAAATTCATACCAAAGAGGGGCCTTACAAGTGTGCAGTTTGCAACAAGACATTCACATGGTCAAATCATTTGCATTCTCATATGAGAATTCATACCGGAGAGAGGCCTTTCAAGTGCACAATGTGTAACAAGACATTCACACGGTCAAGTCATTTGCATTCTCATCTTAGAATTCATACAGGAGAAAAGCCCCACAATTGCACTGTTTGCAAAAAGGCATTTTTTAATGTGAGTGATTTGAAACGGCACGTCAGGATTCACACTGGAGAGAAGCCCCACAACTGCATGTTTTGCAACAAGACATTTTCACAATTGAGTAATTTGAAACAGCACCTAAGGATTCACATCGAAGATATTCACATTCACAATATAGAAAACAAAGCATTTCAACCGAACATTGGACTTGTATAAATAATGCAGAGATCATGAAAATAACCAAGCACCAGGATCTGAAAAATGAAGTCAAAAGAACCTGGAAGCTGAAGAGTGCCGACATTGTGCCAGTAATAGCTAGAGCAACAGGAGTGATAAAGAAGAACCTGACTGAGATTTTGAAAACTCTACCAGGGATTATTACTACAAACAAGCTTCAGTTGGATGCTGTCCAGGGTTCATTGCCAATCCTGAAAACGACAAATATGAAAACAACAAAACTTCACAACTTGGTCCTTGAAACGTGATCCTTTACCGAAATGGAGGTGGATACTTCGAGTCCTGGGAGAACTGTTCCACTTTCATAAACCCAAAAATAGAGAATACAACCAACGAGAAAGGCCATACCAGTACACATTATGCAACGACATTTCTACAATCGAAGTATTTGCATTCTCATATTCAAATTCATACCGGAGAGTGGACTTACAAGTGCACAATCTGTAGCAAGTTGTTTTTGGACTAACCTTCTTTGATATATTGCATCAGAATCCATACAGGCCTATCCACAAAATGTTCTACAAAAAACAGTCAATCCTGAGAATGTACATGGCCAGGAGAAGAGGAGGAGGTGGGAGCAACTTGATGGAGTCCAACCAAGCACACAGAAGGACCACTCTTGGTTAGGCCAAGTAAGTGAAAAGCTCAACAATTTACCAAATCAAATTTGTAAATGAACATGAAGACGAGAAGCCATAAAAGGTATCCCTAACTCAACCTGAATATTTTTTTTGAAGAACTGGTCTAATAGAACTGCTACACAGGAAATCAAAACAGAATGAATACAGCCCCAATGATTGCAAAGAAATCAAAGGAAAAGTATAGAAGGAAATATAAACAAATGTACACTGACAATTAGCAGAATTACAAAAGAGCAGGAAGATTTAATAAAACATAGAGCTGGACAGATTGGGGCTGGACATAAGGCTCATGGAAGGGGCTAAGACGGTAGAGTGCATACCACTGCCGGGCTGAACAGTTTACATTTTGTATCCCATCGATAGGCCGGATCTGCATCCATACCTTCACCTTAATCTAATCGGCTTGTTCTTATCACCTACCCAAATCATCCACCAAGTTTAGTTCTATTCCATCCACAACTTTTTGAAATACCATGCTCATTATATAATATTATTTTATATATATTATGTATTGTATATGTATATATATATATATATATATATCATGGCATCAACTCTCAATGGTGAAGAATTGCAAGGAAAAAAAAAATGGATCCGATCTGATTCTTCACAAATAATCAAGTCAATTTGTCCTTGTTACACTCCACCAAGTTTAGTCCGGATTCGTTCGTTACGAAATTCCTCCGAATAAAATGAACCTAAAATCTCATCTCAGTTCAAATCATATAATTTATATGTCCAAGGAACTGTGTTTAAATGTTAACGATTTTTAAAAAGTTCATTAATCCATCTTTTTGGTATAACCCTTCTCAAAATGAGATTTCAACTTGTATATTCTAACAATATCACCTCCTTTAAATGTAGGTTTTCTCGAGTTAGTGTCTTTTTCATATTCAAATTACCTCCGCCACCAAAGGGGGACGGAAGTTATGTTTTCACCTCTGTCTGTTTGTCTGTTTGTTACTTGCAAAATCAAAGATTTTTCAAGTATTTTGGTCAGTCGATTTTGTTATTCTGTTTATCAATTGCCAACAGGTTACTATTCTAAACCGATCATCAAGAAACTTCACCAAGTTGTAGAGGTTGTCTCAACTGAGAAGCCTATTGATTTTGAGGTCAAACGTCATTTTGTGGTCAAATTTCTGAAATCGTCATTTTTCATCCGATTGACTTGAAATTTGAACAGGATGTGCATATTGCGTCACTGAATTTGGAAACCAACAATTTTTGAGATCAAAAGGTCAAAAGTCATCAATTTCAATCTGAAAAATAAACATTTTTCATCAGATGGACCTATCTGAGCTCTGATTAAGATTGTCAATTTTAATCTTAATGAAATGGACAATTTGATGTATCCATGACACCTTTGGAGAGGGGGGTGGATTTTGCAAGTATCATGCTCTGCACGACGTCTTTTTCTTGTTTGTTGTCGATTTTTGTTTGTGTGCAGTATATCTCAAAAACTTGTGGATGGATTCAGGACTAAACTTGGCGAACATGGGTGTGTGACAAGGACAAATTGATTCGATTTTGGTGAAAATCCGGATCCGAATCTATCAGATATGCGCTCTACCAGGTGCCCTTTGCTTTTGTAAATGTTTCTCATGGTTTTGATTTTGTTTAGGAATGGAATGTATTATTATAATCATCAATAATATCTTGAATAAAAGATACCCATTTTTGATGACCGAGTTGAGTAATTTTTTTTATACAACCTCTTCAAAATGCGATGACAACGCTCGAACACACTGCTTTCCCTTCATTAAAAGTGCTGTATAATGTAATACTTGTTGTCTTTAAGAAAAAAATTAATGTTCTGTTATAGTACAGTTAACCCTTAAATTTGTGGGGGTTACGTTCCTGGAAAATGCTGCGCGTATTCAAAACCGCGATGTTAAAACCAATTTCCTATGGGAATTAAGGGGGTTACGTTCCTGGGATTCGAGAAAATATAGAGGAAGGTGGGCGGCAACCAAAAATAAACACTTCACATTGAAATAAGTATGTAAAATAAACATAAATCGGCTTTACGATGAAGTCTCTTACTGTGTTTTTTTTATTTTTTTTTTAATGTTGAAGGCTCCAGTCACAAACTAAATAGTCCTCATGGAGGCCAGGCCTTAAATAAAAACTGCATTTGATAGAAAAGTAAGGAAAGAGAGAATAGTCTCAGAGTTTTTGAGAAGTAAAAATCTGCTTTTTGAAAAGGGGAAGGTCATAAGTGTTTGGGAAGACGTGAGAAGGTAAAGAGTTCCAGAGTTTGTCAGTGGAGGGGAAGAAACAAACATCATAACGGCCCACCTTGAGTTGCCAATGGCCACACAATAATCATGTGATCTAGTGGCTTGTCGAGTATTCCTTGGTCTCACTAATGGTGGAGGTACACAAGTAGCAAGTTCTTGCGAGCAGAAACCAAAGTAATATCTGTAGAAAAGAGAAAGAGAGCCTTCTTTGTGGGGTAATTTGAGCGGGTCAAGTTTTGAGGTCACATTGGTGGAGTTGACAAGTCGTATAACTTTGTGTTCAATTCTGTCCAGTAAGTATGTGGAGCTGGAACCTCCCCAGATGTGAGAGCAGTACTAGCAATAGCTAATGTCTTGCCTCTAAGAACATTAGGATCTGTTCAGATGTCGAAGATTCTTCTCCTCTGAACAGTTGCTCCAACTCTATAAAGGATTGATTTGTCCTTGTTAGAGTAGTGCTCTCACATCTGGGGAGGTTCCAGCTCCACATACTTACTGGACAGAATTGAACACAAAGTTATACGACTTTCACTCCACCAATGTGAACCTCAAAACTTGACCCGCTCAAATTAACCCACAAGAAGGCTCTCTTTCTCTTTCTACAGTATTTATTTGGTTTCTGCTCGCAAGAACTTGCTACTTGTGTACCTCCACCATTAGTGAGACAAGGAATACTCGACAAGCACTAGATCACATGATTATTGTGTGGCCATTGGCAACTCAAGGTGGGCCGTTATGATGTTTGTTTCTTCCCCTCCACTGACAAACTCTGGAACTCTTTACCTCTCACGTCTTCCCAACACTTATGCCTTCCCCTTTTCAAAAAGCAGATTTTTTACTTCCTCAAAAATCTAGCTATTCTCTCTTTCCTTACTCTTCTTCAATGCAGTTTTTTATTTAAGGCGCTGGCCTCCATGAGGATATTTAGTTTGTGACTGGAGCCTTCAACATTAAAAAAAAAAAAAACACAGTAAGAGACTTCATCGTAAAGCCGATTTATGTTTATTTTACATACTTATTTCAATGTGAAGTGTTTATTTTTTGGTTGCCGCCCACCTTCCTCTATATTTTCTCGAATCCCAGAACGTAACCCCCTTAATTCCCATAGGAAATTGGTTTTAACAATCGCGGTTTTGAATACCGCAGCATTTTCCAGGAACGTAACCCCCAAATTTAAGGGTTAACTGTACTATAACAGAACATTAATTTTTTTCTTAAAGCAACAGTATTATATTATACAGCACTTTTAATGAAGGGAAAGCAGTGGTGTTCGAGCGTTGTCATCGCATTTGAAAGAGTTGTATAAAAAATACTCAACTCAGTAAAAAAAAAATTCAAAAAAAAAAAAGAAAAAAAAAAAAAAAAATCAAAAAAAAAAAAAAAAAAAAAAACAAAAAAAAAAAAAATCAAAAAAACTCAAAAAAAAAAACATTTCAAAAACAAAAAAAAAAAAAAAAAACAAAAAACAAAAAAAAAAAACAAAAAAAAAAAAAAAAAAAAAAAAAAACAAAAAAAAAAAAAAAAAAAACAAAAACAAAAAAAAAAAAAAAAAAAAAAAATAAGAAATAAAAATCAAAAAAAAAAACAAAAACAAAAAAAAAAAAAAAAAAAAAAACAAAAAAAAAAAAAAAAAAAAAAAAAAATCAAAAAAAAAAAAAAAAAAAAAAAATAAAATAAAACAATCAAAAAAAAAAAAAAAAAAAAAAAAAAAAATAAAAAAAATCAAAAAAAAAAAAAAAAAACAAAAAAAAAACAAAAAAAAAAAAAAAAAAAAAAAAAAAAAAAAAAAAAAAAAAAAAAAAAAAAAAACAAAAAAAAAAAAAAACAAAAAAAAAAAAAAAAACAAAAAAAAAACATAAAAAAAAAAAAAAAAAAAAAAAAAAAAAAAAAAAAAAAAAAAGAAACAAAAAAAACAAAAAAAAAAAAAAAACAATAAAACCAAAAAATACAAAAAAAATAAAGAATCAAAAAAAAAAAAAAAAAAAAAAAAAGAAAAAAAAAAAAAAAAAAAAAAAAAAAAAAAAAAACAAAAAAAATAAATATAAATAAAAAAATTGTTCAAAAAAAAAAAAAATTTCAAAAAAAAAAAAAAAAAATAAAAAAAAAAAAAAAATGAGGTATCTTTTGTTATTCAAGATATTATGATTGATTGTAGAATAATAATTCATTCCTAAACAAAATCAAACCTTAGAAACATTTACACAAAGCAAAACAGGGCACTGAGTAGAGCGGCATATCTCTGATAGATGTCGGATCCGCGATTTCACGCGAAATCGAATCAATTCGTCCTTGTCACGACACCCATGTTCACCAGTTTTAGTCCGAATCATCCAACAAGTTTTTGAGATATACTGCACACAACAAATAATCGACCCAAACAAACAAGCAAAAGACGTCGTGCAGAGCATGATACTTTGCAAAATCCACCCCCCTCTCCAAAGTTGTCAATAGCGATACATCAAATTGTCCATTCAGTAAGATTAAAT
Organism: Eptatretus atami; assembly: GCA_035128595.1. Classification (NCBI taxonomy): domain Eukaryota; kingdom Metazoa; phylum Chordata; class Myxini; order Myxiniformes; family Myxinidae; genus Eptatretus; species Eptatretus atami. Next base: position 15,289,731 of record CM068958.1, on the reverse strand, counting down.
TGACCAATCTTAATCGGAGCTCGATAGGTCATCTGATGAAAATGATTATTTTTTCAGATTGAAATTGATGACTTTTGACCTTTATCTGTTGCAAAAAATTGTTGGTTTCCAACATTCAGTGAACTGCAATATGCACATCTGTTCAAAGTTTCAAGTCAATCGGAATGAAAAAATGACGATTTTCCAAGAAATTTGACCCAAAGATACGTTTTGACCTCAAAATCAATAGGTTCCCAGTGAGACAAACCTCTAAACTTTTGGTGAAGTTCTTGATGATCGGTTATAGAAATAGGTAACCTAGTGGCAATTTGGATAAACAGAATATTACAAAATCGACTGACCAAATACTGAAAAAAATCTTTGATTTGCAAGTAACAAACGACAACCAGACAGAGCAGTGAAGAACATCAACTTCCGTCCCATTTCTGGTCGGCGAGGTATTTGATCATGGAACAACACTACTCGGAGAAACTACATATTAAAAGGAGGTGATAATTTGTTAGAATATACAAGTTGCAAATCTCATTTTGAGAAGGTTATACCAAAAAGGATGGATTAATGAACTTTTTCTAAATCGTTAACATATTAAAACAGTTCTTGGACAATAAATTTATATGATTTGACTAGAGATGAGATTTTAGGTTTCATTTTATCGGAGGATTTCGTAACGAACGAACTTACGGTTGGAGTGTGGCAGGGACGGAATTGCGACTTGTATTAATATCTAGTGAAGAATCAGATTTCGGCATTCCGAATTTTTTTTCCTTGCAATTCTTTCACATTGAGAGTGATGCCCAAAAATGATTATATATATTATATTATATTATATTATATATATATACTATACTATATTATACTATTTATACATATCACCATATACAGTAGCCTAGGCGTTAAGTTCGATTCACCATCGGGACGAGGAAAAAAAGTGCACGACTTAGAAAAGTGACGACTTTTCGACGTAATGCGAACATTACAATTGATGACTGTGGCGGAGGAATGAAGTCGCGCGTGGCCTGGACACGTACGCAGATTGAGACGGGCGCAAAAATCTCGTAATGCCGAGCTTTTTACCAAAGGGAAACACAATCCTTGGGCCATAGGTGGGCGCTCACTTGGTGAGTGGAAAGTGAATCAGCAAAGATGGCAATTCATGATCACCTTTCATCAAAAGTAAGATTCGCTTATACCATCGGTGATGGTATTGAACCATCGACAAATGTGGACTGAATGGCTGTTAGAATCATTCATTGGAATGAAATGCTAGAATGAGTTGTTCATATGGAATGAAAACCCTCGACATTACCACGACAAATTAATGATACACAGTCATCGTGATGATTACACTCCAATACCTGATGTGAAAGTGAGATGTGGTGATGTACCAAACAATGCCATATTAAAGACCATGATCCGGACTTCAACACTAAGCATCGATCGATCCTTACTCCTTCACAAGAGACTGGCATTGCGCACAGCCTGTGTCTACCTCTTCAGATGCATGTGGGCGGCACGCTTGTATGAGCTGAACGCAGCGCAGTATAATAGCCTATCACTGGCCCGGTGTAACCAATGAGGCGCATCACATTCCATGAAATCGGCTTCTCATGAGGTAGAGTTCCGTTGTGACGAGTTCCGGCGTCGGTAAATTTACTTGAGTTTCCATTCGCATTGGACGACAAACATCTGACGACTTAGACGAAGTCAAGTGAACTTAAGAATGACGATTAACAGGACTTTATTTCAAAGGGTTTAACATTGATAAATTCGGGACTTTTTGATGCTGCCCGACTTAGGCGACAGTACGGGTTACCGCTGCCGACTTACACCTTTACTGCTATATTATATATATAATATTATATATATATATATAATATATATATAGATATATTAATAATATAATTTATACTGGAACGCAAAAGCAAACTTACCAACTTGTTTGAAATGTAATACAAATTGACAGTTCAAAACTAAAACAAACCAAACATTGCTAATTGGAACATTGGCATATTATGACATGTCAAGTTTTTGCACCCAAGATACACCCATCATAGTTTGGTTCTACAAGTACAGCAAACAGCACAGGGTGCAATGTCAGTCCCCTTCATAGCATGTTGTGGCCACCTTGTTTTGGTACAGCATGGCATCGTCGGCGCTACTGCCCTACCAGTCTTGGATGAGATGCTGCTGGATTTGTCACTACTCGTCCGTCAAGTCTGAAGCCATCTGACTTAGGAACCATCCCTTGCCTGTCCTGCCTTGCAGTGGTGACTCTGGCCTCCTGATTTGAGGTTTCATCTGCCAAGTGTGGAGGGTGCGCTGTCACCAGGGACATATTCGTTGCATCGGAACACCAAGGCGACGTGCCACCTCACGGTAGCTCCATCCGCCTCTGCAGTATGCCAAGGCACACTGCCAGTGCCCTTGACATGTGGCATGTTGTTGAAATTGCCAATTTATCGCACTGGCCGTTTTTAAGCAATAGTCAATGACATCACGTGCAACGCGTCATTAAAATCCCCATTAACCCCTTGGCTTATCCCGAAATCCAAAACGGGCTGTTCAACAGCATGTGCTTATGACAGTGACATTGAGAGATTCAAGTACCATCGTGACGTTTTGTCTGACAGTGAGGACACTATTGTCCACAAAGTTTAATGTTCACACATTTACTAACACGCAGTGTTATTGTTGATATTGAGGGCTTTAAAGGTGGTAAGTTCTCTTTGCGTTTCCGAGTATATTAATATATATAGATAGGTACAGAATAAATAACATATCAATATGTAAAAATATAAAATTATTATATGAAGCATGGTATTCATACAGAAAGGATGTGGAATGGGATTAGACTAATACTTGGATGGATGATATGGGCTAGCGATGATTATAGACAAGCCGGCATCGATCGATTAAGGTGAAGGTAATGGATGGCACGATTCCAGCCTAATCGAATGGGAATAACAAAATGTAAAAACTGTTCAGCCAGCAGTGGTATGCTAACTCTCACCGATCTTGAGCCCTTTCATGAGCCTGAGGTCCACCACCAAAATCTAGATCCAGCTCATAATGTTTATTATTACAATTTTCCTGCTCTCTTATGTAAATTACGACTCATTGTCAGTGACCAGTATTGTTCTAGCTTTCCTTCCTTATCTTTTTACTATTGATTCATTCTGCACATCATTGTAGGCTGTATTCATTCGTGCTTGATTTTCCTGCGAAAAACAATGTTATCGCAGTTCTATCATAGACCAGTTCTTCAAAAAAAATACTTTCATGTTGAAGTTAGGGATACCAACCTATTTATGGAACTTCTCGCTCTTCAAATATTTTCATTTACAATTTGATTGTACAAATTGTTGAGCTTTTCACTCTGTTGGGCCTAACCAGAGACATTCTTCTCGTGTGCTGGTGTCCGGGCGTCCTCAATTCAGTTCGCTCTCACCTCACTACTATTCTCCTGGGCCATGTACATTTTCAGGATTGACTTGTTTTTTGATAGAACTTTTTTGTGGATAGGGCTGTATGGGATTTTGATGAATATATCAAAGAACGGTAGTCCAAAAAACATACTTAGCTACAGATATGTGCCACTCTGGTAAGTCCACTCTCCGGTATGTAATGTTCGAATATGAAATCAATACTGTCGATATGCATAGAAAATGTCTTGCATAACTGTGTACTGGTATGGCCCTTTCTCGTATGGTTGTATTCTCTATCTTTGTGTTATAAGGGACTCAGTTCATCCCAGAACATCGAAGTATCACCTCCATTTCCGGGATAAAAGAGATCAACGTTTCAAGGACCAAAGGTTGTTCGTAAGTTTTGTTGTATTTTCATTATTTTGTTCGTTTTCAGGGCAATTGGCATTATGAACCTATAGAACAGCATACCAACATGAAGCTTATATTTGCTCACTAATAATCCCCTGTAAGAGTTTCAAAAATCTCGATCCAGTTGTGCTTTATCAACTCCTGTTGCTCTAAGCTAATTACTGGCACAAACATGCAACTCAGCTCACTATCAGCTTCCAGGTTCTATAATTGACTTCATTTTATCACGATCCCTTGACGTTGCTTGGTATTCTTTTTCATTGATTCTCTGTATCTATTTTACAAAGTCAATCTGTACGGTTGAAAATGCTTTGTATTCTAATAATTTTGTATGTGATAAATCTTCGAATGATGATCTTAGGTGTGTTTTGAATTAACTCAATTGATGAAAATGTCTTAGTAGGCACTGACGTGTGGGGCTTACTCTCTCCCGTGTGATCCCTGACGTGCCCTTTTCATCAACGTCGAATTAAAAAATGACAGTTTTTGCAAAACAGTTATAGCATATTAAGAACTGGAGCTTTTCATCCAATCGTCATCGAATTCTAAGATGAGATGCAAATGACTAGACCGCTGTGAATGTCTTTCGTATTACACAGTGGCACCTTGGATAAGGACATCTACCGGTACTATGACAATTCTCCTAATGTAGAGAATGCAAATGATTTTTGAACGCTTACACTATGACCATTCATTGTTGCAAAACTGCCAACTAATGTAAGGGCCCCTCATTTGCGTATAGAATTACCGACTGAAGTGATTGCCAAATGGCCTGATGCGGGTGATATGTCCTTCTGTTGCAGAATGTGCATGTGAAAGGCTCTCATCCTGTGTGAATTGTTAAGATGATAGCATTGCTAAAACTGCGACTGACTGCAAGAGTGAATGTTGGGGACAAACATGTACACTTGTGGGCCTTCTCCTGTTGAATGCAACTGCCTGTGTATTTTCACAATACGTGATTTTTGAAAACGATTGTTTCACTACTTCTTGCACTTATTATGGTTTTTATCTCTCTTTT
>CM068958.1:15276651-15284849 GCA_035128595.1 Eptatretus atami | reverse complement strand
TAATGTGTGGATTCCAGGATAAATTTGATGTTAGAATAATACCGAGTAGGTTTATTGTATCACATGGTGGAGAGCTTTCAAAGGAGATTGGAGAGTTTAGAGGAGAGAGAGAGAGAGAGAGATATATATAGAGAGAGATAGATATGAGAAGAAATTGAGTTTTAGAAGCATTAAACTTAACTTGATTACATTCGCCCCCCTGGGAGATCTTGTCCAAATCTGAATTTAAAGTGGTGGTTGTGATTGAGTGAGGAAAGATGGGGCAGATGGGAAAGACATGGAGGAATGTATTGTCGAGTCATCAGCATTTGAGTACATTTGGTTATTTGTGGAAGAAAGAAGGTCATTGATTAAAAAAAAATAAGGAAGAGTGTTGGGGACAGGACAGAACCCTGAGAAGGTTGTTGATATCCGCTGTTGATAGGGAAGGGGGGAGATGTTGAACCATCAACAATTATGGAGATAGAGCAGTCAGAGAGAAAGCTCAATATGAGAGAGCAGAGTGAAGGAGGAAAGCCAAAAGAAGGTTGGACATCAGACCCCGATGCCAAACTCTGTCAAAGGCTTTTGAGATATCAAGGCCTACAACATGTGACAGTTCGAAATGTTAAAACAATTAACAAGAATATCATGTGACAATTGAGTCTCTGAGAGAAGCAAGATATTAGAAGAGGAGCTTGCTAGATGATGTTCAACAGAAGAAAGATTCGAAGAAAGACCATGAATGTTGTTGAAATGAATTTAAAAAGAGTCATGTTGGTTCAAAAGGCAAGGGTCTTGGGAGGGACTGATACTACGACTGCCTGAATCCTCCCCCCCCCCTTTAGCAGCAGAGACAGGCAGATCACGAGATTCTTCGCACCCCATAACGCCGGGGAACTAAGGCCATTAACTTTCGGACTTTATCAAATTTAATTGGAGGCTGTCTGAGGAAAATGAGGAATGAGAGGAAAGAGAAATAAAGAGAGAGGAGAATGTAAAATGAGGAGTGAAAATTTGTGAGTAAGAAAAGTGTATGATGTTTGTTTGCAAGAAAGAGAGATTAAAGTGTTGAAGCAGAATAAACTAGAAGGGCACTGAGTCGAGTGCATACCTCTGCCACGCAATATCTGATCCACGCGAACCTATCTGGCCCAATACATTTTTGAAATATCATGCTGTTCTATCGTTTTTGGCCCAATCTCTCAAAGGTGAAGAATCACTTTAAAAATTAAATAATTCTCCTATCCAGATTCGGATAAAGATCTTCACCAAAATCGAACCAATTCGTCCTTGCAACACACACAACGTGTCCACCAAGTTTTATCCGAATCTGTCGACAACTTTTTGAGATATCGTGTTATATATCGGTTTAGCCCTATCTCTCAATGGTGAAGAATCACTTAAAAATTCTCATAGTCGGATCCGGATCTGGATCTTCACCAAAATCTAACCAGGTCGACCTTGTCACACCGAACCTGTCCACAAAATTTTATCTGGATCCGTCCACAACTTTTTGAGATGTCCTGCACATACACAGACACAAAGGGGTGAAAACATAACCACCTTCACCTTCGGTAGCGGAGGTAAACTATACACGACATCTTTCGTATGTTGCTTGCAAAATCGAAGATTTATCGAGTATTTTGGTTAGTTGATTTTGTTATTCTGTCTGTCTGTCTGTTTATCGCCAACAGGTCACAATTTTAAACCGATCTTCACGAAACCTCACCACATGGTAGAGTTTGTCATAAGCAAGAAGCCTCTTGTTTCTGAGGTCAAAATGTCAACATAAGCCAAAGGCCAACAACTTCGGTGAGATTTCTAAAATCCTCAATTTTCATCCAATTGACTAGAAATTTGAACAGGATTTTCATATCAGCTTACTGAATTCAACCAGCCAACTACTTTTGAGGTCAACATCGACCAAAAGGTCAAGGTCAACAACTAAAGAGGTATTTCTAAAATCCTAAATTTTCAACCGATTGACTTGAAATTTGAAGAGCATTTTCACGTCAGGTCGCTGAATTCAATCACCTATTAATTTTGAGGTAAACCTCGGCCAAAAGGTCAACATAGCCCAAAAGGTCAACAGAGGCCAAATTTCTAAAATCCTTAATTTTCATACAATTGACTTGAAATTTGAAGAGCATTTGCATGTCAGGTCACCAAATTCAACCAACTACTAATTTTGAGGTAAACATAGGCCAAAAGGTAAACATAGACCAAAAGGTCAACATCTGCCAAATTTCTAACAACCTCAATTTTAATCCAATTAACTTCAAATTTGACGTGTTGGGTGGTGGAGGCCCCTGGGCACGTGTTGGGTGGTGGAGGCCCCTGGGCACGTGTTGGGTGGTGGAGGCCCCTGGGCACGTGTTGGTTGGTGGAGGCCCCTAGGCACGTGTTTGGTTGTGGAGGCCCCGGGGCACGTGCCCTGGTTGGACTTGGGTAAATCCGGCCCTGGTTCTTCTTCTATTTCAAAAGGTATATTTTGCAAACCTATCTCGCACGAAAGCACTTGGTCTGTCATCCATATTTTGGTTCCTCAAGCATGACCTTCCTCCTTGCCTTCAAAAACTATTCCTTCCACCCATCCCATGATCTTTATCTGAGAATGTTAAATATGGGTATCTTGAGAAGTCCAGTTTGTAGAGGTTATCTGTGCACAACAATCAACTCCCCTGCACATTATTTTACAGTGTCAAACCCCTCCATGTCAGTACTCTCCCCCACATCTCTTACAAGCCCACGTCCTTCCAGCCCCACCCCTCCTACATGTCCTCCTCTTCAGCATCTCTCCGCTTCATGGCCCTCCTTTCTGCATCCTCCCTCAGCTCACCCTCTCCAAGCTTCCCCTCGCCCAACCCTCTCCAAACCCTTCCTCACACACCTCTCCTGGCTCCTCCTCACACCACCTCTCCGCTTCCCTCACCCACTCTGCCGAGCTGCCTCTCACACCATCCTCTCCGAGCTGCCTCGTCACACCACCCTCTCCGAGCTGCCTCGTCACACCACTCTCTCCGAGCTTCCTCGTCACACCACCCTCCTCGAGCCTTCCTCCTCACACCACCCTCTCCGAGCTCTCCTCACACCACCCTCTCCGAGCTTTCCCCTCACACCACCTCTCCGAATTCCTCCTCACACCACCCTCTCCGAACTTCCTCCTCACACCACCCTCTCCGAACTTCCTCCTCACACCACCCTCTCGAACTTCTCCTCACACCACCCTCTCCGAGATTCCCTCACACCACCTTCTCTGAGCTGCCTCCTCACACCACCCTCTCCGAGCTTCCTCCTCCCACCACCCTCTCCGAGCTTCCTCCTCCCACCACCCTCTCCGAGCTTCCTCCTCCCATCACCCTCTCCGAGCTTCCTCCTCCCACCACCTCTGCGCGAGCTTCCTCCTCACACCACCCTCTCCGAGCTTCCTCCTTCCACCACCCTCTCCGAGCTTCCTCCTTCCACACCCTCCCTAGCTTCCTCTCCCACCACCTCTCCGAGCTTCCTCCTGCCACACCATCTCCGAGCTTCCTCCTCACACCACCTCTCCGAGCTTCCTCCTCACACCACCCTCTCGACTTCCTCCTCACACCACCCTCTCCGAGCTTCCTCCTTCACACCACCCTCTCCGACTTCCTCCTCACCCACCCCTCTCGAGCTTCCTCCTCACACCACCTCTCCGAGCTTCCTCCTCACACCACCCTCTCCGAGTTCCCCTCACACCACCTCTCGAGCTTCTCCTCACACCACCTCTCCGAGCTCTCCTCACACCACCCTCTCCGAGCTTCCTCCTCACACCACCCTCTCGGCTCCTCTCCACCACACCTCACACCACCCTCTCTTGAGCTTCCTCTCACCCCACACAAAGCTTCCCAACCCACACCATCAATGCTCCCCTCTAGAATTTACTCCATCCTGCCCCATCTTGGCTGCTCCCTCACATTTTTCCGATCTCCCCCCCATCATCCCTCCCTTCCACTTCCTCCACCTCACCCTCCATATTCCCTCCATCTGTCCACTCCCATCTCCTCCTCCCCTGTCCCATCTCCCCGCCCCCCGTCCCGCCCTCTCACATTTTCCCTCTCCGTCCCGCCTCCTCCCATCTTTCTCTGTCCCGACCCCTTCAATCTCCCCCTTGTCCTGACCATCCAATCTCGCCTCCCCTGTCCTGCCCCTTCCAGCTCCCTCTCTCTTTCCTCATCCCCTGAGCTTCCCAACCTGTCTCGGACCCTCCACAAGGCCTACTACCATGCCCTTACTGTGTGGACCCTCAAACTTCCAAGGCCTCAGCTCTAACCTGGCAGATCTGTCAATCCAAGCTGCTGCTGACAGCCTAGACATCATCTGTTTAACAAAATCCTCCCACAGGACAGCCCTGACTCCTTAGTATCTCTCCATGACTCCAGTCCCTTCCAATTTGATTGGCCTGGACCTCGCCCTGGTTGTGGAGTTGCGCTTTACATCAACAACTCAATTTTTCACTATCCTTGTACTGATCTTATACCACCCAACCCACAGGAGTACCTTTGGCTGCGACTTCCACACTGCTCCCACCTCTTGTTACCTCCATTACCGAAGGTGGACGCAGGTTATGTTTCCACCTCTCTGTTTGTCTGTCTGTCTGTCTGTCTGTTTGTTTGGCTGTGAGTCTGTGAGCAGGTTTATTTCTCAAAAGGTTGTGGAAGCATTATGACACAACTTGGTGGATGAGTTGGTTGGATGACAAGAACGAGCCAATTAGATTTTGGTTCAGGTCAGCAGATTTGGCATACAAGTGCGACACTAAACATACACTGTTCAACCTGCTGGAGGTGTGTGCTCTACTGAGTCTCGTTCTAGTTTCTCTGGTTGTTGTACCGTCCTCCAAACAGTGGTGACTGCATCTACATCTCTCTCAGACAACATGGACCAACCTTTAACCACTCATCCTGACTCTCACTTCCTAATATGTGGCGATTTCAACAATCACCATGCTAATTGGCTGGGTGTTGGTACCTCTCTCACCAGCTGTGGCACTTCAGCAAAGGACCTCTGCAACTCCATGGGGACTGACTCGATCTGTGAACTTTCCAACTCGGATTTCTCCCAATGGCAAGTCCTCCATTCTGGAATAGGAAGGAGGGGGAATGTCAAAGGGTAGGGAAATGTGGAAGGAATGGTCGGAGGGAAGGGAAGGGAAGGAAATGTGGGTGGAGTGGAGAGAGAGAGAGAGAGAGAGAGAGAGAGAGAGAGAGAGAGAGAGAGAGAGACATATGGGAGGATAGGGCAGAGAAGAAGGTTTCAGATTGGTGGAAGAGAAGGTGGGAAAGGCAAATCAGAAATGATTGTGTCGATCGAGGCGAGGGTAGGTCAAAATTCTTTCACATTTGCGTATGTAATAAATCGATGTCCTCTGTCGGCAGTGTGTTCTTCCTGGCGTGAAGATTCCGCTTTGTTTTCGAACGTGACGAATCTGCTTTCGCGGAACCGCGAATAAGCGCTTGTTTGTGTCCGGCAGTCGTTTCATCCCGTGGTTTACGGTTATCCTCCTCGAGTCCTCGGAGAGAGAGAGAGAGAGAGAGAGATGGGGGTTGAGCAAGTTGAACCTGATACTTCTGGACTGCAAAACGCACCTTCCGATTATCCAGGTGAGAGTATAAGTTTGAAGACCGTGTGAACACACGGTAATGATGTTGGGCCATCGTGACGTGTCCTTCGTACAAGGACCACTGAGACTAGAACCTTCCTTAGTGTTAAGCTCCACCTGTCCAGGTACCTCATTTCACAAGGTGATGTTTTATCGTGGAAATCTGTGTACCATCGCTGTGGAGAACATCGGCGGATCGTGTTCGTCGTGTTTGCAGTGCAGGTGAGCAGGCTGTACCTTCGAGGTCCTTTTATCACTTGTGGCCATCATCGACCCAACCATCTTGCCTTCCCTCAATTGGCTTCCCCAGCCAAGGATTTCCAATTGATTCACGTTTTGGGATTCAGAATCTTCCTTTTTATTAGATTTTGATTCCCCTTGTTCAAAACTGTCTAAAGCGCTTGTACTCACTTATTATATAAGCACATATCGGAATTTCTGACTCCAACACATTATGTCATGCATGGTTCCTTTGCTCCTATCTTCTGTCCTCCCAAAGTCCCAAACCTCTTTCCATTGGAACCTCTCCCCCCCCCCCCCCCAATTCTTCCCACACACACCCAACCCACCCTCTTCTCTTTTTCAATCCATCCTCTTAAAATTCTCAATTTTAGTTTTCCCATGTGGTGCTCTCCCCATGTGTACGTAACAAGTCGATATTCTCGAAGCCCTGTTCACACTCCTTGTGTTTCTTTTTTAAAGCTGCATATTCAAATTAAAATTTGTCATTTTTAAACTGGCAAATTCAAATTAAATTTATCATTTTTAAACTGGCAAATTCAAATTAAATTTGTCATTTTTAAACTGGCATATTCAAATTAAATTGATCATTTTTTAAAGCTGCACATTAAAATTAAATTTTCATTTTTTTAAAGCTGCATATTCAAATTAAATTTATCATTTTTAAACTGGCAAATTCAAATTAAATTTATCATTTTTAAACTGGCATATTCAAATTAAATTGATCATTTTTAAAGCTGCACATTAAATTAAATTTATCATTTTTTAAAAGCTGCATATTCAAATTAAATTTATCATTTTTAAACTGGCAAATTCAAATTAAATTTATCATTTTTAAACTGGCATATTCAAATTAAATTGATCATTTTTTAAAGCTGCACATTAAAGTTAAATTTATCATTTTTTAAAGCTACATATTCAAATTAAATTTATCATTTTTAAACTGGCATATTCAAATTAAATTGATCATTTTTAAAGCTGCACATTAAAATTAAATTTATCATTTTTTAAAGCTACATATTTCAATTAAATTGATCATTTTTAAACTGGCATATTCAAATTAAATTGATCATTTTTTAAAGCTGCACATTAAATTAAATTTATCATTTTTTAAAGCTACATATTCAAATTAATTTATAATTTTTAAACTGGCATATTCAAATTAAATTGATCATTTTTAAAGCTGCACATTAAAATTAAATTTATCATTTTTTAAAGCTACATATTCAATTAAATTGATCATTTTTAAACTGGAATATCAAATTAAATTGATCATTTTTTAAAGCGCACATAAAATTAAATTTATCATTTTTTAAAGCTGCAAATTCAATTAAATTTATCATTTTTAAACTGGCAAATTCAAATTAAATTTATATTTTTTAAACTGGCATATTGGTTCACGATTCAGTAAGTGACCACTATATTGGATTCGCTATATATGCAAGATATCCCTTATTGTCGGGTTTTCCGGTGTGTGTGTGTGTGTATGTGTGTCTGCAACGCGAGGCTCCACAGCAGCACGCAGCGAACCGATTTCGATGAAACTTTGCCAACAGGTGGAATATATACTGGGAATGTGCGCGTTCGAATTTCGTTGCCTAAGCAACCACCCGTTGCTGTGCAGCGGCCGAAAAACCGCGTATAGTATTTTCAATACTTGTCCTTCAGTTTTGAATGTAGAGAAACGAGACTTCGGAATTAAACACTTCGAGATATTTGGAAAATTTTACTCGAGCCGATTTTTGATTGAGGTTTTATTTTTCAAATGGTAGTCCTTCAAAAATCGGGTGTCTATTTACCGTCATTTAAGGTGTGTATACAGTGTTTGTAAGGAACTACACCGTCGTTCCACCTTCGATCTCTCCTCGATCCAAACATTATTGACCAAAGTGAAAAGGATCCAAAATAAATGGAATCGCCGGCATTTCTGTCTTTGTGGATTTCTAATAATATGTTTATTTATTTACCGAAAACGATTCCACGACCCACACACCACCTTCAATTATTTATTTATTTACTGAAAACGATTCACGATCCACACACCACCTTCATTTTTTATTTATTTACTGAAAACGATTCCACGATCCACACACCACCTTCAATTATTTATTATTTACCGAAAACAATTCCACGACCCACACACCACCTTCATTATTTATTTATTTACTGAAAACGATTCCACGACCACACACACCTCCAATTTATTTATTTATTTACCGAAAACGATTCCCACCCACACTCCGCCTCCAATTATTTATTTTGACCGAAAACGATTCCCCACCCACACTCCGCCTCCAATTATTTATTATTTCCGTAAACGACTCAACGATCCACACACACCTTCAATTAT
>CM068958.1:15269151-15271651 GCA_035128595.1 Eptatretus atami | reverse complement strand
TTAGGGCATTTAGCACACACGAGTTTCTGTTTTTCTAAATAAGTTATTTATTGTGAACAAACAAACATTCATTGTACAATTAAAACAGTTAATTATTTTGTATTATTTGAGAACAACTGAGAAACTAACAATGCACGGTTCATACAAAAATTAATCCTGCAAAAGTACAATGCCCAAACTGGTAACCAAAGGGACATATTAGCCTGAAAAGGACGTATAAGAGTTCGTCTGAACTAACTACGTACATCATTTGACAAAAACACGAAACATGGAAAACTAGGGTTGCAAACACTATACCATACGCTATATCAGTGGATCGGGATTTGAATACTGAACATTTTGGACTTAATTTGATGTAAATCGGAACAAAATTGACACTTTAATCGCAAAAAAACGATTTGACCTTGACCTTTGATCCGATTGCTCCCAAAATCTAATCGATTTGTCCTCTCATGATGTCAAACAAGTCCACAAAATTTCATGACAATCTGCTAAGTGGTTTTTGCGTAATGTTGTCCACGACGCTGCCCAATGAAAAATGCTTTGTGGTGACCCCCTTGACCTTTGACCTCCAACCGCTAACTCGGGTTACAACAACACCATATAATATGTTATATTTGAGGATAGGGCATTGAATACTGATCATTTTGGCATTAATTTGATGTAAATTGGAATAAAATTGACTGTGTTATCGTGAAAATAAAAATGTTTGACCTTTTTGTGACCTTGACCTTGACCTTTGATCCGATCGCTCCAAAAATCTACTCGATTTGTCTTTTCATGACAACAAACCTTCCACACAATTTTAAGCTAATCCGCTGTAAAGTTTTTGTATAAAGTGATCCAAAACATTGTTAATACCATTTTTGGTGACCCCTTGACCTTTGACCCCCAACCGCTACCTAGGGTAATTACGCCACACTTTCATGTGGCATAGCCTAGAATGTAGAATTGAGTAATGAACATTTTGGTGTTGGTTTTATCTCGTTCGGATAAAAATTGACCGCGTTGTGACGAAAAAAACGATTCTGACCTTTTCGTGACCGTGACCTTGACCTTTAATCCGATTGCTCCCAAAAGCTTCGCCTGGCGTCCTTAGAGTAACTGCACATCATCTCTGAAATTTCATGCAATCGGTCCAGCAGTTTTTGCGCAATGTTGTCCGCACACATATTTACCAATAAATAAATACACAGGGTCAATACAATACCTTCGTCAAACGAAGTTTGCGAAGGTAATAAAATCTTCTTCTCCAGAACAGCTTAACAGAACAATATGAAACATCATACATATGATGGATTAGCCATGAGGAATATAGTTTGAAATTGTTTTTCATATAAATCTTCATTGATGCAATTTAGCCTAAATATCCGAAATAATGGTCGTTAAATATCCGAATAATCAATACATCTACGGATAATGGCAATGTATATGACATAATCGGGTGCATGGATGACAGGGATTTATGGACCATAATAGCAGAGCCATAATAATTAGCATGTTCAGGTCACGATGGTATTTTTGTTTAGGACGAGTGCAACCCTGCTGTTGGTGTCTTCCCACTCTTTCTACTGTTCATTTTGTTCTATTTTGTCCTGATCTGTTCTGTGTTCGAGCTTTTTCACAAACCTTGACTTTGTATACAACAATCATTAATACAGTTGAATAAAGTAGAGGGTCTTGTTTAGTGGAGGAATGTCTCCTTTTCCAGTTTTGTTTTTTTTATCTGAACACAAACCTTATTCCATATCTCGAATGTGACGTGTTTGCAGATCTTCACGTTATAAAGGTTGAACCAGAAGCATTGGAAGCTTTGGACCAAAAAGGTGATGAGAGCTTTGGGCTCACTCTTTAAATCTATTTTGTTGCAGATTGTTTTTTGAATCACTTCGTGGAGATTTATTGGTGTTGTTGAATGTATTCAGCAGCATTAGTACTCAATGCTGTGCTTTTGCAATGATATTTTGTTGGGGAGAGGGAGTGGGTACATTTGGTGGTATGGGGAGTGAAGGGAGGGCAAGCAGTTTGAATGGCAATTTGTACTTCAGAAGTTTCCTTAAAGTAGATTTGGGGGATGTCACGAGTAGGTTGTTGTTCAGCACTATTTTTCAAATTTATATATTGTGATGAAAATGACTTGCCAGGTAAAAGGATGAATTAATTGGACAATTTTCTCCAAGTTAATTAAATTAATTAATTAGGCAAGATATAAAGGGTATGTTCCAACAGTAGTTCCAGGTTTTTAGGGTCTTTGGGGTTTTAGGGGTTGTAACGAGGTTTATGAGGGGTTTGAGGGGTCGAAAGGGTTCCAAGCGTTTTGTAAGTTTAATGGATCTAAGTGGTCCAAAGGGTCTAAAATGGTCTTAAAGTTCTAAGGAGTCTAAACTATAGGGTATGTTCTAACAGTAGTTATAAATCTGAGGGTTCTAACCATTCTCACATGGTCGATCTGGTCGTAAGGGTCTTTGTGGTCAGAGGGTTATAAAGGGTTTTTATTTTT
>CM068958.1:15242799-15269141 GCA_035128595.1 Eptatretus atami | reverse complement strand
TATATATATATATATTATATATACATGCTCTAGGCTTGTGGAAAAGCAATGGCACAGAACAAGAATCAGAAAACAACACAACAAAGGAAACAGCAGGAGGAAGGGGAAAACGCCAACAGCAGGGCGGAGGCAGAAAGTAGACTGGACAAACAAGCGACGCAGGAAACGATGAAGGGTAGGGGGGAACGCAAAGGGTGGACAATATGGATACATAAGCCAAATTTTGGAAGGGGTGGAGGGTGGTTTATCGGGTGCAGAAAAGGTCATTATTTTGGATGGCGGAAGAGCCGGACCTGGGGCCACCGCTCACAATTAACTTTGTGGTAGGGTGGGTTGCTTTACAACCATGAACGCCAATCAGTTCACCATGAGTTCCAGTGTCCACCGTCTAATTTTCTCGTTTAACTCGAGGTCACATAGCTTCCTGAATGGGGGACGCACCCTCTGCAATGCA
Source organism: Eptatretus atami (assembly GCA_035128595.1). Classification (NCBI taxonomy): domain Eukaryota; kingdom Metazoa; phylum Chordata; class Myxini; order Myxiniformes; family Myxinidae; genus Eptatretus; species Eptatretus atami. The sequence continues at coordinate 15,268,687 of CM068958.1, read as the reverse complement.
CCAATCTTATCTTGATTAAATCTTAAGTAGGGTGGCCGAGCATTTACCGCTGGTGCATGCCGATTATGACAGGTTAATTAGTTTGGGAACGACCTCCCAGTCTATCTAGGTTCGGACAATGTTGGATCAGTGGAAGGAAAGGACAAGCACGGACAGGTTGAAACGTCAACAAGGAATTTATTAATAAGAGAAATAAATAAACTGAAGAACTTTTTATTTCCTTGTCGTAAAAATAGGAAATTCAAATCATTCAAAATAATCTCAAGCAAATAAAGAATTAAACAGGTGATGTGGATTTTTTAACCCACCTTGTTGTGATCGTTGAAGGATTCTACCTGGCCGATTGTGGAATCCTATTTGACTTCAGGCAGAGTTTAACGTTTGTCCGATTTGGTTATAAAATCCTGCATAAAACCCATTGACACTGATAAAACCGATGTCCACACAAGTCCTTCCTTGTGAAACAATTTATTTTCTAATTATACACCATACACTTTTCACCCTCATACAATGAACTTAAGAATCCCCATTGATTGCAATATTATTTGGTTCTATTTCATTTATTCTTACTTTAGTTAACAGTTAGACCAACCCGATTCAATTCACTTCCACATTACATCAGAGAGTTTTATTCTAACTTGGTACTTGGTCAGTTCCAAGGAGCACAAGCCACTGAGATTCTAATACTTCCTCAGGTACTTGCACTCAAACAATTTTACATTTCAAAGCATTTTATACTTTCATGAGAGAGTGGTGGGGGCTATCAACCCAGACTGCAGACGTGTCCTTGAGACGAGAAGCCACTTCGTACATTTCGAGGCAAAGGTTCGCTGTTATCAGCTCAGGTCACTCCGCTCCAAACCAAGACATTTATCATCATTTAGGGCAAAAATCTATTGGCCAGAAAGGACAGCCAATTCAACTTGTAGCATAAAAGTTACATTTCTAAAACTCCATTTGTTACAATTTAGAATACATTAATATAAATTTTTCCCCCACACAGGCCTTGATAGAAAAAACAGACAAAAAGCAGATGCTTATCACTATACCTTGCTTAACGATTAAACACGAGACAGGGGTACCCAGCAGATCATTCAGAGGGAAAAGAAATCCGTTCTCGGCTTACCAAGGCAGAAGTTGTGCGTCAAATAAAATGTCCCAAAATGTGTGAGCATGCCTTGGTCTGCTGCCAGCGTCCTGCCTCGCCGTGCACCCGCCCGCAAACAAGCTCGAACACCAATCGACATCACATAGTCGCCCCCAGGAACCAGGGATGCCAAGAATCAGGTACGAGCAGAACCAGCAGGAATGGTCCAACCGTCACCCACCTTCAAGAGCGATCAGGAGCGATCAGGAGCCGTAACCAACGGACAGCTGTAAGGAGCTGTAAGAAGCTGGAAGGCGCTGTGAGGAGCTGTAACCAGCTGTCACCAACTGTCATAAAACTGTCAGGAAAGCGGTGCTCATGTCCTTCTTATAGGCAAACAGTGTGGGCGGAGCCTCAAGCAGACTTCAGCCAAATCCACCTTGCCTATTAGCGCATCGCTGCACGTGACCAACCGTCAACCTCGCGATCATTCCTTCCTTACCAGAGCGAGATGCAACCCCAAATCAACACAGGCCTGGCTTACGGTGCCATGTTTGGGGTGCTGGATGAATGGCAGAAAGCAGCCATTTGCCAGAATTACCAAGCAAAACCGTGAAGCGCTCACAAAACGTCAACAACAACCATCACCTCTCCGTTCAGCCCGACATGAACAAGAGCCAGCCAGCGTCCATAGAGCTGCTGAACGGGGTGTCATATGTCGATGGAAAAAGGTAGATGTCAAACGTTTATGAAAGAGAGGTGGGTGTCGAACGCCAATGAAAGAGATGTGGGTGAGGTAAATGATCCACAGCCGTATTTGACCATCAGAATAACTGCTCAGGAAAAGCCTGCGGTGTCCTCAATCAAATGTCCTGTAAGTTCAAAGTGTAAATAAATCGTCCACCTCCAAGCCAATGTGTCCCGATGGAAAGGGGGTAGAACGAGCCTCCGTTGGGCTAACAGCTATCTCGCGTGCATGAACGAGTCGTAAAGAGAAAATGGCCATCCCATAAGAAAGGGAATCTGTTGTATACCCTTCTCTGATGCATCAAAATTAGAATCCCACCAGACATGGGGATGGGTCTATCCTGGACATGCATTTATGGAAATAACTGTCTGAGGTCCTGAATGTTGTACGCATTAGTCGGATCCGATTCTGAAATCCATAACGATATATACATGCTCTCGGCTTGTGGAAAAGCTATGGCACAGAACAAAAATCAGAACACAACACAACAAAGGGAACAGCAGGAGAAAGGTGAAATCACCAACAGCAGGGCGGAGGCAGAAAGTAGACTGGACAAACGAGGGACACAGGAAACGATGAAGTGTACAGGGGAATGCAAGGGGTGGACAATGTGGATACATAAGACAAATTTTGGAAGGGGTGGAGGGTGGTTTATCGGGTGCAGAAAAGATAATGATTTTGGATGGTGGATGACGTGACATGGTGTGAACAGCTGTCTTGAGACCTGGAGGGAAGAATGAGATTGAAGAGAGTATGGAAGGTGGTTCCACAGATGAGAAAAAAAGAGGAATAAATGAGTGGAGGTGAGCAGTGATTCTGGCTTAAGGCAGTTTCACTAGGAAGGCATTACTGGTGGACCATGTGCATCCTGTAGATACCTGGGGGGACAAAGCATGGAGAGGGCAGAGGGTGCAAGTCCAGAAATTAGGTGGAAGAAGACGGAGAACACTGACCTGGTGGTGGTGGTGAAGTGATAGGGCCTGTCGCAGCTAAGTGGGAGCCACTTCGTTCCAAAACTGACCAGAAATTATCAAAAATGAACTTCATGAAATTATCAAATCATTAACTAGAGGGGAGCACTCGGGAGAGTGCAAAACCTCCGCCGCCAATACTGCGGGTCACTCAAGTGAACCTTATATCTTATTCATTAAATATGTCAACAGTGCTGACAGTTATAGTTCTTTTCTCCATTTTTTTTGGGGGGGGGGGGGGGGGGGGTTGGAAATCATTAAAACATGTAAAAATGCAAAAAAATCGAAATTTTGTTGAAAAAAAAGTTGCAAAATTTTTTTTCTCTTAACAATTTTTTTTGGGGGGGGGGGGTGGAAAGCACTTAAAACATGTAGAAATGCAAAAAAAATTTTTTTTTTCTTTTCTTGGGGGGGGGGGGGTAACAATTTTTTTTGGGGGGAGGTTGGAAATCACTTAAAACATGTAAAAATGCCAAAAAAAAATTTTTTTATCTCTCAAACAATTTTTTTTGGGGGGGGGGGGGGTTTGAATCACTTAAAATATGTAGAAATGCAAAAAAAAAAAATTTTTTTTCTCTAAATTTTTTTGGGGGAGGGGTTGGAAATCACTTAAAATATGTAGAAATGCAAAAAAAAAAATTTTTTTTCTCTAAATTTTTTTTGGGGGGGGGGTTGGAAATCACTTAAAACATGTACAATGCAAAAAAAAAAAATTTCTCTAACAATTTTTTTTGGGGGGGGGGTTGGAAATCACTTAAAACATGTAGAAATCCAAAAAAAAAAAATTTTTTGGGGGGGGGGTGTAACAATTTTTTTGGGGGGGGGGTGGAATCTACTTAAAACATGTAGAAATGCAAAAAAAAAAAAAAATTCAAAATTTTCTTCAAAATGGCCGCCATAGCGGCCATATTGGATTTGGACCAAGTCCAAAATCTAATGGCATGATCTCTTGGACCATACCTAACCCCCCCACCAAGTTTCGTCGAAATCCGTCGAGGAGTTTTCCGTAATACTGTTCACAAACAAACAAACAAGAAGGGGTGAAACAGTAACCTCCATCCATTCTTCGATGGCGGAGGTTAACTATTCATAAACTGGAGCATATATGAACACAAGGCAAAAAAACAGTTTATCAATTCAGACAAACACAACTCAGGAAAGGAACCAGACTGATAAACATTTAAATATCATGGCCACTTCTATGACAATCCGTTCCACTTGTAGCCAGGATGTCGCGACACGATAGTATCAAATTTTGGCCAATTTTCATATTTCTCGATGGACATGAATAAAAAATTAAATTTTCTTCCCTCCAAATGGTTGTCAGATAAATATTTGACATTATTGCTCATAGACTTTGTGAAGTCAGTCTGATTCATCTATTTTAATGTCCAAATACTTAAAACATCACTCACACTCAATATTTCAGCAATAATTCCAGAATTCCATAATCGTCGCGTAATGGTGACAAGAAAAAAATCTCCCTTTAACTGTTGAGGAGATCGAGGCAAACCTGTATTTTCCTGCAAATTGGTCATGACAGAAATGTATCATTTGGGTAAGAGAATTTCAAATTCAATGATTAGGTAAAATTGTATGTGTATAATATTGATTGTCGCGTAATGCGAACAAATTTGAAATTTTGAAACGTGTGGTCAGTGAGCGTATTAATCAAAATATGTCTATAATGTTTGTAAAATTAGATAATATGATTATTGTGGTAAAATGAGCCTCATCTCAGCCACGTTCAGCACACTCCACAGAATAGACACGGCACTTTATTTTTCATCCCTGAATAGGCATCAAGTGAAACTAGGATAAATTCACTCTATCACATGCCACTCAGCCAATTTTGATCGATTTCCAAACTGTAACTTATGTTCTGGAAAGGAAAGTTCACTCTTCTGTTGAAATAAACTTTTCAAAACCAAGTTCCAATGACGAATATCAGATAAATTAAACAACTCTGAAAATCTAAAAATGAAACTGAAATATGACTGCTTTTTCAGCTGATAGCATTTAACGTACATGAATCTTAGGATCCTGACATCTCGATGGTCATTAAAGTATACATTTTAAAAATAATTTTTTCAGATTGCTCTAACTGACTGTGAGGGTTTCAAGAAGCTAGTTAACTCATATTTGTGTTTATTTACTGTTATAATAAATACAAGCATGGAACAGGGTGGCTCCACTTAGCTGCGACAGCCATAGCCCATAGACTCAGCTTCATCATGACGATTCCAATGATATTAAAAGGCGTTGTTCCACAAGCGTCAAACTGAGCAAGATGTGAGCAGGGAGCCAGCCCAGAGGGAGAGCTGTACTCCATTGAGCTGTGGATAAAAGCCTTGTGGTGGATAGGAGCTCAGGTTCCAAGAAAGGATTTACATGGTGAGATGTCCAGTTAGTGTCTGGCTTGGAGGCAATTTGAAATGTGGCTGCCTAAGATAGATCATGATGAGATTGAGACTCAAGAGTTTGAGTGATTGAACCTCCTCGCGAGGTTTTTAGAAGGCAGAAGAAGTTTGCGTATGGTCTTTTCGTATGGAGAGAGCTAGAGATAGAGACAGATCTCAGGATTGAAAGACATTTCCATGTTTTGACCAGTTTGTAATTTTTGTCAAGGCAAGATGGAGTCATCAGCAAAAGTAAAGAGATTTCCAGAGTCGGTGAGATCGTTGATGATATAGAATAATATGGGGCCTAGAACATTGCCTTGGGTACTCGAGCCTTGACAGGGAGATGAGAAAAAGGTTCCGTGAGAGCCACATGTGGAGGAAGTCAGTAATCCAAGAGTAGAGTGTGGCCTGGATTCCATAGGCAGACAGTTTGAGAGCAAGGCAGGAGCCAGACTGTATCAAAAGCTCAAGATATGTCTAGAGAGACGCCTAATCTCATGTCTGATATTGAGGGTCTCCATCCATTGTTGGGAGAGTAGAAGCCGCAGTCCAAGTAGAGTGGACCAATTCTGAATCATAATGATGATCTGAGATTGCTGTTGGAGAAAATGAATGATTCTATGTCAACTGTGATGATGGATTCCATGACCTTGCTGATATTGGTAATAATATGGTCTGTATTAAAGATGATCCATTTTTGGCCTCTTTTTATGTCATGCTGTGATAGCTGATTCCAAGCAATGGAAAATGACCGATGTAAATGACAGGCTGAAAAGGCAGAGAGAGGATGCAAGGGCAGCAGAGCAGGTTTAGGACATGTGACTGATGCCGTCAGTTCTGTTGCAATGTCAGAGTCAAGGTTGCCAGAAAACTGTTCACCTTTCAGGTGCAAAAGAGGTGAATTTGGACAGTTGGGAATGACAGACAGACAGACAGACAGACACAATATTTTGAAACAAACACAGAATTGAGGCTTCTCATGAGAAGAGTCGCTGTGTGCCTTGAAGTGGAGGGGGGGGGGTTTGGGCTGGAGGGGAGCATATACACCAAAGACCGACTTGAGAAGCACACCAGGTTAAGGATGGAGACAAGTTTGAAAGCTCACTCTTGAGATTGGATAGATGTGTTTTCCTGGCTCCCTGAGGGGAACACACATTCGTGTGGGCTCTTCTGGAATGATCTGAGTTTACCTTCCAAGAGGAGAATGCAAGTTGTTTTAAAGCAACTGCTGCACCACAGGATTCAGAGTAGCAAGAGCAGGAGGATGTGTCAGATAACTGAAGACGAGATGGAATAAAACTGTGCATAAGAGAGAGAGCAGACTTCTACGGAAGAATTCCCAGGCTGAATTAATATCAGGTGTGAAAGGTAACGGAGACCATTCCTGAAGTGTGCTAGCTGCGTACAGTCCATTCCAGTTTGTTTGAGTGAATTGCCAGACTTGCCGGCACAGAAGCTGTTCTCTGAGAATGGCCAGAGAGATGTTGACCTTCACAAGCACCTGATCAAAAGAGCCAATTGTGGCAGAGAACAAGCAAGAGAACAAGCAACCAAATCCAGGGGTGAAGATTTGCCATTGGGAGAAATCCAGGTGAGAAAATTCATGGATTTAGTCAGACCCATGGAGTCACAGAAGTCCTTTGCAGAAGTGCCATGGCTAGTGAGAGAGGTACCAACACCCAACCAATTAGCATGGTGACAATCAAAGTCACCACGTATGAGAAAGAGAGAGTTGGGATGAGTGATTAAAAGGTGGTCATATCATCTGAGAGAGAGACGTAGATGGAGTCGTCACTGTTGGGATAACGGTGCAACATACAGACAAACATGACGTGAGAATGGAGGGGAAGGTGCAACCTGAGGTACTCCTGGGCTTTGGGAGGTGTAAGAGCAGCACATGGAGAGTGAGAAATTGAGTTTTTGATGTAAAGTGGTGCTCCGCCGCCAGGACGGGGTTCAGCTCGAACCCTGTGCTCGAATTTTACAGCCTTTGTTAAATTGATGCCTCAGGATTCCCAGACTGGATAACCTGTGACAGACTTCATAGGTGGGGTGGTGGTGGAGTGTTTTGGTGAAGGCATGGAGGAAAATTTGGTTGTATGTGAAAGAGGAGGCTGGATGAACTAAGCGTTTTGGAGTGAGGAGGTTTTGGGAAATAAACCTCAATAGAAAAAGAGAAATGTTGATGAAGAAGAGAATGAATGGGTTGTTCATGATGAAGTCGAAAGTAGAGTAAGGCATGATAAGATGCATTTTGGAAGCGTTATATATATATATATTTTTTTTTTTTGAGTTGGAGCCAGAAAGCACTATTTTAAGCCTTACCCGATCATCCGAGCCTATCATCATATCATTAAAAATGCGCTTACATCACTCCTCCTCGCGGGCCTTACTATATATATATATATATATATATATATATATATATATATATAATATATATATATTATATATTTATTAGCGATACCCGTGCACATGCACGGGATAGCAGTACAAACATAGCTGGTAGCAGACGACAGACCGTACATGGGGGATGACAAAATACGCATTGTGCAAAATGCAAGTGTACTATGGAACGCCAAGACTTCCCAAACATTGTCGGCATGTCCGCAAAGTGCCACAGCAATTTCATAGGATCGTGTGACGGCGAGCCGAGTTTTTAGTGTGCAAGCTTGGTATTATAATAGAGATATATATATGTATCTTCTTCTTTTCGGCTGCTCCCGTTAGGGGTCGCCACAGCGGATCATCCGTTATGATCCGCATAATGATTTGGCACAGTTTTACGCTGGATGCCCTTCCTGACGCAACCTGGTCGCTCTTACGACACAGGATATGGTACACCTATTTGAACCGGGGCATTCACCGGGCCCACTACACTGGCACTACTTTCGCCGACCTCAGAAGGATGACAGGCTGAGTCAACCTCCTGGTGTATTAATTCAAGTGGCCAACGGGCTTGAACTCAGGACCTTTGGATCCCAAGCCTCGACCCTAACCACTACGCAACACCAGGCTATATATATTGTTGCGAATTCGCGCCCGCCGGCGTGCGAAGGCCAGTGACTCGAATGGCGGCCGCCTCGCCCACCGGACGGACAATTCTGTCGTGACCTCTCGGACTAACGCCGGAGCTAGTCACGGGTGGGCTTTCGCCTCACCACGATCGTGCCAATCGGCACCCGCGTGGGATAGGGTTGTTCGCCAAACTCGACCTACCTAAGTACCCACGCGGATGGTAAACCGGGCGATCGCACCTGCCGCAGGTAGACTCCGGACACGAGCGCTTGGCGGCCCGTTCCGTGCTATCGGATAACCGAGCGGTGTTATCGTCGGCCTCGACGGTTCCGATTAATTATCGGGCGTATAAGCCCACTACGAACCCTTTACGTGAAGCAGGATGGAAGTCAACAAAGGAAGGACGCAGCGAAAGGGGAACAAGTTCACACAAGCACTTTATTCACACAGACACAGACACAAAGCACACATATACAGCCAAACAGAATCAGAAATGCACATATAGCAAAGGCAACAAAAGCAACAAACGCAGAGCTACCACCGACCGTCCGCACACGCAACACTTAAACAGTTCTACTTTGCGAGACACGGCGCCACAAGATCCATACAAAAAAAAACCCGAAAAGAAAAGGGTGACTTCCCTTTGGCTGGTGGTCCCTCTCCGCGACCGTCGGCGTGGTCGCGCCTGGCCGCGACTCCTGCCCTGCGTGGTAGGGAGTCCTCTCCGGCGTGCCTCGCCCGGCGTGTTGGGCGCTCTACGCCACGGACGGAGTTTTCGGCGCTATCCAGCGCGGATAGAGGGGGGGGAACGTGGATGGCCGAGGTCGGGAGAGGGGAATGGCGACGCTCCTTCCCGCCGACGGGGTCTTGGAACCGCACCACAGCAGACCAGGCCAGCGCACACGAGGAGAGAAAGGAAGATCGAGCGGAAGACAGGAAGAGGACAGAGAGCAAGAGCACCACAAAACTGCTTCGCCCGTATCCGTCTTTTATACCACGGAGCTCCGCCCTGTTGCTCCGCCCCGTTCTTTGCTCCACCCCCTTCGAGCGCTTCGAGATAGGTCTCGAAAAGGGGCGTTCCTCCTCCCTGGCCGCGTCACACCGCGCATCCACCAATCGGGCGCCAGCTGCCCCTCCCGCTTCTCCTCCCTCACACCAAGCGCGGAGAAGATGGCGCAAAAAACAGCGGGAAAAGCCCACCGAGCGTCCTTGTTGGTTTTTCTTTGAAATAAAAGATAGAAAAAGAAAAACGACTGACTCAAAGCGTCGCAGCCGAATGAATCACATAGATTCCCTCTAAAACACGGGTTTGGGGCTAACTACACATGCACCTATCAAGATATCTCCCCTACGGACCTGAGCTGATTTTCGATTTCCACAGCCGTACATATATAATATATATATATATATATATATATATATATATATAATATATATATATATGTTGTTTAATTATATATATATGTTGTATATAATTATGTATATTAATTTATATATGGCTTTCTTTGTAATATATATATATATATATATATATATATATATATATATTATATATATATTATGGACAAATGGACCCAAGCGCATACCCCTCCTTAGGGCGAGGGTAAAACATATGAGCTGGTGTGTGTGTGTGTGTGTCTCGTCTGTGTATACACACATTAAAATGGGACAAGCGGCCAAGCCATACCCCTCTTAGGCGAGGGTAATTATCTATGGTGGGTGTGTGTGCGCTGTATACACTATTAGTAGGTATATATATATAATATTATATAATATATATATATATATATATATATGGACAAACGGACCCAAGCGCAATACCCTCTCCTTAGGCGAGGGGATAATATACATATGTGTGTGTGTGTTGTGCGTCTGTGTAATACATATATATATATATATATATATATATATATATCTATATTGTTACGGCTGTGGAAATTCGCATTACATCCATTCAGGTCCTTGTAGGTGAGATATTTTTTTAAGTACGTGTATAGTTAGCTCCAAACCGGGTTGTAGAGGGAATTAATGTGATCATTCGAGGCTGGTGGATCTTCAGAATAGTCGTATTTTCGTTCTTCCTTATTTTTCGAACAACATTAACCAACGCCAACCACGCAGCCACACAACCAACGCCAACAACGCCGCCATTACAACAACCCAACCACGCCACCACTACAACCACGCCGCCATTACAACAACGCAAACCACGCCGCCATTAAACAACACGCCAACCACGCCACCACTACAACCACGCCGCCATTACAACAAGCCCAACCACGCACCAACGTACGACGGCCACGGCGTTCCGACTCTGCAACGGTTGCCAGAGGCCTGGCCTTCAAAGGAAGGCAGGCGCCCCGGCCCCCGTTCCCCCCTCCTCCCCGAACGAATGGCACCGATTGGACGGAGGACCACGCCCCTTCTGGAAGTTCCAGCATGTTCTGGAAAGATGGAGCCGAAACGGGGGGGGGGCGAGTGGAGGGCGGGGCCCCGGGCGATAAAAGAGGCGACGGAGTAGGAAGAAGAAGAAGAGATTTTCGGGCGCTCGAAAAGGACGGTAAGGCGACGGAGGACGAAAAAGCTGAGAGGATTCGGGGCGCTCGAAAAGGGACGGTAAAGGCGACGGAGGAGGAAAAAGCTGAGAGGATTTTCGGGCGCTTCGAAAGGGACGGTAAAGGCGACGGGAGGACGAAAAAGCGAAGAGGATTTCGGGCGCTCGAAAAGGGACGGTAAAGGCGACGGAGGATGAAAAAGCTAAGAGCTGAGAGGATTTCGGGCGCTCGAAAAGGGACGGTAAAGGCGACGGAGGAGGAAAAGCTGAGAAGGATTCCGGGCCCGCGATTGACGGACGGAGAGAAAAGTGGCGCGCGTCTGAGTGAGCGGGAGAGCTCGCGGACCGCGAGAGGAGTGACCGTCGCCGAGGACTCAACACCTCAGGGAAGTCGCGACTTCCATTTCTTTTGGGGTTTTATGTAAAGTGTGTGTGTGGCGCCGAGTCTCGTGAAGTAGAATTGTGTAGTGGTCCGTGTGTCGCGTATTCGGGTTGTAACTCTTTTGCTTTATGTGCATTTATTTATTTATTATTGTTGCTGTGCATTCTTGCCGTCTTATGTGTGCTATTTTTGTTGTTGTGAATTAAACGTGCTTTTGTGTGATTCTTCCCCGTTCGCTGCGTCCCGTCTCTTTCTCTTTCCTTCGTTGGCTCCATCTTGTTTTACAAAGGGTTTGAGTGGGCGCGGGACGCCCGATAATTGATCAGGAAACCGTCGAGGCCGACGATAACACCGCTCGGTTATCCGATAGCACGGAACGGATCGCCTTAAGCGGCCCGTGTCGAAGTCGGCTTGTGGCGAGGTACAACCCTCGGTAGGTTACCCGTGCGGGTATTTAGGTATTATCGACTTTCGGCGATTCACCCTATTCCGCGCGAGAATGCGGACTGGGTTGTGGTGAGGCCGAAAGGTCCACCCGTGACTGGATCCCGGCGTTAGTCCGGCAGGGTCACGACTGAATTGTCCGTCCGGTGGGCGAAGCGCCGCGATTCGAGTCACGTGGTCGTTCGCACGCCGGCGGGCGCGAATTCAGCAACACTGGTGTCAGGAGTGGGATAACGGACTCTCTTGTCTCCAAGCTAAATTCATAGGGAATCGGTTCCAGGGGTGAGAAAAGCGACCCGATTCCTCCTAAATTACGAGCGAATTAAATTACCCTTCGTGGGATAAGATGCATCTCAAGGCGAGCGGGAGCCGGGGGTATTAGGAATGTATATGTGTATAGTAATGTAGGATCCATGCCCAGGATATAGACCCCGAGCAGGACATGGGTGGTTCAGGGACAATTACTCCCCCAAAACAAACGCAGAGCCCGAAATGGGCGGCGCCGCGGTGAATGCACCCCCCCACCCCTCCTCCGTCAAACCCTCCCGCCCACGAACCGCGACCGATAATAGCGGATCGGTCCTGCCGGGCAGGTGACAATGCGGCAGTTTATTGAACTCGTGCAAACATGATCAAGAAAATGGATGGAATGAACGGAAAAATGGATGAAATGAAAACGAACATGGAAACAAACACAAACGGGATGATGGACAAAATGGATGCGCACACACAGGCATTCGTAAGCGATATGCGAACCCAGCGGGGTGAGATGCAGCAAATAGGCCAATGCCTGCAGGCAGGCATGAAGGCAACAACAGCGGAGTGCGTAATGGCGACGCCACGTGTGGGAGCGAACGAGCTGGGAGGGGTGCACGGTTGTCAGGCCCGCGGTGAAGGCGGTGAGGAAAAAAATAATTCGGGAGACGTGTTGGGCGAGAGTGTGGAGGTGACGGAAAAAGTGACGGTAACGAGAGGGAAATTAATTGGGGTGACGGAGACGTGCACGAAGAAATAAAAATAGTGGAGTGTGAGAAAAGACTGCAAGACATGACGAAGAGAGTTGATAAGCTGGGACTGAGGTAAAACGGAGACAGAGGAACTGGGAAGACGGATAGACAAACACAAGGGCAAGCCGGAAGAACAGTTAGAAGCCAAAGCAAGGTCGGAGTGTGCGGAGATGAAAAGAATTAGAGAAGAAAACTGAGTTACAGAAACACCAAAACAAAGAGACGAAACTACAAACGAACTGAGAGTGTTAAAGAGGAACAAGAAAGAGTACTGGAAGAACAAGGAATGAGACAGGAGAAAGAAATCTGTCAGTTGAAAGAAATAACGAGATTGCAGAACGAGGAACCAAGAAGACAGTGGAATAAAAACTGAAAGAGTATGAATTTGAAACTGAACGACAAAGGAAAAAAATAGGTTGGAATACGTGGAGAAGTGAAGGAGCAACGAATGAAGCAGGAAGGAGAAATGAGGAGATTGAAGACACAACGAGATTGGAGGGGAGAGCGAGAGGAACAATGATAGGAAAACAGAAGGACATGAAGCCGAGGTTGACCATTGAAAGAAAAGGCGAGGCTGGAGTGCCGAAGAGGTAGACAAAGAACAGCGAATGAAACACAAAAGGAAATTAACCACATGAAGAAAACCATGAAACTGCGAGAAGGAAGGCAGGAGAAGAAACAAGGAAGAATAATGAGACAGCAGCAACTGAAACACAAGAAGGAGATTAACCAAATGAAGCAAACCATGAAACTGGAGAAGGAAGGACAGGAGAGGAACAAGGAAGGGTAATGAGAGAACAGCGAATGAAGCACAGGAAGGAAATGAGCCAATTGAAAGAAACGATGAGATTGGAAAGTGAGAAGCATGAGGAAGATTGTGAGAGAAAACAAAAACTATACGAGTTGAAATTAATGAACTGAAGGAAGAGTAAATTGAAATCCAGAGAGATGGAGGAACTCCAGCAAGAAGCGGAAACTAATAAATGTATAGAGACGCAGGAACGAAAAAATAGAGGAGAGACTGCATGATAATGACGGGGTTAAGAACAGACACACACACACAGAAGTAGTGGGAGATAATGGGGGTGAGCTCGCGGCGCGTGTGGAGACCGGTGCGAGCAGCGGAGTGGCTGCCTCCAGGAACGAGGGAGGGAGATGCCCCTTGAGGCGAATCACGACCAGGGGTTCGGTCGTGCCACGCGGAGTTGAAGGACGAGTGCTGTGGATAGGGCACGTGCAGCTTGGCGGGTATAGAGGCCCCGGGGAACCCTTGTGGGGACACGAATCCCAGGGTGGTTGTGCAGGGTGTGTGTTTGCGAGTGTGCGGACATGCGTGCTTTGCGGCACGCAAGATGTGAGTGTGTCCCCGTGTGTGTGGAAGCGACCCGTGTGTGAGTGGTGGGGTGGCAAGTTGGCCGGAGTGCGTGCTTTTCCAGCGCGCCGTGTGGGGATGAGGCACCCGGGTGAGTGCCCCACGTGTGCAAGTGGAGGCCGTGTGTGAGTGGAGCCACGTGTGCGAGGGAGGTGGCATGCGTGGGTGAGCGGCCGAGTGTGAGGGAGACCGTCGTGTGTGAGGTCTCTGTATGTGAGGGAGATGACGGTCGGCAGCGGGAGCACGCAGCCGTGTCTCCAGTGTGAGTGTGTTGGAGTGGAGGTCTGTGCGTCGTAACACGCAGGTGTGCGTGGGTCGAATGGCGACGACGACGGCGACAGAGGGGACAGAAGCCGGTAGCGGCGGTAGTTGCTTCGGGGACCGCGCCGGGTTCACCCAGCAGCGAACGCGAGGTCCGTGCTGTGCAGCGCACGAGACCCCCACGTGCTCGCTTGCGGGAGTGAAGCCCGGTCCGGAAACGCAGCGGTGAATGTTGCCGATCCGCGGACGGACAAAGTTTAGGCAGGACGACGGATTTGGACCGGACGGGTTCTTCCACGCGAGCTTGTGTTAAGCTCCAACGGGCAGAGCACATGTGTTCGCGTGGGGAGCCCCTCGGAGTGCGAGGTTTGCTTTTGGCGGGTGCGCAGGGTGACGTCATGGCTGCACGTGGGGTTGGAATCGGCAGGAGGGGTATCCTGCGGATGGTACCGTCCAAGAAGGGACGAGGTACGCGTGCAAGCTGCATGACGTCACGGGCAAGGTGCAAGTGCGCGAGCTGTGAGTTGCCGCGCTGTGCTGCGCGTAATTGGAAAAATAAAATTAACAAAAGCAAGCCTCGCTTCGGGTGAACAGGATTCCCGGGTAAGGGGTGAAAGCCCCTTACCTGGGCACAGGATGGCACTAGTTAGGGGAAGGTTAGCTTAGCTAGACGGCTTCATGGGGCAGGGGTAGTCCTCATGGAGTCCGTGGAATGGATTGGTTAGAGGGATGTAGTGAGCTTTAGGTTGGGAAATGGATTTAAGATTTGGAGACAGAGACAGACTGTGGATGTTATGTAGAGGGGACGTAGCTTAGCTACGTAGGCTAAATGGAACGTGCTATAGTATAAGGGATGACGTGGAGCACGAGTTAGTTAGGGAGGTAGATAGAAGGATGGCAGAGATCAGCGATGAGTGTGTTGGAGAGTGTAATTGAACGTGTTGAGTGGTGAGGCCAGGCGGGTTCTGTGTGAGTGGAGCGAATGTGGAGTGCATGTGCGCATGAGTGATTGGGGAGGAGTGACTCCCGCCCAGGACCCCGGGGTCAGTGTAGAGTGAGTTAGCTGGGTTAGTCAAATTGAAAAATGGAGGTCGTTTTGTTGTTGGTGGGATGTAGGCTCGATACCTATTTGGAGGGGTGCAGGAGCCCTGTTGACGGGCTGGGAGCGTGGCTGCGAAAAGGTGAGTATCGCTGAAGTGGTACCCCGGGCACCGGGCTAGTCGCCGTGGTAGGCCAAGGGCCCATGGGGGGCCGGGTTAGCGTAGTGGGCACGGGTGCGCCGCTTGGTGCGGGGCCCGGGAGCGCCGTTTAGCCGCGTGGGCGTGTCGTGGGCACGGGTGACCCTCGGAAAGGGGCCCGGGCGCCAGCCTGCCACGTGTGCATTTCAGGGGAGTTGCCATGGGGCACCCCGGTGTCTAGGGAGCTGGTAGGCTCGGAGCAGAGTGTAGTGCCCGGGGGTGCCATCGTAGGGATTCGGCAGAGGGTCGTGCCTGCCAAAGGGAGCCACGCGTCCCAGCCACGAAACCGTGCAAGGGCACGAGGGAAAATTTGAGGGCGAGGCCCGAAATTGAGAGGACACCAACACAGCGACGGGAATCTGGGTTGCTAGAACCGATAGTTTAAGCGAGAGGCGCTTGTTGAAGCCCCGGGTAGTTTAAAGGTTAATGGTTAGGGTAGATTAGGAAGTGTACCCCTCCGCACCATCCATCCCTTCGCTCTCGTTGTGGGCCGCTGGACCCACTTTGGGTTAGAGATCGCTGAGATCTGGGGAGGCCATCCTGAGGCTTCGTTGGCCTCGACACAGGACGCTATCTCTCCCTTATTCCCCTCCGGGAAGGGAACGTAGGGGTTGGAGTAGGCTAGGAGACGATAGGTTAGCCGAACAGAGGACAGTAAAGGGGGTTAGGGGACGAATTATAGTGGGGAAGTAGGGAAGGGATGAAAATAAAAAACAACAAAAAATTAGTTGGGGCTAAATTGGATTTTACAAATTAGGGGGGGTATGGACAGTGACAGGCAAAGGCGATAGGTGGGAGGGAGACAGTAGGTAGGTCCGAGCCCGCCTTCTGCGAGTGGCCAGCACCACCGCACTCCCTCCACCAACCTGCACTGCACGGCAAGAGCCGCCAACTTCATCGGCAGCTGTTGTTTTGCTGCAAGGCCTGTGCTGGTCGGATCGTTCGAGGCCTGTGCCGGCCAACTTCGTCGGCTGGCTGCGTTGTGCTGCAAGGCCTGTGCCGCCGAATCGTCTGCGGCTGTTTTCTTCAAGGCCTGTGCCGGCCAGTTCGTCTGCCGGCTGTGTTTGCCTGCAACGGCCTTTTCTGCAGGCTATGTTTGCCTTTACCTTTGCCATGCCCATGCCCACCGCCCACATCATCACCAGCCCCGTTCAATTTTGCTTTGCCCCCCTTGTTCATTGCCATGTGCGCCAGGATCGTCGTTACAACAGTTGCAAGCTGCAGGAACTGTCCTGTTGGCAGCTACAACACGGGCCTGCAGTGGCGGGCCGTGCACCGGTTTTCTTTTGACTTTTGTTTTGCTCCCTGCAGAGTCCATTGATCCTGGGCCATGGTTTAGTGTAAATTATAAGGTTAAGTTGTTAAGTTGTGTATGTTAAATATGATGGCGCCCCCGGCATGTCTGTCTAGCGCCGGCAATTTTATTTAAGTCGTCCGTATGAGTGAGTTTGTTTAGTTAGTTACTCAGCCCTCAGGTTATTTATTTTGGGACACGAATACCATGAATGTCGCACTCAGGGATCCGAAGGTAAAATGTACTAGGGGGGAGACTACACATGATGGCACACGATAATTTGACGACTCGGGACGAGTCTGTAAAAAGGGAGTGGGTAGTGTTACGGCTGTGGAAATTCGCATTATACCATTCAGGTCCGTAGGTGAGATATTTTTTAAGTACGTGTATAGTTAGCTCCAAACCCGTGGTTTAGAGGGAATTAATGTGATCATTCGGGCTGTGATCCTTCAGATAGTCGTTTTTCTGTTCTTCCTTTATTTTCGAACCAACATTACAACAACGCCAACCACGCCACCACTACAACAACGCCAACCACGCCGCCATTACAACAACCCAACCACGCCACCACTACAACACGCCGCCATTACAACAACGCCAACCACGCCGCCATTACAACAACGCCAACCACGCCACCACTACAACCACGCTGCCATTACAACAACGCCAACCACGCCACCACTACAACGGCCACGGCGTTCCGACTCTGCAACGGTTGCCAGAGGCCTGGCCTTCAAAGGAAGGCAGGCGGCCCCGGCCCCCGTTCCCCTCCTCCCCGAACGAATGGCACCGATTGGACGAGGACCACGCCCTTCTGGAAGTTCAGCATGTCTGGAAAGAGGGGTGGAGCGAAACGGGGGGGCGGAGTGGAGGGCGGGCCCCGGCGATAAAAGAGGCGACGGAGATAAGAAGAAGAAGAGGATTTTCGGGCGCTCGAAAAAGGGACGGTAAAGGCGACGGAGGACGAAAAAGCTGAGAGGATTTCGGGCGCTCGAAAGGGACGGTAAAGGCGACGGAGAGGAAAAGCTGAGAGGATTTTCGGGCGCTCGAAAAGGGACGGTAAAGGCGACGGAGGACGAAAAAGCTGAGAGGATTTCGGGCGCTCGAAAAGGGACGGTAAAGGCGACGGAGGAGGAAAAAGCTGAGAAGGATTCGGCCCGCGATTGACGACGGAGAGAGAAAGTGGCGCGCGTCTGAGTGGAGCGGGAGAGCTCGCGGACCGCAGAGAGTGACGGTCGCCGAGGACTCAACACCTCAGGGAAGTCGCGACTTCCATTTTCTTTTGGGTTTTATGTAAATGTGTGTGTGTGGCGCCGAGTCTCGTGAAGTAGAATTGTGTAAGTGGTCCGTGTGTCGCGTATTCGGGTTGTAACTCTTTTGCTTTATGTGCATTTATTTAATTATTATTGTGCTGTGCATTTTGCCGTCTTATGTGTGCTATTTTTGTTGTTGTGAATTAAACGTGCTTTTGTTGAATTCTTCCCCGTTTCGCTGCGTTCTTTCCTTCGTTGGGTCTCCATCTTGTTTTACGTAAAGGGTTTGAGTGGGCGCGCGGGACGCCGATAATTGATCAGGAACCGTCGAGGCCGACGATACACCGCTCGTTATCCCGATAGCACGGAACGGATCGCTTAAGCGGCCCGTGTCCGAAGTCGGCCTGTGGCGAGGTACAACCCCTCGGTAGGTTACCCGTGCGGGTATTTAGGTATATCGACTTTCGGCGATTCACCCTATTCCGCGCGGGTAGAATGCGGACTGGGTTGTGGTGAGGCCGAAAGGTCCACCCGTGACTGGATCCCGTGTTAGTCCGGGAGGGTCACGACTGAATTGTCCGTCCGGTGGGCGAAGCGGCGCGATTCGAGTCACGTGGTCGTTCGCACGCCGGCGGGCGCGAATTCGCAACAATATATATATATTATATATAATATATATATATTATATATATTAATGTTGAACAGAACAGAACACACACATATATATATATACACGTGTTGAACAGATCGAGACATATATACAGTATAGTGTGTGTATACACACACACACACACACACACACACACACACACACACACACACACACACATGTATATTTACCCTCGCCTAAGGAGAGGGTATTGCGTTTGGGTCCTTTGTTTGTTTTGTTTCTGTCTGTCTGTCTTTGTTTTTGTCCGCAGAGAACTTTCGTGTTTTTATCCGCAACCGCTTGTCGGATTGAGACGAAATTTTCACCATAGGTGTGACTACTCATGTAGAATGTTTTAATGATGATTATGATGTCATGCGTCACATGGTGTGGCAGCCATGTTGGAAAAAATTTGACCTCTGTGTCTGAAACCGCACCAAGGAAAAAATTGAAACTTGGCACATGGCAAGTACTCCTCATAAGTGATACATATATATATATATATATATATTTTTTTTTTAATGATGTCATAGGTGCCTTCGTTATGACATCAGAATTGCATATGTAGAACGCTACATCTGATTTGCATGAAATTTTTTGAGAATCATCTGGGGATAAAATGGTCCAGAGAAAAAAATTAATAATATCATCAGTCATGTGATTCGGCAGCCATGTTGTTTAGAAAATAAAATTTTAAAAAACCTTCAAAAATCTTCTTCTCTGAAGTGGTTGAACAGATCGAGACAAAACTTTACATATATGACTGCCTATCCATGAGGAACAAAAGGTTCACACATATGATGTCATAGGTCACATGGTTTGGCAGCGATATTGGATTAACCCTAAAACCTATAAAATCTTCTCAAGAATCAAGGGGAAACTTCACAAAAATATTCCCCAAGCCTTAGGTGTACAAGTTTTTTTAAGGAGTTGTTGATATGTCACATGGTTCGGCAGCTATATTGGATTGAAGAAAATATTAAATAATGTTTTCTCTGGAACCGCTTGATCAATCGACATGAAACTTCACAATTATAATCTAGTCGTGATGGGGAATACATGTTTTAAAGTTCAACTTGATCGGACACATGGTCTGGCTGCCAGAATTTTTTTGTTTTTTTTGATCTGGGCTCTGTTTGTTTTTTTTTGTTTTTTTTTAATATTTTTTTTTGAATAAGGTTTCACTTGGTTGTGCCCAGATGGGTTTGAGGGTAGAGGAGTGGCAGCTGAAATGAAAATCCTATCCAGGTTCCTCCTGATGACTTCATCTTAGTTTTTTGTTTGTTCGGGTTCCTTCTGATGATTCCAACGCAGGACTGTACCTATTTGGTCTTTCATTTCATTTGAATTGAATTTATTTTAATCCCATTCTGCATTAAATTGAATAATAATTTTAAAAAGCATCATGGGTCAGGGTCAGGTGTCCAATCAAAGTGGGGTTACATAAAAGCGGGATGTCTTGGTACCCGCTCATCACTGCCAGCAGTTATAAAGTGGCAGTTCTAATTATGTCTCATTAATTACGTAACACACCAGTACACAAACGCCACACAAAATGCACCACACAAAACAAGTTCTGGTGAGGTTCTGCAATCTCCGATTGCTCTTTCTAGATTAAAGGTTGTGAAGAGATTTTAAAGAAGAGAACCATTTCATTAAATTTTGTGATATTGCAAAGAATATAGGACTATGTATAGTATAGGACTATGAGTGGAGTTTCAACTTTTTTTTCCCCGATGTTGTTGGTCGTACCGATCGTGTGCAGCCTTTTTGGCTGCTGGTTACATCATTGGTTAGGGGCACGGCTATGACGCTGATGCAGTGCCCCTATTACCAGTCCTCTGGTGCTCATTTAGCTGACCTCAGAAGGATGGCAGGCTGATTCAACCCCCTGGTGTTAATTCAGCGGCCAACAGGGCTCGAACTCAGGACCCTAGGATCCCAAGCCACCACCCTAACCGCAAAGCCAACGCCAGGCTTTGTTGGTAGTTATTGGGTGTTGAGTTTTTCCTGAATGTTTTGTTGTTTCTGGGTGAAGAAGGAGAAATATTTTGTTTTGATTTTTGTGGGAGGAGGGGAAAAGGATTGAGCTGAGGGTTCAGAAGTAACAATAACTGGAATAAAGAAGTGAAAACGAGGCTGAAGACAGAAGGGATGCACACTCGACTATCGTAGGTCGGCCCAACTGAACTCGAGAGACGAACTAGACGATTTAACACAGCAGGACACTGTTTCGGACAGAAAAGTTGACGATAAACATGAAGAGCAAAACATAACGTAAATGGTCCAGGGAACTTAGCTGAGAATAATTGGTTGGAGAGCGTGCCGATCAGTCGTCCACATGCATCGATTACTGAACCAGGTTCTAATGGGGTCTAAGGATTCTAATGGGGTCTGAGGGTTATAATGAGGTCTAAAGAGTCTTTAGGGTTTTGAAGGGTTTAAGGGGTCTGTAATATAAATAATATAATATATAATGAAACGATTACCGAACCGGTCCTCACGGGGTCTCAGGATTCTAATGGGGTCTGAGGGTTCTCATGAGGTCTAAAGGGTCTTTTGGGTTTTAAAGGGGCAAGGGGTCTATATGGTCTAAGGAGTCTAAATGGGTCTAAAGGTCAAGTGGTCTCAAGGGTGTAAAGGTCTTCAGGTGTCTAAATAGGGTCAATGGGTCTCAAGGGTCAAGGAGTGTAAAAGGTTGAAAAGGTACGTTCCAATGGCCTGTAATTAACAGATGTAGTCATGGTCCAATAGTAAGTACATAATGAATAAATGTTTTCACGTTCAAACGGAACGTAGCTAATAGACATACTCAGATGGGTCGACCAAAGCTTCACCTCGATGAGGGTTCACCGTCCGCCCATGTTTTTTGTTTTATATACAGAAAATAGATATAGATTGTGTTACGTGGAAGGGGGTGGAGGGGTACATAGCTAGACTGCGGTAAGTGTAACATGGTCCGTCTGTTTCGAAGAGGTTAGATTGCCATGTATCAGGGAACAGAGTCTGTTGTTTTGTTTCACATGATGCTTCGGAGGCAGTGTATGTAACTTAGAGACAGGGTAGGCAGTGTAAGGTTGTAAAATAGCTGACCTTCTGTAAGGCTAGGTGGCTCGGGAGGAGGGGAAAATATAGAATCGGTATTCATTTATATGGAAGCGGCTCGGTCGGACTGTCACATTCTGCCTGGCCAATGTGTGTGAGCCATGATGGCGAAATAGGTTGTAAGGCCTGGAAGAAGACCAGAAAACTGTTATTTTTATTGCTGCCGCCCCTCGGGCGGGACGGCCCGGAGTATGGATCTCTCACAATTTTAATCGGGAAACCAATGACAGTGACAGGAAAAGGCGGTCCCGAAGTATGGAGGGCGGACCAGAAGGTGGGGGTGAAGCAAGAAGGTCGGGACATCATGCAAGAGTCATGGGGACTGGTGCTGAACTTTAAGCCATTAATCATCATTCACTTACCTCTGCTTGGCTGCCATTTTTTCTTTCCTGGTCTTCCACCACATCATCTTCCTTTGCCATTCGAGCACATCTTCTTTCTCTGTCTTTGACTGGATCATTCCTGCAAAACTGCCCATCCCAAGCAGCACTTTGCTTGTGCGCCAGCGACCTAAATATACCAGTTGGTTTGTGCCATCCAAGACCTCGCTTGCTCCATTGTTCTTCATGGGCATCAGTATTGTCGGCGCCTTAGTAGGGTATGTTTTTATTCATTGTGCATAAGTTTGTGTACCTCCTCATATATATCTACAGGGCGAGTCATAAGTCCCAGTACACAGTTTTAGCTGCTTAAACAAGATTTGTTTACACCTTCCACCAGGATGAGTCATAAGCCCCAGGAGTAAAGAAAATATTACAGTAATAATAGTACTACAAAATAACAGGAGTAATAATAAAATATTACATTATTATATTACATAAACCCCAAAACACTCCTCAAAGTCTTCTTGCACCTGTTTCATTGTCTTGTTTGCGTTTCTCCTCTCGTGGTACCACACCACTGCTACCAGCCTCTCATCCACTGTAAATGGACTGGTGTCTGCCATCTTAGTTTCATGTATTATTTGTATTATCTGAAAAAAAAATGAGGATAAATACATGGTTTTAACAAATCTTGTATAGCAGCTAAAACGTGTCCTGGGGCTTATGACTCACCCTGTGTACATCCCTTGATCGCTTGATCCATACCATTTCTGATAATGTCTCGTCTGTCCTCTTCCTGTACTTTTCTTTATCATAAACACCCTCATAATTATGAGATCTTTCTGTCCATTGCCTCTTGGGTGTGTTCCGCCGCCTGGTTTGGTTTTTATTAAATAAGAAATAATAAAATAAATAATTATTAAATAATAATTATAAATAATTACATAAATAAATAATGGAACAGTAATGTAACCATAAATTGAAATATCTGAATACAGTAAGAGACCATTTCGGAAAATCCGTGAGGCATTCACAAGACTTCTGATGTTGAGCCAAACATGTTAGTGAGCCTCAGACATGACAATATCAAGTGAATGGAATGAAAGCTGACGATTGATGTGACCTTGACCTTTGACCTATTGACCTCAATAATGGGCCTCCAGCTTGTCACTACCTCTCCCAGGTGCAAAAGTTTCATTAAGGTCTGAGTTTAAAAATCTAACCGATAGGCCATTGACGTGCAAACATACAGAATACCAGATAAGACAATTTCCAACAGTAGTTTAGGGTCTTCGGGACAAGGTGTCTTTGTGGTCTAAACGGTGTAAATGTCATCAGAAGTCTAAGGGGTCTTAAAAGGTCTATATACTTACCAATCTTCAATTTCGCAAGTAACAAACAGTGGTGAACACAAAGCCTCCTCCACCTAAGGTGGCTGAGGAAACAACAATGATGTCATAAAGTTTGATGAAGTGAATTTCATTGTTTCTCATCCACATTTTCTGAAATTACAAGTCTTCATTCAAATCAGTCCTCTCACCCTGAAGTTGTTCAGTCGTAATGTCTCAAATTCTGAGTGCACTTCACAGAGCTCTGCAGATCATTCGTGTCCTTTTAAATGCATGCTTGTAGCGGAGCACCCGTCCAGCTTCTATTGTTTTTGGTAAAATGTGGAGAATCTTGGAATCTTGGGGAAAGTTCAGGGTATTGCTTGCTTATTGTAGAATTGTCTGATTTCTAAATTTTGGATCTTGTCTGTACACAAACTTTATTCCTCCTCTCTAATGTGATGTGTTTGCAGATCTTCACGTTATAAAGGTTGAACCTGAAGCTTTGGACGCTGTCGATCAAAAAGGTGATGAGAGGTTTGGACTCGCTCTTTAAATTTATTTTGTTGCCTTTCGTTTTGTGAATCACTTTGTGGAAATTATACGGTAAGGCTGAAAGTATCCATCATCATTGCTACTCAATGCTGTGCCTTTTCCATGAAATTCTACCAAGAAGAGGGAGTGGGTGTATTTGGGGGAGGTCACGAGTGGGTGGTTATTCAGTCAAAAATTTCACATTTATATATTCCCAGCATTGGGTACCCGGCATTACCCGGTGCTGCACTAATCCTGTTGGCATTTTGAAGAAGTCAAATTGTTGTTACCTCCACCACTGAAGGTGAAGGAGGTTATGTTTTCACCCCTTTCTGTCTGTTTCTTGCAAAATCGAAGATTTTTCAAGTGTATTGATCAGTCGATTTTGTTATTCTGTCTGTCTGTTTGTCGAAAATCCTCAATTTTCATCCGATTGACTTGAAATTTGAAGACGATTTATAGTTCAGGTCACTGAATTCAACGACCGAATTATTTTTGAGGTCAACATGGACCAAAAGGTCAACATAGGCCAAAGGTCAACAACTGAGGTGAGATTTCTAAATTCCTCAATTTTCATCCAATTGACTTGAATTTGAAGAACATTTTTTATATCAGGTCAATGAATTCAACCAACTATTAGTTTTGAGATCAACATAGGCCCAACGTCATCAACTAAGGTGGTATTTCTAAAGTCTTCAGTTTTCATCCCATTGACTTGAAATTTGAAGAGGATATATATATTTCGGGTCACTGAATTCAACCACCAATTATTTTGGAGGTCCACATCGGCCAAAACGTCAACATAGGCCGAATTTCTAAAATTGTCTATTTTCATCCGATTCACTTGAAATTTGAAGAGGAGATGCATATTTCGTCATTGAATTCAACCAGCCAATTATTTTTGAGGTCAATTTTTTTTAATGGATTTTGCAAGTATCGTGTTCTGCACGACGTCTTCTTCTTGTTTGTTTGTCTGTTTGTTTGTGTACAGGATATCTAAAAAGATTGTGCACGGATTCCGATGAAATTTTGTGGGCAGGTTGGGTGTGTGACAAGAATGAACTGATTAGCTTTTGGTGAAGATCCGGATCCGGATCAGACTACTGGAATTTTTAAGTGATTCTTCACCATTGAGAGATAGGGCCAAAAACGATATCGAGCACGATATTTCAAAAAGTTGTGATGGATTCGGATGAAACTTGGTGGACACGTTGGAAGTGTGACAAGGAAGAATTAATTCGATTTCGGTGAACATCCGAATCCGGATCTGGATACAAGAATTTTTACATTGATTCTTCACCATTGAGAGATTGGGCTCAAAAACTATATTTTGCATGATATTTCAAAAATGTATTGAGCCAGAAATGTTCTCGTGGATCAGGCATTACGGGGCAGAGGTATGCGCTCTACCGAGTACCCTTCTAGTTTTTTTTTTTTTTTGTGGAGGAAAAAAAAATAACTTTCCTTCACCCACAATTGAATGGGGTTGGGGATCATGTAATGTTTCCTTTCACATAGCTACAAAGGCTGAGCACCACAGAATGATGAATTTTTGAATTTTTTTTGCCAAGGCACTCCTCAGCACTCAATGATGAACCTCTGCAAGTTTTATGAAGATGTTTGGCCATCTCTGAGAAAAAGGATGACACGCACGCATGCACACACACACACCACACACACACACACACACACACACACACCACACACACACATCTCCTCTTTTTGTTGATCAATGATCAATAATTAAGTCATTGAACAGCTGCAAATATTTTTTCTCCAATGTTATGTTCGACCTGGGGTCAATTGCATAAATCAGTTGTGCAATAAAAATTCAACCTGGTCTCTGAAGTTGTCCACAGACCAAGCATCCGCTGTCGTTTCAATTGATTCCTTGAAAAGTCACAAGTCTCTCTGTCTC
>CM068958.1:15231944-15242774 GCA_035128595.1 Eptatretus atami | reverse complement strand
TGTCTCTGTCTCTGCTCTCTGTCTCTCTCTGTCTCTTCTCGGCTCTCTCTCTCTCTCTCCCTCTCTCCCTCTCTCCCTCTCTCCCTCTCTCCCTCTTTCCATCATCTCAACACAAACTCTTCTCAAGTCATCCCCATACAAGAACATGATCTTTTCTACACCGTTAAACTACCCCCATCACTCCCAAAATGTTTCTTATGTATGTGAGCAATGTCAACAGTTAGTGAGGGTGAGTGCTCCGCAACTGAAGGTCAGACGTCTTCAGGGTCTGCTCAAAAGGTCCCTCTTTTGTCACTGAACCTTCCGTTTTTTTTTTTCAGTCTTCAGCTGCTGGAGGCAACTCACCCTAACCGGCATGCCATATGCCGTCCCACAGGCCATTTGAAGAGGTAGCCAGGCTGCAATGCAGTCTCTGGCTCCCTTGTGAAAGAACAGGGAGGTAGTCGGCGCCCAATGCAGTCCCTGGCTCCTCCCTGAAATGAACTGGATGCAAGAAACGGTGCACGGGCTGCTCAATGCAGTTCCCGTGGCGTGGCTGCCTGCAGGGCAGTCCTTGCAAACACTGGACGATCCTGGCGCACATGCTGATGGGATGAGACACAGGGGCAAATGCAAATAGGTAGCAGGCATGGGGTTATGGCAGAGGCAGGCGAATAAGGCATGGCAAGGCAAGGCCATGCGGAACAGGCGATACAGCACAAGCAGGCCGGCATGTGAAGCTGGCCGGCCTCCGGATGGTCGCCAATTCCGCGGAGGGATGCGGTGGTGCCGGCTGCTCCGAAAGCGGGCTCAGACCTACCCTACTGTCTCCCCCACCTATCACCTTTGCCTGTCTCTGTCCATACCCACTCCCTTAATTTGCAACACAACACCAATTTAGCCCCTTTCTCTTTATTTATTTATTTTTTGCCTTTTTATAATTCCTCTCCCTAACCCACTTATTGTCCTTGTCCGGTTAACCTATCCTGTCAACCTAGCCTACTCCCAACCCCTACGTTCCCTTTCTGGAGGGGAATAGGGAGAGACTAGCATCCTGTCTCGAGGCCCAAGGAACCTCAGAAATGGCCTCCTACAGAGTTCAGCAATCTAACCCAAGGTGGGTCCAGCGGCCTACAGAGAGCGAAGGGATGGATGGTGCGAAGGGGTACATTTCCTAACTATCCTACTTTTTATTAACTTTAAACTACCCGGGGCTTTCCAAAACGCCTGACACTTTAAACTCTCGGTTCTAGAAACCATGATTCCCGTTGCCTGTGTTGGTGTCCATTATAAATTTGGGCCTAGCCTCAATTTTCACTCGTGCCCTTCACAATTTCATGTGGGCAGCGTGGCTCATTGGAGGGATTCCCCCTCTGCGAACTCTAACTATGGCACCCCGGGCCCTGAGGCTGTCTCCGAGCCTACTCTGCTCCCTCTGAACAAGGGGGTTGCCTTCCTGGCATTGCCCCCCTTCATGCCATGTGCATCTTTGGTGCTCTGGGCCCCGTTCCGCGGGTCGCCCTGCCCAGTACACTATCCAGGTCCCTTGACCTTGGCCTACTCTGGCCGACTACTTCGGTGCCTGGGTGCCCACTACTCGGTACTCACCTTCCCAAGCCACGCTCCCAGCCAGTCAATTTTACTCCTGCACCCCTCCAAATGGTATCGTGCTTCACTCAACACAACAACAAAACGACTCCATTTGGAAAATTTAACTAACCACTAACTAACATTAAACTGACCCTGGGGTCACTTGGGTGGGATTCACTCCTCCCCCACTCAGTCATTCGCACCATGCATTCCACATTCGCTCCATTCACACTGGGCCCGCTGACCATACTCACTCACTCATTGTACACATTTTTCATTTCACACAACACTCCACACTGCCATTCTCCTAACAAATTCCCCTAACTAACTCGTGCTCTCTCGTCGTCCCTTAAACTAATGCACTTCCTTTTAATCTACGTAGCTAAGCTACTTCCCCACTACACATTCCATGTCTGTCTGTGTCTCCAAAAATCCATTTCCCATTCTAAATCTGACCTAAAATCCTCTACTAACCCATTCCATGGGCTCCATGAGGGACAACCATGTCCCCATGAAGCGGTCTAACTCGCTAACTTCCCACTAACTAGTGCTCCTATGCCCAAACAACGGGTCATGTACTTGAAGCGAGGCTTCCCCCCCCTCTGCAGCGCCATGGTGGCGGTTTACGGCATGCGCCGTTCGTCCTTATGGGCGATACACATCCCTCCGATGGCCGATCCGTGCAGCCATGATGTCATCCTGCACATCCAACAAGCGCTCGCTTTCGCGGGATTCCCACGTGGGACACCGTGTGCTGTTTCCCGGCATTCGTGCGCGAGATCCCCGCGATGACGTCACTTGCGCACCGAACTGCGCAGCTTGCCGTGCAGGTTAGCACGAGTGCATCGTCCCGGGAACCCACTCCGCACGTTCCAGCACAGAACACGCGGCATGCAGCACGTGATGCCCACACACGCGCCCACGTGGGAACGCGCGTGTTCCAATTCATCCAACACTCCCGCCATTTTAACCGTCCGCGCGACAGTCTTTCCCGAAACGCGGGACGTTCCTGCGCCGAAATCCTCCACGAAGACGTGCGCGCGAGGTCCATTGTCGCGAAATGCCGAACGGGCTCGTACGTGGCGTCTCGCGGGCCGGCGCGGTTACCGGGAATAACCCTATGCGGCCCTCCAGGCTCGCCATTCGTGTCTCCCGTTGGATCCGCTGGTGTTTCACACCTAGCACGCACTCACCCATAGTATTTCACTCACGCTATACTCACCTTTCGACACACTTGTACAACTCGTACTTCTAAACCCACACACACCGGGACATTCACTTCGGGGAATCGTGTTAACTCAAGGGGTCCCGGGATCTCTTTACCTCCCAAGCTGCACATGCACCCTTTACAAGCACTCATCGCCGCTCCAACGTCGTTCGGCACGAACCGGACCCCACTCGTCGCGATACGCCTCAAGGGAGCATACTTCCTCCTCCGCTTCCTGGAGGAGACTATCTGCTGCTCGCACGCGGGTCATGATGACATTCCCCAAGCTCGACCCATTGTCCCCTCATGAGCTCTACCTGTGTGTGTTCGTCTGTATTTCGTCCAATTCACCCTTCTATCTCCTCTCTCTCCGTCACCCGTTTATTATTTCCATTCTTCCTGGCTTCTCGTCTCTGTCAATTCTTCCGTCTCGTCACCTCCCCTGGTTCTTCCGTCGTTCCCCTCGTGTCTCACCCTACACGTTCTGGTCTGCCCAATTACCGTGACGGCATCTCTCGTTCCCGACCTTACCCGTCTCCATCGCGGGCCGGACAACATCGCACACTCCGTGTCGGTTCGGTCCCTCTGCCACGTGGCGCCGCCATAATGCAATCCGTGTCCGCGTTTCGCCATGCGCAATCGCACCTTATTGCCTTTTGCCCTGCCTGGAGATTCAACCCATGCTCTGCATTCACCCGCGCTGCGTTTGCATATCGCCCTTCAGTGTTTGTATATCGTCACTCAGTGCCTGCATATTCGCATCCATTTTGCATTCGTTGCTTGTAAATCACCCACCCCTCATGTCATACATTTTGCCGTTCATTCCTGCCAGCATTGCCATCAACTGGCCATGTCAAATGCACTCCGCAGAGCCGATTCGGCAAGGATCGAGGTGGGGGGGGGGGGATTTGACGGAGGGGGTGCTCTTGCGCCGCCGCTCCCACTGCGCCCATTAACGACCTCTGGGTCCGGTTGTGGGGGATGGTCAACCTGCATGCGGTGGTGTCCTGGACCATGGGTTCATCTAACATATTACCACTACCCACCTGCCTCAGCTCGTCTTGGCTAGACATGTTGCGTGCTGGAAATAATTTTAAAACGCTCGCATTGGGGGAACGGGGTGGGGGGGGGGGTTCGCTTCCGCCACTCCTTGATCGACCCGTAAATTTCTCTACAGAGGCTGAGGGCCGAATCGCACTCCGAACACCAATGTTGCGGGGCCGGGCGTCGGCCGGAGCACGACCGCGAGATGGAGCTGCAGAGTCGGTTCGACTGACGCCCGGAATTTATATCGTACCTTTTCGGAAAATACGGGTCCCTATTGGACCGAAGTTCGCCAATAAGACAGACCACGTGGGGTAGGGGTCGATTGCCAATTTCAATTTTACCTAAATACCCATGTGGTCAACCTACCGGGGAAATTCACCCTCGCGCTCCCGTACAGAATGAGCCGCTTTAGCGTACCCGTTCCGTGTGCGATCCGAGCGGTTTGATCACCGAGATCCGTCGCTCCCAAATATCCCGTTACAATGGCAACGGCCTGGCTAATTTTCCAACACGCAGCACGCGAAGCCAATGAAGGCTATAGACACGAACGAGCTGAACATTTTCCAAATGGGGATGTTTATTTACAATGAGGGGAGCACATAAAGGGCAGAGCTAAACCGAATATTAATAAATGCATGTATAAACAGGCAAAAAGCACAAATACAATTCACTCTTAGCTGACTGGCGTCACGAACACACATACGCGCACACCCAAAGAAGTGGTGGCTACAGCCTCTTATTGAGGCTTCAATCTCGGAGGGATAAGGACCACCTGAAGACCAGGGTCTAACTCGACCTGTCCACTCGTGTGGTCTTCGCGTCGACCCGGGCACCAGCGAGAGGCGAGCCGAACCAGACACCACGAGCGAACCTTGCGGTTCTTGCGGGGGATGGTGTCCCTCAAGCTCGCCGTCGCCGAGAGAGACACGGCGCCAACCTTGCAGTCCTTGTCGGGGACTGGCGTCTCTCGAGCTCGTCGATCGTGAGGAGGAGGAGGAAGAAGACGACAACCAAGACCGCAGCCCAGGCTCCAGACCCAGCCCAGACCCATTGACTGACTGCCTTTTTTATGCGCTCCGGTGCGGCTCGACCCTCCCCACTCGGCGCTCCCCCAGCGGTGGGTGGGGGCATGACCCTCCCCCACTGAGCGCGTGGAATAATCGTGAGCAGAGGGTTGTTGTGTTGTTTCTGCAGAGCCGTAGTAATCCATTGCTGTCGTTTGCTGCATTGCTGGTGGTGTTACAAATAAAAGGAAATCCTAACAATCAAAAATAACTCACAGCGCATGAAACATTTATTTACCATTAGACAAGCGAAAGGAAACTATTTATAAAACACATACTTACCGATATAACTGAATGCGATTGACCTGTATGTTGTGTGCTATGGCTTCCAGATTCATAACAATAGTAACCATTATAATCCGGTATATAGAAGTGCACTAGAATTTTGAACAATAATTAATGCAGAAAAGTATTTTTTTGTGGCACCATATGGCAACGTTGGAACCAACATTGGCAAATTGACGTATCTTTTACACCATATTGCCGAAATTGGACCGACGTTCGAAAATCCCACTTGCAACTATTCCTACCTTTGCCGATCTATTGCCAAACATTGGCCCAACGCCGGTGGCTATCTGAGTATTTTCCATGCATTAACAAGATATTTTTTTTTCCACGCCAACATTTTTTATGCATAAACGCAATAAACATGTTTCTATTCCTACTTTGTAGCTTAAAATCCCAATTTGTGTCTGTTTTTTTTCAGTTTCCTTTGTGAAGATTGAACGACCTGATTGGATGCTGTGGACACTGCAGGTGATACTATACTTGCTTTTTCTTTTTCAATTCTTGTTGAGGTTCATACTTGTCATCTATACTAGTGTGTGGTGTGTGTGTGTGTGTGTGTGTGTGTGTGTGTGTGTGTGTGTGTGTGTGTGTGTGTGTGTGTGTGTGTGTGTGTTGTGTGTGTGTCGCGCGTCGCGCGTCTCCATAACTCCAAATCCATTCCACCCAGCGGCCTGTAACTTTGCATGCACACGAAGACAACTCCAAGCGGGGTGCATGAGTGAAAAATTGGGTGTTTGGGCTCATTAAAACACCCCTTTTGAAGATGATTAAGGCCTTATTTATGACTGATGCGGTAATGCTTAGGACATTGTAAGAATAATGAAGCTTGCCCTCCCCATCGTCTCAGGTCGAGCCATCTGCATTTTGATTTTTCATTTATTTATATTTTCATTTACGGTACTTTCCAATGGTTCTCTGTGATTTTTTTTTCCTGTGTATCGGCTTTGATGTCCATCCAGGCATAAATTGCTGTGGCTTTCCCAATTGTCTTTGGTGCTCACTTACATTGTTTTTTCATATATTTATATTTCATTTATGGACGCTTCCAAACGTGTTCTGTGATTTCACCCAGTGTATCGGCTTCGATGCCATCGGCACGCAAATTTCAGCTTTCTATGTCAAGCCGGAAGATATTGATCTTTATTATCAGTCAGGTGAGTCAGTTGTATTATAATGAGCTTTATATATTAGATAGATAGCGGGGTAAGCTGCGCTTTACACATTGGTTAACGAGCATAGAATGAACGTACTTACCCATTGTCTCGGATCGCTCACATTGCATTATTATTTTTCATTTATTTATTTTTCATTTTTTATATTTTTATTTTGGACGCTTTTGAAGCGGTTCTGTAATTTTTCCCGGTGTATTGGCTTGATGTCATGCAGCACACACATTTACGTGCTTCACCCATCGTCGGGATACTCTACTGCATTTTTTCCCATTATATAATTTTTACATTTATTTCTATTTTATTATTTATATTTTCATTTACGGATGCTTTGTGCCAGTGCTGTGATTTATTTTTTTCGCCAGTGTTTCGGCTTAAATGTCCATACAGCAGCAAAATTTCAGATTTTGCATCAGGAAGTATACTGATGTTTAATATAGTAGTCAGCGTGGTTAGAATGAGCTTTATATAATATTTGAATATCCTTCAGGGCATCCAACGAGGTCTACCTTGCTCTCGTTGTAGTTTGGGGAGGATCGGATCTACAATGGATTTAAATAACTGGAAATTCTGGAGTGTAAACTGCTTGACGAAAATGTTAAGAAATAGACGATGTTTAGTATTTTTGCCATTACAATTCAGCTTGCTATCGCTTGCAAGCAGCCATTCCTTTAACCATTTAATTGGAGTACTTGCTTAAGTGCTTAACGCCTCTTGCCGAGCGCCTACAGTGAAGCGGAACAGCTCTTGTCCCCTATCGGATGCATTTCGGCAATTTGTACATGGTTAGAGGTTACATTGTGGGTCGATTTGGGTTTGTTGCAAAGGGACTCTCCGCGGCTATGGTATGCCGGCATAGCTTGGTTATGCATCGCCGGTGGTGGCAAAGCTTCATCCGTATCTTATGATAATGATGGGTGTTGAGGTTTTTTTTCTTATCCTCAGCAAGCGTACGAGTGAATGACGTTTTCCTTTGTTTGTTTCTCGTGACGGTATCTAAAGCAAATTGGTTATTTTATGATCGGTGTGGCCTTACAAAGGTTATATGGTTTCTCTTTGTGATTTCAAAGCAAAATATTTTGATAACACCCGATTTCCGAGCCGTTTGCGGTATTAAATGTTTTTAAATCGAGCCAATTTTTTTCCACCATATCACGAGATGGCAACACATCTTTTTGAAAGTAATAATGCAGACATTGCTTTTTTAAATTTTGTTTATTGAAATTCCTCCTAAACAAGGGTGAAAGTACTCAAGGTTTTGGGGTTGTATGCAGTAATACTGTGTCGGTAATTCACACTGACACTCAATCTGCCGATTACCGAAAATTGTGAATGATATGGCCAAGCACTTTTAGTTTTGAAACATTCGAGAAATAAAAGTATGGCTTTAAATGCTTATGACTTAACCATTATAGGTTTTATCGTATAAGTTTGCACACTTTTTGATGGGAGCATTTTTTTCTCTCTTCGGTTCATCACTACATGTGGAGTACTATCAATAAGTCATGATTAATTGTAATCGTGATTATGAGCGTGTTTAGACATGCTCATTGAAACACTGTACATCCACGCACTGATGTAGTGTTCTGTGTAATTCTGCTCAAGCTGGCCAGTCTTTTGTGGACATGACCCAATTGTGGATTCCAGTCAACATTGTGTGGGTGGTCTTAGATGGGGGCCATCCTCAAACGCTGTGGGCTGGAATACATGCAAAAAAGTGAAAAGGAAACTTTTCAAGGTGGATAAGGATGTAGAATTTTGTCTCATTGTCCTAGCTGGTGGTTGTGGAGAAGCTTTTTGGAAGCTTTACGAACTACTGTCTCATGGAGAAAGCCTTTGCATACTTCATGCAGAACAAGTGACAATTATGGAGGCGTTTGATTCTTTTTCTTTAATACCCCAGTTTTTTGAAAAAAACTGTAGGGAGTGGCGATAATTATGATCGCTTGGTCCTGTTAATGTCTGTCCATCAGACGATTTTCTAAACGGTTGTGCAGAAATTCCCAAACTGGAAGGTATGTCACCACTATGGGCAGGAAGAGCAGTATCTATGTTGCCTCTACGCATTGGTAATGCAATCAAATTGGGGGACGCATGCTATATGTGCGATGTTTTTTTAATTTTTTAAGTTATTGGATTTGCACCGCTGTTCATAGTCCCAGGATGGGGACTTTGGGTCATAGGGGCCAAAATCGAAAAAGATTCAACTAAAAATTTGATATTTGGTCATTCCATGGTGGATTGTTTGCCAGTTCTAACTTAACTTTGCTATAGACAGGAAGTGTAGGATTTTGGATACACGCCATCAAACTTCGCTCATTGTTTCTTTACGGAATGTTGTGGGGGGTTTTTTTTTTTTCAATACTTCAAACTGCAGTGTTTCTCAAAAAAAATCCAGTTTGTTTCAGAAATGTTGGGTAGTCGAGATATCAAACTTTGTAAGCTGTGCACATCTTGTATTTATGTGGAATAAAGATATTGTGTTGAACTTTGAATTGACTTTATTAAACCAAATCAAAATTCATGTTTGTGACTTTTTTCCCCCTCATTCCGCTCCCTTTCTAGATCAGTCAAACTGAGCATACTCAGAAGAATTCCTGACACAGATAGTGTTCTGCTGCAAGTCCTGATGCCAATGTCAGCTTCGCACGAAAAGCAAGAAAGTGCAACCATGCAACAAAAAAACCTAACGCAGCTAATTGCTAGAATGGTTACTTTAACAATTGAGTAAACTTGGTGAAAAATCAGGGCTCCAAGAAGTTCTCCGACACATAAAGTTTTATGCAAAGAAAAGATGAAAAGAATAATTGGTGGAAAAACCATATAAGTGCAATAATTTTGCAAAAATATTTTCAAAATACGTTTTGTGAAAATACCACAATGCATGTTCATACAGGAGAGAGGCGCACAAGTGGTACAGTTTGCAACAAAGACATTCACGCAACGCAGCCATTGCAATCTCTGTTAAAATTATACCGGAGGGGGCCTTAAAATCAAAATCTGCAACAAAACATTCACCAGCGGCAATTCATTTGCATTCTATATGAGAATTCATACGACGGAGGCCTTACAAGTGCACAATATGTAAACGACATTCACTGCGGTCAAGCATTTGCATTCTCATATGAGAATTCAATACCGGCGAGAGGCCTTACAAGTGCGATCAATATGTAACAAGAATTCACCACGGTCAGCAATCTGCATTTCACATCAGAATGCATACGGAGAAAGCCCAACAATTGCACGTTTGCAAAAGGCATTTTCATACTGTGAGTGATTGAAACGGCACGTCAGGATTCAACATGGAGAGAGGCCTCTAAACTGCATGTTTTGCAAGAAGATCATTTTCACATTTGAGTAATTTGAAACAGCACTTCGGATTCACACACGAAAATATTCACATTAACATCACAAATAGAAATAGTAAAGCATCAAAACACAGGCGATTAATACAGTAGAAAAGGAAAGACTGGCATTGCTATTCAAGGTTCGGTAACGCAGTGAGTTTGGCACAATAACAGGTAGATCATGAAAATAACCAAGCACCAGATCTGAAAATTTGAAGTCAAAAGAATCTGGAAGCTGAAGAGTGCCGACATTGTGCCAGTGAATATCTGGAGCAACAGGTTGTGATAAAGAGAACCTGACTGAGATTTTGAAAACTCTACCAGGGATTATTACTAAAACAAGCTACAGTTGGATGCTGTCGCAGGGTTCATGTGGTGCCAGATCCAAGAACAACAAAAACTTCACAACTTGGTCTCGAAACGTGATCCTTACTGAAATACGAATGAGTGGAATACATTGAGTATGGGTGAAACTGTGGTTCACCTTCTGGAGAGGTTCCTGGAAAAGTCCTGTTTACCTTCGGACAGCAGTCATCGAGTTCTGGGAGTAGTCTTGGGAGAACTCTGTTCCGACATCTGAAACCATAATTGGAATAACAACCAACGAGAAAAGGCCATACCAGTGCACGTTTTGCAACAAGACTTTCGTTACAATTGAACCATTTCCATTCTCATATGAAATTCATAATACGAAGACTGGGCTTTTACAAGTGCACATCTGTTAAGAGTTGTTTTTGGAATCCTTCTTTGACATAATAATAGAATCCATGTACAGGACAAAGGCACAATTACACACTTTTCAAAAGGCCATTTTCACATTTGGAGTGATTTGAAAATGGCAATTAGAATTAACACCGGAAAACAGGCCCACACAGTGCACAGTTTGCAACAATACAAGGCATTGATATGATTGATCAGATGGCTAATCTATATTAACATCTGCACTAGCGAGCAGCCTCAACGAAGTGTACATTTGCGCAAGTGGTTCCTCCACAATGCAGTCCCTGGCTCCTCCCTGAAATGAACTGGATGCAAGAAACGGTGCACGGGCTGCTCAATGCAGTTCCCGTGGCGTGGCTGCCTGCAGGGCAGTCCTTGCAAACACTGGACGATCCTGGCGCACATGCTGATGGATGATG
>CM068958.1:15208448-15230962 GCA_035128595.1 Eptatretus atami | reverse complement strand
TCCCAGCCAGTCTAATTTGACTCCTGCACCCCTCCAAATGGGGTATCGTCCTCTCATCAACACCCGAATCACAACAAACGGACCTCCATTTGGAAAATTTAAATCTAACCATAACTAACATTTAAACATGTGACCCTGGGGTCACTTGGTGGGATTCACTCCTCCCCCCACTCAGTCATTCGCACCATGCATTCCACATTCGCTCCATTCACACTTGGGCCCGCTGACCCATACTCACTCACTCATTGTACACATTTTTCATTTCACACCAACACTCCACACTGCCATTCTCCTAACTAAATTCCCCTAACTAACTCGTGCTCTCTCGTCGTCCCTTAAACTAATGCACGTTCCTTTTAATCTACGTAGCTAAGCTACTTCCCCACTACACATTCCATGTCTGTCTGTGTCTCCAAAAATCCATTTCCCATTCTAAATCTGACCTAAAATCCCTCTAACTAACCCATTCCATGGGCTCCATGAGGGACAACCCATGTCCCCATGAAGCCGGTCTAACTCGCTAACCCTTCCCACTAACTAGTGCTCCTATGCCCAAACAACGGGTCATGTACTTGAAGCGAGGCTTCCCCCCCCCCTCTGCAGCGCCATGGTGGCGGTTTACGGCATGCCCGTTCGTCCTTATGGGCGATACCAACATCCCCTCCGATGGCCGATCCGTGCAGCCATGATGTCATCCTGCACATCCCAACAAGCGCTCGCTTTCGCGGGATTCCCCACGTGGGACACCGTGTGCTGTTTCCCCGGCATTCGTGCCGCGAGATCCCCGGCGATGACGTCACTTGCGCACCGAACCTGCGCAGCTTGCCGTGCAGGTTAGCACGAGTGCATCGTCCCGGGAACCCACTCCGCACGTTCCACGCACAGAACACGCGGCATGCAGCACGTGATGCCCCACACACGCGCCCACGTGGGAACCCGCGTGTTCCAAATTCATCCAACACTCGCCGCCATTTTAACCGTCCGCGCGACAGTCTTTCCCGAAACGCGGGACGTTCCTGCGCCGAAATCCCTCCACGAAGACGTGCGCGCGAGGTCCATTCGCGAAATGCCGAACGGGCCTCGTACGTGGCGTCTCGCGGGACCGGCGCGGTTACCGGAATAACCCTATGCGGCCCTCCAGGCTCGCCATTCGTGTCTCCCGTCTGGATCCGTCTGTGTTTCACGCACGCACTCACCCATGATATTTCACTCACGCTATACTCACCTTTCGACACACTTGTACCACTCGTACTCTAACCCACACACACCGGGACATTCACTTCGGGGAATCGTGTTAACTCAAGGGGTCCCGGGATCTCTTTACCTCCCAAGCTGCACATGCACCCTTTAACAGCACTCATCCGCTCCACCTCGTTCGGCACGACCGGACCCACCTCGTCGCGATACGCCTCAAGGGAGCATACTTCTTCCCTCCGTTCCTGAAGGAGACTATCCTGCTGCTCGCACCGGGTCATGATACATTCCCCAAGCTCGACCCCATTGTCCCCTCTGAGCTCTACCTGTGTGTGTTCGTCTGTAGTTTCGTCCAATTCACCCTCTATCTCTGTCTCCGTCACCTCGTTTATTATTTCCATTTCTTCCTGGCTCTTCGTCTCTGTCAATTCTTCCGTCTTCGTCACCTCCCCTGGTTCTTCCGTCGTCCCCTCGTGTCTCACCCTACACGTCTCGGTCTGCCCAATTACCGTGACGGCATCTCTCGTCCCGACCTTACCCGTCTCCATCGCGGGCCGGACACATCGCACACTCCGTGTCGGTTCGGTCCCTCTGCCACGTGGCGCCGCCATAATGCAATCCGCTGTCCGCGTTTCGCCATGCGCAAAATCGACTATTGCCTTTTGCCCTGCCTGGAGATTCAACCCCATGCTCTGCATCTCACCCCGCTGCGTTTGCATATCGCCCTTCAGTGTTTGTATATCGTCACTCAGTGCCTGCATATTCGCATCCATTTTGCCATTCGTTGCTTGTAAATCACCCTCATGTCATACATTTTGCCGTTCATTCCTGCCAGCATTGCCATCAACTGGCCCATGTCAAATGCACTCCGCAGAGCCGATTCGGCAAGGATCGAGGTGGGGGGGGGGATTTGACGGAGGGGTGCTCTTGCGCCGCCGCTCCCACTGCGCCCATTACGACCTCTGGGTCCGGTTGTGGGGGATGGTCAACCTGCATGGCGGTGGTGTCCTGGACCATGGGTTCATCTACACTATTACCTACCCACCTGCCTCAGCTCGTCTTGGCTAGACATGTTGCGTGCTGGAAATAATTTAAAACGCTCGCAATTTGGGGAACGGGGTGGGGGGGGGTTCGCTCCGCACTCCCTTGATCCGACCCGTAAATTTCTCTACAGAGGCGAGGGGCCGAATCGCACTCCCGAACACCAATGTTGCGGGGCCGGGCGTCGGCCGCGAGCACGACCGCGAGATGGAGCTGCAGAGTCGGTTCGACTGATCCCGCCCGGAATTTATATCGTACCTTTTCGGAAAAAGTACGGGTCCCTTATTGGACCGAAGTTCGCCAATAGACAGACCACGTGGGTAGGGTCGATTGCCAATTTCAATTTACCTAAATACCCATGTGGTCCAACCTACCGGGAAATTCACCCTCGACGGCTCCCGTACAGAAGAGCCGCTTAGCGTACCCGTTCCGTGTGCGATCCGAGCGGTTTGATCACCGAGATCCGTCGCCCCAATATTCCCCGTTACAATGGCAACGGCCTGG
The DNA here is from genome assembly GCA_035128595.1 of Eptatretus atami. Taxonomy (NCBI): domain Eukaryota; kingdom Metazoa; phylum Chordata; class Myxini; order Myxiniformes; family Myxinidae; genus Eptatretus; species Eptatretus atami. The sequence continues at coordinate 15,228,223 of CM068958.1, read as the reverse complement.
CTAATTTTCCAACACGCAGCACGCGAAGCCAATGAAGGCATAGACACGAACGAGCTGAAACATTTCACAAATGGGGATGTTTATTTACAATGAGGGGAGCACATAAGGGCAGAGCTAAACCGAATATTAATAAATGCATGTATATACAGGCAAAAAGCACAAATACAATTCACTACTTAGCTGACTGGCGTCACGAACACACATACGCGCACACCCAAAGAAGTGGTGGCTACAGCCTTTATTGAGGCCTTCATCTCGGAGGGATAGGACCAGCTGAAGACCAGGGTCTAACTCGGACCTGTCCACCTCGTGTGGTCTTCGCGTCGACCCGGGCACCAGCGAGAGGCGAGCCGAACCCAGACACCAGCGAGCGACCCTTGCGGTTCTTGCGGGGGGATGGTGTCCCTCAAGCTCGCCCGTTCGCCGAGAGAGACACGGCGCCCAACCCTTGCAGTCCTTGTCGGGGACTGGCGTCTCTCGAGCTCTCGATCGTGAGGAGGAGGAGGAAGAAGACGACAACCAAGACCCGCAGCCCAGGCTCCAGACCAGCCCAGACCCATTGACTGACTGCCTTTTTTATGCGCTCCGGTGCGGCTCGACCCCTCCCCCACTCGGCGCTCCCCCCAGCGGTGGGTGGGGGCATGACCCCTCCCCCACTGAGCGCGTGGAAAATCCGGGAGCAGAGGGTTGTTGTTGTTGTTCTCTGCAGAGCCGTAGTAATCCATTGCTGTCGTTGTTGCTGTCATTGCTGGTGGTGTTACAAATAAAAGGAAATCCTAACAATCAAAAATAACTCACAGCGCATGAACATTTATTTACCCATTAGACAAGCGAAAGGAAACTATCTATAAAACACATACTTACCGATATAACTGATCGATTGGACCTGTATGTTGTGTGCTCATGGCTTCCAGATTCATAACAATAGTAACCCATTAATATCCCGTATATATCGAGTGCACTAGAATTTTGAACAATATAATTAAGCAGAAAAGTATTTTTTTGTGCACCATATTGGCAACGTTGGACCAACATTGGCAAATTGACGTATCTTTTACACCATATTGCCGAAATTGGACCGACGTTCGAAATCCACTTGCAACTATTCCTACCTTTGCCGATCTATTGCCAACATTGGCCCAACGCCGGTGGCTATCTGAGTATTTTCCATGCATTAACAGATTTTTTTTTTTCCACGCCAACATTTTTTATGCATAAACGCAATAAACATGTTTCTATTTCCTTACTTTGTAACTTTATCCCAATTTGGTGTCTGTTTTTTTTCAGTTTCCTTTGTGAAGATTGAACGACCTGATTGGGATGCTGTGGACACTGCAGGTGATACTATACTTGCTTTTCTTTTTCAATTCTTGTTGAGGTTCATACTTGCTCATCTATACTAGTGTGTGTGTGTGTGTGCGTGCGTGCGTGCGTGCGTGCGTGCGTGCGTGCGTGCGTCCTCCATAACTCCAAAACCATTCCACCCAGCGGCCTGTAACTTTGCATGCACACGAAGACAACTCCAAGGGGGTGCATGAGTGAAAATTGGGTGTTTGGGCTCATTAAAACACCCCTTTTGAAGATGATTAACGGCCTTATTTTATGACTGATGCGGTATGCTTAGACATTGTAAGCAATAATGAAGCTTGCCTCCCCATCGTCTCAGGTCAGCCATCTGCATTTGATTTTTCATTTATTTATATTTTCATTTACGGATACTTTCCAATGGTTCTGTGATTTTTTTTTCCTTGTGTATCGGCTTTGATGTCCATCCACGCAAAATTGCTGTGCTTTCCCATTGTCTTTGGTCGCTCACTTACATTGTTTTTTTCATATATTTATATTTTCATTTATGGACGCTTTCCAACGGTTCTGTGATTTCACCCAGTGTATCGGCTTCGATGGCCATCGGCACGCAAAATTTCAGCTTTCTATGTCACCCGGAAGATATTGATCTTTATTATCAGTCAGTGAGTCAGTTGTTATAATGAGCTTTATATATTAGATAGACTAGCGGGGTATGCTTACACATTGTAAGCAATAATGAACCGTACTTACCCATTGTCTCGGATCGCTCAATTGCATTTTATTTTTCATTTATTTATTTTCATTTATTTATATTTTCATTTATGGACGCTTTTGAACGGTTCTGTAATTTTTCCCGGTGTATTGGCTTCGATGTCCATCAGCACACACATTTACCGTGCTTCCCCATCGTCTCGGGTCACTCACCTGCATTTTTTCCCCATTTATTAATTTTTTCATTTATTTCTTTTAATTTATTTATATTTTCATTTACGGATGCTTTGTGCCAGTGCTGTGATTTATTTTTTTTCCCCAGTGTATCGGCTTCAATGTCCATCAGCACGCAAAATTTCAGATTTTTGCATCAGCCGGAAGGTACTGATGTTTAATATCAGTGAGTCAGTGGTTAGAATGAGCTTTATAATATTTGATATCCTATCAGGCGCATCCACGGCCACCTTGCTCTCGATTGAGTTTGGAGGATCGGATCACATGGATTAAATAACTCGAAATTTGGAGTGAAATCTGAAAATGTTAAGAAATAGACGATGTTTAGTTTTTTGCCATTACCAATCAGCTTGCTATCGCTTGCCAAGCCAGCCATTCCTTATCAACCATTTAATTGGAGTACTTGCTTAAGTGCTTAAGCCTCTTGCCGAGCGCCCTACAGTCGACAGCGGAACAGCTCTTGTCCCTATCGGGATGTACATTCGGCATTTGCTACACGGTAGAGGTACATGTGGGTCGATTTGGGTTTGCAAAGGGACTCTCCGCGGCTATGTGTATGCCGGCATGCTTGGTTATGATCGCCGTGGTGGCAAAGCTTCATCCCGTATCTTATGATTATGATGGGTGGTTGAGGTTTTTTCTTTTATCCTCAGCAGCGTACGAGTGATGACGTTTTCCTTTGTTTGTCCTCGTGACGGTATCTAAAGCAATTGGTTATTTTATGACTCGGTGTGCCTTACAAAGATTATATGGTTTCTCTTTGTGAGTTTCAAAGCAAAATATTTGATAACACCCGATTTCCAAGCCGTTTGCCGTATTAACATGTTTTCTAAATTACAGAGCCAATTTTTTTTTCCACCCATCACACGACGATTGGCAACACATCTTTTTGAAACGTCGACAATGCAACATTGCTTTTTTAATTTGTTTATTGAAATTCCTCCTAAACAAGGGTGAAAGCTACTCAAGGTTTTGGGGTTGTATGCAGTACATACTGTCGTCGGTAATCACACTGACTCCAATCTGCCGATTACCGAAAAATTGATGATATTGGCCAAGCACTTGTTAGTTATGAAAACATTCGAGAATAAAAAGTATGGCTTTTAAATGCTTATGACTTAACCATATAGTAGGTTTTAATCGTATAGTTTGCACACTTTTGAATGGGCAGCCATTTTTTCTCCCGGTGTCATCACTACATGTGGAGTACTATCATACTCCATGATAATTGTAATCGTGATTATGAGCGTGTTTAGACATGCTCATTGAAACACTGTACATCCACCACTGCATGTAGTGTTCTGTGTAATTCTGCCTCAAGCTGGCCATCTTTGTGGCACATGACCCCAGCATGTGTGATTCCCAGTCAACATTGTGTGTGGTCTTAGATGGGGGCCATCCTCACAACGCTGTGGCTGGAATACATGCAAAAAAGTGAAAGGAAACTTTTCAAGGTGGATAAGGAGATGTAGAATTTTTGTCTCATTGTCCTCAGCGTGGTGGTTGTGGAGAAGCTTTTTGGAAGCTTTACGACTACTTCTCATGGAGAAGCTTTTGCATACTTCATGCAGAACAAGGACAATAGGAGGCGTTGGATTCTTTTTCTTTTAAATACCCACGTTTTTTGAAGAAAAAAAAACTGTAGGGAGTGGCGATATTATCATCGGCTTGGTCTGTATATGTCTGTCCATCACACGATCTTCTAAACGGTTGTGCAGAAATTCACCAAACCTGGAAGGTATGATCACCACATGGCAGGAAGAGCAGTATCATGTTGCCCTACGCATTGTAAATGCAATCAACATTGGGGGACGCATGCTATATGTGGCGATGTTTTTTTAATTTTTTAAGTTATTTGGATTTGCCCGCTGGTTCATGCCCCAGGAGTGGGGACTTTGGGTCACAGGGGCCAAAATCGAAAAAAGATTCAACTCAAAATTTGATATTGGGTCATTCCTGGTGGATCTGTTTGCCAACTTTAAACTTTGCTTTAGACAGGAAGTGTGAGGATTTGCGATAACACGCCATCAACTTCGCTCTTGTTTCTTTACGGAATGTTGTGGGGGGTTTTTTTTTTTTTCAATACTTCAAACTCAGTGTTTCTCAAAAAATCAGTTTGTTTCAGAAATGTTGGGTAGTCGAGATATCAAACTTTGTAAGTGTGCACATCTTGTATTTATGTGGAATAAAGATAATTTGTGTTGAACTTTGAATGACTTTATTAACCAAATCAAATTCATGTTTGTGACCTTTTTCCCCCACTTCATTCCGCTCCCCTTCTCAGACAGTCAAACTGAGCATACTCAGAAGAATTCTGACACAAGTGTTCCCGGCTGCAGTCCTGATGTCCAAGTCAGACTTCACACAGAAAAGCAAGAAGTGCAACCATGCAACAAAAAACCTAAACGCAGCCTTAATTGCACTAGAACTGGTTACTTTAACAAGTTGAGTAAACTTGGTGAAAAATCCAGGGCTTCCAAGAAGTTCTCCGACACATCAAAGTTTATGCAAGAAAAGATGAAAGAATATCTGGTGGAAAAACCATATAAGTGCAAATTTTGCAACAAATCATTTTCAAAATCACGTTTTGTGAAATACCACATGCATGTTCATACAGGAGAGAGGCCGCACAAGTGTACAGTTTGCAACAAGACATTCACGCAGTCAGGCCATTTGCAATCTCATGTTAAAATTCATACCGGAGAGGGGCCTTACAAATGCAAAATCTGCAACAAAACATTCACGCGGTCAAATCATTTGCATTCTCATATGAGAATTCATACCGGCGAGAGGCCTTACAAGTGCACAATATGTAACAAGACATTCACGCGGTCAAGCCATTTGCATTCTCATATGAGAATTCATACCGGCGAGAGGCCTTACAAGTGCACAATCTGTAACAAGACATTCACACGGTCAAGCAACTTGCATTCTCACATCAGAATGCATACGGGAGAAAAGCCCAACAATTGCACCGTTTGCAAAAAGGCATTTTCACATGTGAGTGATTTGAAACGGCACGTCAGGATTCACACTGGAGAGAGGCCCTACAACTGCATGTTTTGCAAGAAGACATTTTCACAGTTGAGTAATTTGAAACAGCACTTTCGGATTCACACCGAAAATATTCACATTCACAACATAGAAAACAAAGCATTTCAACCGAACACGGGAATTACATACAAAAAGGAAAAGACGGCATTGCTATTCAAGGTGTCGGTACCCAGTGAGTTTGGCACAAATAACACGGAGATCATGAAAATAACCAAGCACCAGGATCTGAAAAATGAAGTCAAAAGAATCTGGAAGCTGAAGAGTGCCGACATTGTGCCAGTGATATCTGGAGCAACAGGTGTGATAAAGAAGAACCTGACTGAGATTTTGAAAACTCTACCAGGGATTATTACTACAAACAAGCTACAGTTGGATGCTGTCCAGGGTTCATTGCCAATCCAGAAAACAACAAAACTTCACAACTTGGTCCTCGAAACGTGATCCTTTACCGAAATGGAGGTGGATACATTGAGTACTGGGTGAACTGTGTTCCACCTTCTGGGAGAGGTCCTGGGAAAAGTCCTGTTCTACCTTCTGGGAGCAGTCCATCGAGTTCTGGGAGTAGTCTTGGGAGAACTCTGTTCCACATTCTGAAACCCATAAATTGAGAATACAACCAACGAGAAAGGCCATACCAGTGCACGTTTTGCAACAAGACATTTCTACAATTGAACCATTTCCATTCTCATATTGAAATTCATACCGAAGACTGGGCTTACAAGTGCACAATCTGTAAGAAGTTGTTTTTGGAATCCCCTTCTTTGACATAATACATCAGAATCCATGCAGGACAAAGGCACAATTACACACTTTTCAAAAAGGCATTTTCACATTTGAGTGATTTGAAATGGCACATTAGAATTCACACCGGAAAAAGGCCCCACCAGTGCACGTTTTGCAACAATACAAGACATTGATATGATTGATCAGATGGCAATCTCATATTACAATCTGCACTAGCGAGCAGCCTCACAAGTGTAACATTTGCAGCAAGTGGTTTCCACAATCAACATGTTTAAAACCTCACATGATAATGCATACAGTGAAAATGGCTGCATGATTGTATGATGAGCAACAAGACATTTTTACATTAGAAAGATTAAAAAAGCCGACACGAGAATTCACACAAGAGATCAATCCAACGGAAGAAGAAACAAAATTGAGAGGAACAAGTGAAAGACTAGGCAATAAGAAGTGAATGGTCACCCTCAAATGTGGAATTTCCACCAATGCCACAATGGATGGACATGACACACTTGAGATGTAAGTGTCACAGCACGACTTTCAAAGAGGACGAAACTTTCACTATCCACAAAATGTTCTACAAAAACCAGTCAATCCCGAGAATATACTTGCCAAGAAGAGGAGGTCGCAGCGACCTGATAGAACCCAACCGAGGGCACATAAGGACCACTCTTGGATAGGCCAAGTAAGTGAAAAAGCTCAACAATCCACCAAATCAAATTAGTAAATGAACATGAACACACGAAGCCATAAAAGGTATCCCTAACTCAACTTGAATCTAAGAACTGGTGTAATAAAATTGCCACACAGGAAATCAAAACAGAATGAATACAGCACCAATGAATACAAAGGAAAAGTATAGAAGGGAATATAAACAAATATACATTGACAATTGGGAGAATGACAAAAGAGCAGGAAGAGTTTTTTTTAAATTGACAGATTGGAGATCGACATAAAGGCTCACTGAAGTGGCTAAGATGGTGGAGCGCATACTTCCGTCAGGCTCAACAGTTTACATTTTGTATCCCATTAATAAGCCAAATCTGCATCCGGACCTTCCCCTAAATCTAATCGGCTTGTTCTCATCACCTATCGTAATCATCCACCTCGTTTTGTCATATTCCGTCAACAACACAACACAACTACGATGCTCTGTATCATTTTCTTCACAAAAAAAAATCCAATCAATTTGTCCTTGTCATACATTAAACCTGTCCAAGTTTTGTCTGAATTCGTCCATAATGAAGTTCCTTTGAATAAAATGAAGCTAAAATCTCTCTTCCTTTCAAATCATATAATTTGTAAGTTCAGAAACTGTTTGAAATGTTAATGATTTTAAAAAGCTCATTCGTCCATCTTTTGGTGTAACCCTTCTCAAAATGAGATTTCCACTTGTATATTTTAACAATTTCACCAACTTTAAATTTAGGTTTTCTCAAGTTTGTCTCTTTTTCATCTTATAATTTTGTAAATGCTGCTGATTGTTTTGATTTTGTTGAGAAATGGAATGTATTATTATAATCATCAACAATATCTTAAATAAAAGATATAGATCTTTGATAAGAGTTGAGTACATTTTATTTTTATAGAACCTCTCTTTCAAAATGTGATTACATCGCTTGATCACTCCTGCTTTTCCTTCATTAAAAGTGCTGTATAATTCATACAATTATCTGTAAGAATTTTTTTCTGTTATAGTACAGTTAACCCATAAAATATTGTGGAATTACTTTCATGGAAAATGTCACAATATTCAAATCCGTGATTGTTAAAACCAATTTCCGATGGGAATAAGGGATTACGTTCCTGGGCTTCCAGAAAATATGGAGGAAGGTATGGAGGAAAATATGGAGGAAGGCAGCCAAAAAATAAACATCACAATCAAAATAAGTATGTAAAATAAATATAAATTGGCTTTACGATGAAGTCTCCTGTTGTGATGAAGCAGATTAAACGTTCAGAGTTGATTAAACTGGCCCCCTCGCCCCCACCATTCCTCCCCGATTCATCTCTTAAATTATTTTCCTTGTAATCTATCATTATGTTTCTTTTATAAATCATTCTGCAGTTCCGTAAACCAGTGAATAAATAAAATTAAAAGAATCACGAAAGTTTGTTGATCGATTTACACTTCGGCGCTGTTCCATTATTAATGGTGCACAAAATGCTCAATAGTGACAGATAACCGTCACAGCTCAGGTCAAAAACCACAATTGGTCGAAATTAAACCCATATTCAAACCTGTGATATTTAAGGGTTTAGGCTACTGTGTTTGGTTTCCTCATCAGATCATAATTTATTCAGCTTCCTTTTGCTTTTATTAAATATATGTTTGAAGGCTAACATTACAGCAATACCTTTTCTATTTTTTCAAAGGAACAACCCACGCATGTCTCGATCTTGAATCAATAACGGTTAAGGCATACTTAAATCCTCTATCATTATTAAGTTCAATTAAGTCAGCAGACCATATGTAATCAACCTTTCTTCTTTTAAATTTTGATTATTGGTTTTTGTAATTCATCAGCAAATTGGTTTTGTTTAATTCTTCAGTCTTGATGACATCATTAGAGCTTAACTTTTTGGATTGCCCAGTCCCAATTTCAATTTAGCACTTGTCATCGTTTTCACAATAAACCTATCCATTTTTTTTTCTCTCAACATTGGATTTCGTATCAATGACAAATTCTCCAACTTTTCTCTGTCAGCTTCATGTTTTTCATCCAATCGTAATTGATATCATGTTTCATACAAACTTCATCAACCCTGTTTTTAGGTTTTCTCATGTCCTCGATGCATACTCCAATTGACTCATCACCACGACATGCCAGAACATTCCAAACATAAGCATATGTTATGGTGTGTGGTGTCCATTGTTCCCCGATATCTTCAAAGGAGAATTGTGGTGACTGTGGATGCAATGTTTGTTTGTAGCGGTTGTGTGAGGTGGTTAAAGCATTGCAGCAGCTATGGTGAGGTAAGCGAGCTTGAATTGATGTAGGGATTTTTATAAGGGCGTTGTGATTGTTATAGGAAGGTGTAGCATTCTGGTTCGAGTACGGCAATGGTCTGAGGTGGTGGTCGGTTCGGGAATGGCACGAAGTTTGAATGAGGTTTTGGCGGCACATGCTAATAAGATGTCTCTTGTTACTATGCAGGTATGCATGTGTGAATGGAAGATCGTGTGTGCAGCAAAGTAAATAAAATAAAGGATAGAAATGGACTTACCTAAATGATTTTGTCTGTGATAAATATTGCCTAAATTTGTGATTGTCTAAATGATTTCCTAAATAAATAAAATGATAGACTCACAATGCATTTTGTCCCATGAACTCACTTGACATAAGGTAAGGGCTATCTCAAAAAGAATACTAATGAAATAACTTCCATGGGATTACTATATGTTGTATGCCATAACTTAGGGAGAGTGCTGGGTTTGCACAACCACAATATATTCCCCATGACTACGAGATCATAACTGTGACGTTTCATGTCAATTGATGAAGCGGTTCAACATAAATAATTTTTTAAAGATTTTCATTCAATCCAATATGGCTGCCAGACCATGTGACCTATTAATTATTCGTGAACACCCTGGTATCCCAAAGGTTTGGGGAACATCGGTGACGTTTCCCCTCAATCTGTCAAGCTGTTCTGGAGAAAAAAAATTGTTAAAGGTTTATTCTTCAAAAAATCATAGCTGCCAAACCATGTGACCGATGATGTCATAGGTGAAGAACCTTTTGTTCCTCATGGATAGGCGATCATACCTGTGAAGTTTTGCCACGATCTGTTTGGCCATTTCGGAGAAGAAGATTTTTGAAGGTTTTTATGTGAAGAACAAAATGGTTGCTGAACCACATGACTGATGACGTCATCAATCCCCCCCCCCTCCATACAATTTAGCCCCAGCTGACCGTCAAAAAATTTCATACTGATTGGATCAAGCATTCGTCGTATGCAATTATGATGTCTTAACGAAAGCATCTCTGACATCAGAAAAAATATATACATCACACTTGTTTCACATGAGAAGTACTTCACATGTGCCAAGTTTCAATTTTGTCCATCGAGTGGTTTCGGAGATACAGAGGTCAAAAGTTTGTCCTTTTTTCCAACATGGCTGCCACACCACGTAACCTATGACATAATGATCATTAAAACATTCTGCATGAGTACTCGCACCTTTGGTGAAAATTTAGTGTCAATCGGATAAGCAGTTGCAAAGAAAACAGAGACCATTACCATGGACGGATGGATGTACATACGATGGGCGGACAACCTGCAAACAATGCCACCGGCGACCTCGTCAACGGAGGCATAAAAAGCTTTTCATAAAAATCATTGGATAAACTCAAGTATCTATAAAACACTTGAGTTATTTAACAAATTTCGTATTTTAAAGGTCCCCTGACATGAAAAATAAACTTGTTATTTATATATTAACTTGACCTTCCAAGTGAAGAAATCACCCATGTTTTTTTGTTTTTTTTCAAAAATGGGATAATTAGAGCAATATTTCGATCATTTCTGGAGCCTTTCACAACGTGCTATGCCCGCCCCTAAAAAAATGGACTTCAGCGAATCGCAGTGTGACGTCACATACAGTAACTGCACAGAGTGGATTGACTCGAGTCGAGATGTCGCGCGCCTTATAAAGTACCTACAAATGCATTTTGCACATGTTAGTGCAATCTCTGTGATCGTCTTAATTCCAGTGATTGTTTCGCGAAAGTTTTAAATAGTTTTAGCCGTACTTTAGAAAATGCCTGCAAGATGTATCGTAGCAGGATGCAGCAATACAAGCAAAGACGGTGTAAGCCTTCATGTATTCCCGAAAGATGATAATCGTCGGAGAATATGGACATCTAAAGTGAAGCTGACGAGGGGAAACTGGAAAGGCCCAGCGACACGAGCGTCATTTGCAGCGCCCACTTCGAGACAGTGACTTTGATCACGGGCTCTATTCATACCCTCTATTCATCCAACCCCTCATTCCTCACACACAGAGACAAGAAATTATGCTTCTGAGCCGTGTATGCACAACAATCAGGAGGTAATTATTTATCCCTTTACTACCTTGTCGTAGTCGTATACAAATCCAATACATGTATGCACAATAAAGGGCTATATCCATGTCCACAAAATATAAAATGTGACTGTTGAACCTTTCCATTAAAAAAATAACTTACAGGGCATACAAGTAAAATACTAAAGATTAATATTGCATCATTTCAAGGTGCAAGGAGATAATTTTAAAATCAAACAATGTGAAAAACCTGCACCCACATTTTGCAGCTTATTGAATTGTTCGTTGAAACCAGCCTGCTGGGATAGGTACGATTCCACATACATGCAAGCCAGGTATGGCTGCACTCGACATACATGGGTTTATTCTAAAGTGAAGGTACTGCTTGCATTGGCTTGCTATTCATTAACATTTAGCCAAAATGCTGTAATAAAAGAAAAGGGAAAAAAAGTTGGCACAACTATGAAAGACAAATTGATCTGTCCTATTACACGGCTCATATCCTCGGACTCTTACGCATTGACTATACATGTGTGCATGCTAATACAAGTTAATTGTCAACTCGAGATCTCTAGAGTCTAGACTAGTCCGATAAATCCGTCGTCCGTCCGACTAGTCCGATAAATCTGACGTGCTGTAGCTTTCTTTATTATTCTCTTTTCTTCATTGTTTCTACTGGTGCTACATGACGACAGTAGGAATAAAATAAATAAAATGCAACAGAACGTCAATTTATCGGACTACTCGAGACAATTGTATCGCAAGGTGTGTTCTGCACACAAGTTTTCATCATATCCGGACAGCGAGATTGCTTCGTTTTATGCGCGGAGAGATACGGCCGATGACATGCGCTGGCCTTGCTTGTGATTAATTCGCTGCAAAGCAACATGTCCGCTGCGCTGCGCTGTTCACGTCACCTCACTAAAATATTTCTGATATCGAGCAGTATGCAAGTCGAATTTACATAAATGAATTACGAATAGGATTTAGTCTAACCAGTTTATTTCCGAGTCTTCCTTCGATGTCCTCCGATCATAATTAACTCCGGGAATTTCATCGCCATTTTCCTCTGCTTGTCCTGCTTCGGGCTCGAACTGGTAAGGCCGTATTTCATTTCCAGCTGCCTGAACTTCACCTCCCGACTACGTTATCCGACAATTCTCCATGTGATTCAGACCAAAATCCTTCATTTCTCTCACACTCACTGTCGTTACCAGACAAGTGAAAGTCCATGTCATCCATTATTCAAAACAAATGTTCATTTTTAAAAGCAGAAATGAACGAAGCGATTGAGTCGACCAATCAAATGTGGAAACACACAGCAAACCAATACAATCATGTAGACACCAACCGAGTAATTTCCGTGCAGCCTTTGACATACTGTACGTGACGTCATGTGGGTTACGCCCCTTTCAGGAGAATTTTTAGGGGCGTTCCCGAAGACTTGTTTTTTTTAATTTTACATTTTACAGAATGAGTATTGTGAAAAAACATTGTCAGATCTGAAATCACGATGAAAAAACTCCTCTAGGACATATATAAATGAAATTTATGTACTTTGGCATGTCAGAGGGACCTTTAAGCGTATAATTATCTATAAAATACGCCCCAGAAAATCTTCTTTTTTTTTCTTTCCTATAAACATGGTGAATACAGCCCATTGTTATGTATACAAACACTGCAAACATTTCAAGAAACACGATCACAAAAACGGATTCAATATATATTTAATCTAATTCATCCACTGGAGCGAGAAACAAGGCATTTTAAAATTTGTAATTAAAATTTGTAATAAAGGTGTGTTAAAAAACAGTTTTTTAAATCGTTTTCAATCACAGAAACAGGAGAAGAATGAAGAAGAGATCCTCCAATTGAAAACTGACAATGGTTTAAAAAAAAAAAAATCAAAATAAGAACTTTTCGGTTTAAAACTCCAGAACCAAAAATGAATCAAAACTCGAGTATTCCTCAAAGTTAAAACACAAATCCAAACTTTCATTCTGGATATTTTGAATGAATTAACTAACCTAAGATATTATGCTGTTTCGATTGTAAATTTGAAATGTCAAAAATTGAAATGAAGAAACCAAAAAGGGAGGAAGCCTATATGAGAACAAAATTCCTTCAATTTGATAACATTCCCTCAATAATTTTATGAAAAAGAAAGTAATGTTTTTGATGACGTGCAAGGATATGGATTAGGTGACGATGAAAATACAGTTGAAAGAAGAGCTTTCAACGCGAATTCAATATTTGTCTCAGACATACACATCCTGAAATCAAACCTTCTTGATGCTTCTTCATACATTGATTTTTGCCAAAAGAAAGAAATCTTTAAAAGGTAGTTGTTAATATTAAAAAAAAAACTAAATGTAACAAATGTTTTCTCTGCTCTATTCTCGCACACTACTGTCCATCGAAGTGGAATCCTGAAAAAGAGTAAGCTGCAATAATAAAAAATATGAAAATATCTTAAAACTTGATGCATTGACTTTTCCGATGTCATTAAAGGATATTTCAAAATTTTAAAGAATTGATTCATGTATCCATGAACCACCATGATTAAGACATAAAAAACACAAAGTCAGTGTTAAGGGTTTCAAATAAATATAACCAGAGAGTTGGTGTCAAACCACCAATGCTCGCCTGTTTATACATTTATCGTTTAAAAGACTAGTCTAATAATATTTTTATATAGCATGCAGTGAAGTCTGATCCAAATAATTTTAAAGCAATATATGTATTTGTATATGTAATCAGTAAAAAATAGTGTGGTAGATAACATTAGAAAGGAAATTACTTGCACCAAAAACTTTAACATTTTCACGCTCACGCCGGGGGTATCGCTATATAGCTCTGTTCTCGAACAGGCGAGCTAAAAATGATAAAACACACAGTAGACAAAAACCCAAAAATGGGAAAATGTGGGAATCTCAGGATTTCCTGGGAAACTATTTAGCGGGAAGAAACACAAGCTTGGCCTCGATTTGTTTGAAAGCCTTTCTCAGCTCAAGCTCGAACATTTGGCTTGAACCATCTCTAATATCTATCACAAGTAGAATATGTCAGTTGTGTGTCACAATAGACAACAAAGAAGGGCATGAGTCATCTATTTATTTCGTGTTCCAGCTGGACAAAATTGAGAAAAAAGGAATAGGAGGAGGGGGAATGTCAAAGGGTAGGGAAATGTGGAAGGAATGGTCGGAGAAGGAGGAAATGTTTGGGGCAAGATCGGAGGGGAGGGAAGAGAAGGGAAACGATTTGTTTGGGAGGTCAGAGGAAGATAAGGAAGGGTTGGAGGAGAGGAGAGAACAGGGGGACATGTAGGTGGGGAAAAGTGAATTAGGAATGATTGTGTAGAGTGTGCACTGCGTGAGATGGCAGGTCAAAATTACATCATAATTGCGTACGTAATAAGTCGATGCCCTCGGCGTGGGCAGCGTGTTATTCCGAGAGTGAAAATTCCGCTTCACTTTCCAACGTGACGAATCGGTTTCCGCGAATCCCCCAATAAGTGCTTGTTTGTGTTTGGTGGTTGTCTTGTCTCGAGGTTTACCGTTACCCTCCTCGAGCCCTCGGAGAGAGGGATGGCGGTTGAGGACGTTGAACCTGATACCAATGGACTGCAAAACGCACCTGCCGATTATCCAGGTGAGAGGACAAGTTCGAAGACCATGTTGGGAACACGTGGTCATGATGTTGGGCCATCGTGACGAGTCCTTCGTACAAGGACCACTGAGACTAGAACCTTCCTTTGTGTTAAGATCGACCTGTCCAGGTACCTCACCTCATAAGGTGATGTTCTTATCGTGGAAATCGGTGTACCATCGCTGTGGAGAACATCGGGGGATTGTGTTAGTGCAGGTGTCTGCAGAGCAGGTGAGCAGGTGAGCAGGTGAGCAGGTTGTACCTTCAAGATTCTTTTGTATTTTTCCCCCAAACCCCTAACACCCCAACCCAACACAACACCCCAACACACACACCCAAACCCTATTTTGTCTTTGTCAATCCATTTTTTTTTCTTTTAGTGTTTTGTGTACATCGTCGAGGCTCATGGAAGAGCCAGAACACTGAACGGATAAAGACATAACAACAACAACAAAAATGAAGTCGAGAGAGGGGGGAAACAACAACAGTAGATTTGAAGGCCAAGACAGAGGGAGACTACAAACAATGGGAGGAATAGGGTGGACGATGTGGATACAGAAGGTAACTCCAAGGAGGGATAACTGGAAATTTGGAAGGAGGTGGGATGTTAACGAGGGTGGAAAACGTTTTTGATTGGGGACGATCTGAGATGGTGGCTGTTGTTTCGAGTGCAACCTGTGGCTGTTGGTTATATGGTTTCTAGGGTCGTGGTTGCGCCACTGATGATGCGGTGTCCCTGTTACCAGTGAGCTGGTACTCATTTTGCCAACCTCAGAAGCATGATAGGCTGAGTCAGCCCACTTGGTGTTATTTCAACGTCATGGCAGGGGCTCAAACTCAAGGCCCTGAGGTTTTAAGCCGACCAACTTAACCATTAAGCCAACACCGGCCTTATTGTGATTGCAGTGAACATCTCTCTTGAAGACCTGGAGAGAAGAATGAGATTGAAGAGGATGTGGAAGTTCGTTCCACAGGTGGGAAGAAAAAGGTAGGAATGGTGGATGTGAGCCATGATCCTGGTATTAGGTACTTTCACCAGAAAGGGATTGATGGTGGACCGTGAGCCTTGCACGAACCTGGGGGGGGGGGGGGACAAAGCACGGAAGGAGGTGGTAGAAGATAGAGAGACACCAACCTATCTGAGATGGCGAAGTGATCGATCCATTGACTCGGCTTCATCGCGGGAGATTCAAATAATCTTGAAGGCCTTGGTTTCCACGGCGTCAAGCTGAGCAAGATGTGAGTGAGGCAAGGAGCCAGCCCAAAGTGGAGAGCAGCACTCCATCAAGCTGCGGCTGAAAGACTTGTTGGTGGATAAGAGTTCAGGCGTACGAAGTAAGGACTTTGTGTGATGGAGGATGCCTTTTTAAAGCAGAAGATGGGGGCAAGACTTGTTTTTTTTGGTTCAGGTCATATTTGACTTGAAATTTGCACATCAAATTTCATCACCCAGCTTCCAACGAAAAGTGCTTATTCTTCCTTTTTTATAATTATTGTTAACCACCGGCCCTGATATATTCTCCCGATATTTATCGTTTCTCCGATATTTTTCCACCAAAATAGTGGTCTCTGAGATCAATGTAAATCCGGGTTAAAATTCGGGGGGTTTAGGGTGTCTATTTTCTATGCTTTTTCGCCAAAAATTGCTAGGAAATGAAGGGCAACATTGCGCCCAAATTGTCATGTTTACAGCGATGTTTTCTTTGAATTGCGCCCAATACAAAGTTATAAGTTCTGGCAACTTGGTCCATTCTTCTAAGCACGAATCTGATTGTTTGGCACGAATGATCTACGAATTTAATTAAGCACTTTGTGCCTCAGAAACCCAATTCTTTCCCTTTTATACAGCTAAATTCCAGGTACTTCAGGTTGTTGAGGAGATGCCTTCTAGACCCTCTGAAACCCCTAAATCCATGAGCTTCAGGGGCTTCGCCCCCTCGACCCCCACCAGGGGCCCTTAAGCGGGCCCCTGGACCCCCGGCCGTGAGGGGCGAGAACTCCGGTCGCTACACTCCCTACGTTCGCTAAAACAGATATTTTGTGAAACGGCCCACTCTCAGGCCTGTTAACCACTCATCCCGAATCACTAACAGCAATTACCACGATGCGTGGTGTCAGCCGCATCTATACCACGCATAGTCAAAGGAAAGTCCTCACCTGCAATTTTAATGTTTGTACAAGTGTGATCTGTGTGGATCGTGGTGGTTAGGTTTTATTTATTACAGCGCGTGCGCTGTATACAATTGCACCGACTTTGAAATGTCCCTGGGTCTACCACGTCTCCCGGTGTCCCCTGTCCCCCCCCCCCCCCCCCCACGTGCCTCAAGACAGCCAATGACGGCCGTCCAGTAGATGCGGTGCGTAACCTAGATGGAAATAGCGAGAATTGACGGAAATAACCCGAGTATTTCAATGGAAATTTGTGAAACTAATTTTTATATATGTGAAAACCATTAAATTTATTGCTTGACGGGAAAAAACCAAGAAACGCGCCCCTGTCATGTCGAACGAACGAAAGACGTCATTTCCGCCCACATCGCATTTCGCGCCGAAAGACGTCATTTCCGCCCACCATCGCATTTCGCGCCGAAAGACGTCATTTCCGCCCACCATCGCATTTCGCGCCGAAAGACGTCATTCGCCCGCCATCCGCATTTCGGCCGAAAGACTCATTCCCCCCCATCGCATTTCGCGCCGAAAGACGTCATTCCGCCACGCATCGCATTTTCGCGCCCGAAAGACGTCATTTCCGCCACCATCGCATTTCGCGCCGAAAGACGTCATTTCCGCCCACCATCGCATTTCGCCGCCGAAAGACGTCATTTCCGCCACCATCGCATTTCGCGCCAAAGACGTCATTTCCGCCCACCATCGCATTTCGCGCCGACGCCGATGCTGAAAGCTAAGTTCTTCTTATGCTATCATTCTTTGTGGCCTCCTGCCACGCTTATCGAACGATTTCATTCCTTCTGTTATATATATAAAGGTGCTTAATCACAATAATAACAAGATTTTTACATTTCAATATTAAGTACGCTTTTAATTGTTTTCAACTGAAAAAGCATAAATTGATATTTTAACATTAGTGTACTCATTTGCTTCACCACACGCGCTGTATTGAAGGATTTCACTTGTTTATTTTAATTTCCGTGCAGGTACACAAGTTTGTGCATCCCCACAATGGCCAGAAACAGCTCGCTCCTATTATGGCCCACAGTGAATGGGTGATGATGACATCGGTGAAGTATTCCAGCCATAATTGGTTGAAACAAAATCCTTGTCCTAAAAATCTGAAACTTCACATATCTGATCTATGACCCGATGTGAGTGAAGGATTAAATCGATGATGCCATTGGTCACGTCATCTGGCAGCCATATTGGATTGAAAAATTTGACCCATCATCTTCCCTCTGCCTTTGCTCTTCCAAATTCATCATATTCATCATCATCTTCATCATCAAATTCATCATCATATTCATCATCAAATTCATCATCATCTGCGTTTGCTGACTTGATCGGTCATCAACTTCATCACCTCCACGATTTTACTTCAACCTTTCCTTTTCCTAATCTTACGCAATCCTTATTTTTCAAAAAAATTAATAATAAATTCACTTTTAACTACACCTCCCGTAAGCATGGTGTTTGTGTTGGAATTATTTCCACCCTCTGCGTTTACCGATCCAAATTCACCATATACAGGCCCCCCTAACAAACGGACGCCAACGTTGTCAGACGGAATGAAAACCCGTCATTCTTGTTACAAATGACGGGTTTTGCTTTTGTTTTGCTCTCGGACGTTTCGCGACGGAAATAACCAATCTTGCTTCCGTTCCCCACCAATCTATTTCGGGATTGTCCGTTCTTGTTTCCGTCACGACCGTTCTTGTGTGTAGAATAAACATGTTGGTTTCCATTATATCTGCTATTGCGACCGTAATTACTGTGTTGGTTTCAATTTCGGCCGCTTTTTCATCAATTTTAGCTGTTTTTGTAACAAGAATGACGGGTTTTCATTCCGTCTGACAACGTTGGCGTCCGTTTGTTAGGGGGGCCTGATATACCTCACAATTTTTCTTCAACCTTTCCTTTACCGAATCTTATACAATATTTATCAAAATAAATAATATAAACAGTTTCTTATAATGTTTCATCTTCCTCTTTCACACGTGTGGTTCTCATTATTGTATCATAATTCACAACTCTTTTTCTATTTCAACAGACTGCTCTCAATTCGACCTTTCCTTCATACCTTGTCTGTAAAGTCCAATCTCTTAATTCGTATTTATTGCATCCCTCAAGAAATGTCTTCAGTCACATTTCTGAACTAAAAATTTTAAAACCCCAGTTTGCTATGAATGTTCGCTTTCCATCAATCATCCTTTTTTTCCAACTTCAGTGCCAATTCACCCCTTTCACCCCTCCCTCTCAAAACAACCATCACATTCATCTCCCTCCAAGCCTCCCTCTCATCTTTCTCAAAAACTCCCCCCCTACTTTCTCCCTCAATTCTCCCCCTCACCCTTCTCCCTCCAATCACCCCCTCACTCCCCCTTCCTTAAAGTCCCCCCCTCACATCCACAAAGCTGCCCTTTCCCTGCCCTCTCACCTCCATCTCATCACTCCACCTCAAATCCTCAACTGCCTTCTTCCCTTCTCTTATTACTCCCCACTGCACCCAGCACCACAGAGCCTTTTCTCCTCCTCATCCGGCCCTCTCCCGAGCTCTTCTGCAATCCCCCACTCTTTCAACAACTCTCCTACCTCCCCCCCCCCTCCTCCCTCATCCTACCCTACTGTACTGTCCACCAAACAGTGATGACTCCATTTACACCTCACTATTCGAAAACATGGACCAACTTCTATCTTCTCATCCGAACTCTCTCTTCCTCATTTGTGGTGACTTTCAATTGTCATCATGCCAGTTGGCTGGGTGTGGGTACCTGTCTCACCTGTCATGGCACTTCAGCAAAAGACTTCTGCTCCACATTGGGACTGACTCAATTGGTCAACTTCCTGACCCGGATCTCAACCAATGGCACTCCAT
>CM068958.1:15183403-15205229 GCA_035128595.1 Eptatretus atami | reverse complement strand
ACGGTGAAGAAGGCTGCATGATTCTCGTGTTTGTGCTGAGGCGAATTTGATCATGCGCTGGAGCAAAACGCTAGCCATTGACTGTTTGGTTGAGTCGTTAAGCGTGTGCGTTTCTGAGGAGGGAAGAAGAGCGTGCCCCTTGGCCTTCTCACGGGGCCTCAGAAATCGTCTCGTCGTCTGGTCGAGGAGGAAGGTGGGCGAACATGGTGAACGGACCTGGTGCAAGAGAGGAACAGTCGGCAAGTTCGATCGTGAAAAGAAGCTGCACGGCGGTTTCTGAGCCCTGATGTTGAATATCAACGCCCGAATTGCCTCCTGTATGTTTTCCACTGAGAGAGCGGCTTGGCGCCATTTTGCAAGCTCTCTGTACAGGACGACGCGGTTCGATCACCAAGTTCTAAAAAGCCATCTCTGGATAAAGCTAAGTGCCAGAATAAAGAGAGGGGTTTTTCTTTTGTTTTACCTTTCCCCTTGTCCGTTTTTGTAACTGTGTGTAGAGGCGTCTCGACTTTAGGCTGTAAATTACATCACGTTTCATAACCTCATGCTTTGATTTATTTTCATTATTATGCTTTGATTCATTCCTCTTATGAATACTTGATTTATGTTCATTAAACTCCCATTTATTAAGATTGCTTGTGTCTGTCTATTCGTTGTGGGTTCGAGTATATACCCTTGCCCTCCATCCTGGTGAAAGTGTCTGGTACGTGCTTCACCGCCTCCCGTCCCGTGAGCACATTAATCTCCAAGGGCCACGTGTTTGCCTCCAAGGTAGAACTGTTCGGCTATCCGTCCAGGTCGGTCTTAACCGGCGTGGACACGACAATAGCATTGTGCCATAATAGTAGCGTGTTCAGTTAACAATGGTATTTTTGTTCAGAATGAGTGTACGATGCGAGACGTTGAGCTCTACCTAGTGCCATCTAGTTTGTCTAAGTCTCCCTCTATTTATCCTTCAACCCTGCCATTTCTGTTTTCCCTATCTTACTACTGTTCCTTTTGTTGTGTAACGTCCTGATCTGTTCAGTGTCTGAGCTCTTTCACAAGACTTGACTTTGTATACAATTGAAGAAAGTAGAGGGTATTGTTTAATGTCGGAATGTCTGCTTTTCCGCTTTTGCTTTTTTATCTGTACACAAACTTTATTCCTTGTCTGTAATGTGATGTGTTTGCAGATCTTCATATTATAAAGATTGAACCGGAAGCATTGGAAGCTTTGGATCAAAAAGGTGATGAGAGTTTTGGACTCGTTCTTTAAATTTATTTTGTTGCCGATTGTTTTGTGGAGATTCTATGCTATGGTATTGCTGAATGTATTCAGCAGCATTGCTACTCAATGTTGTGCTTTTTTGCCGTGATATTTTGTTGGGGGAGAGGGAGTACATTTGGTGGTTGGGGGAGGAGAGGAGGGAAGGAAGACAAGCAGTTTGCATGGCAATTTGCACTTCAGAAGTTTCCTTAAAGTACATTTGGGGGATGTCATGAGTCCGTTGTTATTCAGCACTATATTTCAAATTTATATATTGTGATGAAAATGACTTTGGGGGGGGGGGGGGGAAAGGGATTAATTAAACAGTTATCTCCAAATTAATGTTAGCACAAGTCATCTCAAAATCACCCCAATTAGCTATCAGGAATGATTGTGCAGAGTATACGTAGTCTATTGTCTTTCTGCCAATCCCCTGTATTTTGTCTTTTATTTGTGCTTTCCATTTTTCCTCCACTCTACTTATTTTCCAAGCCATGTGCAAGCTGTCAGGGTGCCCGAGTGATGTCGCACACGAAGGGTGTCGCCCACGACGGCCGGCGCTCTGTGCCCCAGAGGTCATGTTACAAATCGCTTTGTACAATGGAGTTTAGACCAGAGCTGCAGTCTGCTCACCAGCAGTTGGAGTATCAGAGCTGGAGAAGCATGTCAACATCTGAGCTGCAGCATGTGGTAATCAGATTCGAGTTGTGGCCTCAAAGATTGGAGCCAGACTGCACGATGTGCTGGTTTGATGAGTGCACTGATGAGCATCCCTCCGCTCCAATCCAGCTCGCCACACTCTGCACCGTCCTCCAGCACCTCAAACAAGGGAAGGCCACCCTCCTTCACATCCTCATCTCATTTGGCTTCCCCATCTCATGTCTTGTAGCTAACTGTGCCAGTCTGTGTCTTAAGGATTTGTTTTAAGATAGGCATGAGAACGTTTTCACTTAGCGTAAGCAGTTACTGTCGGGCTTGTTGTTCATGCGTTTTCATTGTAATTGATGTTGCCTTATTGTCACCACACCCATGATAAATAAAATCCAGTGATTTTTGTTTTATTTTGCTGTAGTTCATGGGTTGTGAACGCATCTCAACAATACAAAATTATTACCCCGCACACGTGAAGCAAAAAGTTGGGTTAGGCAATTGGTTCATGTCTGTGCATCTGTCTGTCTTTCTACAAATGCCAGTTTATGATCGAGGAACAAATTATTTAAATTGCACAAAGGACAAAGAGGGTGGAGACAAAGGACACATCAGAGAGGTCCCAGCATGGAGGAGGTCTGCAGGGGTGAAGAAGTACCTAGAGAAAGCTCGGACGACGCCAGACGGATGAGGAGAGGCTGAGAGAACCGACACGAGAGTTCGTGCAGGAACACTGAAGGGTGAAGGAGGAGGGCGGGTTCAGGGTGCACGTTTCGAAGTGCTCATTGTCACTGACGCTCCACATGGCCGGTCTGTCTCATCTTTGGCTAACTTCGTCGTTGGCTGACTTCCTCATGGATCACTTCATAGATGGCTCTCGTGCTCTCGCTCCTGCTCGAAAACGGGCTGCAGGAAGTCCTGCCTCTATACCACGTATAGTCAAAGGAAAGTCCTTACCTGCAATTTTAATGTTTGTACAAGTGTGGTCTGTGGCGGATAGTGTGAGTTAGGTTATACTTATTTTTTTATTTCCCCGTAGATACATGAATTTGTGCATCCCCATTTCCCTGTTTGTCTTTGGATTTGCATGGTTTGTTCTGAACTGCTCATTCTGTCCACCTTTTCCCCCAAATTCATAATATACTAGAAGGGCACTTGATAGAGCGCATACCTCGCCATGCAATGCCTGATCCACGAGAACATATCGGGCCCAATACATTTTTGAAATATCATGATGCATATCGTTTTTGGCCCCATCTCTCAATGGTGAAGAATCACTTGAAAAATATCAGATGAGGATCTGGATCTTCACCAAAATTGAATCGATTCTTTCCTGTCACACACCCAACCTGTCCACAAAATTTCATCCGGATCCGTTCACAACTTTTTGAGATATCTTGCACACAAATAGACAAACAAACAAACAAGATGAAGACATTGTGCAGAACACTATACTTGCAAAATCCATAAAACAAATTTGACCTCAAAAATAATTGGTGTTTGAATTAATTGACTTTAAATCTGAATCCACTTCAAATTTCAAGTCAATTGGATGAAAATTGAGGATTTTAGAAATCTCACCTAAGATGTTGACCTTTTGACCTCAAACAATAGGCTTCTTTCTCATGACAAACTAACTCTACCATGTGGTGAAGTTTCGTGAAGATCGCTTTAAAATTGTGACCTGTAGGCGATAAACAGACAAACAAACAAACAAGAAGAAGACGTCGTGCAGAGCACGATACTTGCAAAATCCATAAAACAAATTTGACCTCAAAAATAATTGGTGGTTGAATTCAATGACCAAAGATGCAACTCCTCCTCAGATTTCAAGTGAATCGGATGAAAGTTGACAAATTTAGAAATTCGGCCAATGTTGACCTTCAAAATAATTGGCTCGTTGAATTCAGTGACATGAAAACATAAATCCTCTTCAAATTCCAAGTCAATTGGATGAAAATTGAGGATTTTAGAAACACCACCTTAGTTGTTGACTTTGGGCCTATGTTGACCTTTGGACCTCAAAAACAACAGGCTTCTTCCTGACGACAAACTCTCCAATGTGGTGACGTTTCGTGAAGATCTGTTTAAAATTGTGACATGTAGGCGACAAACACAGACACACAGACAAACGGACAGAATAACAAAATCGACTGACCGATACACTTGAAAAATCTTCGATTTTGTAAGTAACAAACAAACAGAAAGGGGGTGAAAACATAAACCTCCTTCACCTTCGGTGGCGGAGGTAATAAACCTTCAAAAGGTAAGAAACACGATTGAGCCATCTGCTTCCCGTGTGTGTGCCATCAATTTTGACTCATTTGGACGACCTTGGGGAACGGTAAACATTAACAACTGAACGTGGTGAGAGGCAATTTCACAAATGTGTGTGGGCATTCGTAAGACCTTCCAGTTCTTGAGCGACGGTGTCATTTCCTCTTCAGGGTCTCTGCCGACTTTCTCAAAGATAAGTTTGCCGGTCGTTTTTGTCGTGTTTTTACTGCTATTTTGTTATCTTCGTGTTTACTGTGTGTTTCTTGTTCGGTCTTGTGTTAAAACTTGTGCTAATTGGTGAGCATTCGTCGTCTTTTCATAGCGGGTTTCTGAGGCCTACCCTTCTTCCCGTCTGTGTGCACGATCTGTTTGTTGTATGCTCTCCTGATCACCTTCAGTTTTTTGTTTTGTTTTGTCTTATCCTTCACTATCCCTCCATCATTCCTTCAATTCCTCCCAACTATACCCTCTGTTTCATGTCTTAAAAATATAAGAAATAAAATAAAACTAGCCGGGAGGCGACGAGGTTTCCCATTATTGAACAATGCCACGATAGGTACAATTGAGTTAGTGGAAGCTTTTGAGGAAGCCCTACCATAAAAACGCTATCTCTTCCATCAAAATTGACCAAATCAAATTGGATTTTTTTTATATGTTGTACTTATGGACATTACGCACAGCTTCTAGGAAATGAAATTGCGAGAAAAAAATCGAGAAAAAATAAAAAAAAATAAAAGTTCAAGTGGACGTGGCTCCGCCCACAAGGGGCGTGGGATGCCCCTCATACAAAAAGACACAACTGGACCATGATATCTAGCTTGTGTCCAAGTTTCATCAAGATCGCATCAAACGTCACGGAGCTCTGCTCTGGAGAGTCACAAAACAGACAGACAAGCAGGTAGGCGACGAGGGATTCGCTAGGATCGAAGCGCTGGATACGATGCTTTTCATTCTGACCGATCCACCGACGAAGATTCATTGCCAAGACGTATTGGTTCACATACAATTGTTCCTCTGCCTGGCAAGATTTTTCCTATTGCGTATTTGCCAACTGGCACTCCTCATAAAAAATGACGGTAAATAGACACCCGATTTTTGAAGGACTACCATTTGAAAAATAAAACCTCAATGAAAAATCGGCTCGAGTAAAATTTTCTAAATATCTCGAAGTGTTTAATTCCGAAGTCTCGTTTCTCTACATTCAAAACTGAAGGACAAGTATTGAAATACTGTACGCGGTTTTTCGGCCGCTGCACAGCAACGGGTGGTTGCTAGCAACGAAATTCAAACGCCACATTCCCAACACATATTGCACATGTTGGCAAAGTTTCATCGAAATCGGTTCGCTGGTTCGTGCTGTGGAGCCTCGCGTTGCAGAACACACAACAACCACACCACCACACACACACACACACAGATGGAAAACCCGACAATAAGGGATATCTAGCATATATAGCGAATCCAACAGACAGACAGACACAACGAAAATAGTGGTCACTGCTGGCGCCCGCGAACCAATAAAATTAGAGTATTATCCCTTCTCACCTTTCCTCCCGTAACCACGTGACTTCCCCTACGGCTCTCTTTTTCTTTTATCCTTGCTTTCCACATTTCAATCCCACTTTGATCGTGAAGGTATTCACCACTCACCTTCACGATTTTTTTTTTCTTAAACTCTATCTTTACTCTGCCTCCTCTTCCCTCATCTTCAAAAAAACAAAGGTCTCCTAAAATGTTTCGACTTCCTGTCTCTGCTGTGCTGTTTTCTCTTCAAATACCTGAGTTATTTTCGACCTTTCTTTCATCCCGCGTCAAAAAATTCCGTCTGTTACAAAGCATGTGCTTCCTTCATTCTCTCAATTCTTCTGAACTCTCTCCATCATCCAATGTATTTAAACAAATCTTTGATCTACAAATAAAAAACCCATTTTGCAATGCTTGTTCATCTTCCAATCATTATTTTTCTTTCCAACTTCAGTACAAATTCATCTCACCTCCTTAAATCTACCTCCTCCTAACTCCTCCACTGTTGTAGCCCCTCCTTTCTCCTCCAATCTTGCCCCCCTCCCATCCTACTCCTCTCTTCGCTCCCTCCATTGCCCTCTGCTTTAATAACAGCTCCCCCTTTGGTATCCCAAACTGTATGGTTCTCAACATCTGTGGGCTCCTTTCCAACCTAACAAGTAAACCCACTCTCTCATTCAGTACACTCCATAATATCTCAAACTTGCTCTTTCTCTTTCTCTCATCACACTTCCTCTCTTCATACCCTGCCAAATATTGTTCCTCACCCCCACCACTCCCAGCTTTACCATGTCTCTACCCAGTCTCATCCTACCCTCTCCCCACGCCTCCCTTCTCCCTCCTTCCTCATAACTATGCCTGCTCTCATCATCTCCGCTCCCTCTCAAAGCTTTCCTCTCATCCTTCCATCTCAATTCAGCCGCCTCCCCCCTCTTCAAGGCAATCATCACTCTCTTCCCCCCCCCCCCCAAGCTTCCCCCTCACCTTTCTCGAATGGTCATATGCTTGTTGAAGTGGTCATCTCTCTGGCAGATATTAGAAAACCACCTCAGCGCTGACGAGTCTGGCATTTCACTCAGGCTGACTGCCAGGGACTTCAAGCAGCCATCAAACTTCGAGACTGGTTTCCCATTTCTACTTTCTCTGACATCAACTCATCCTGCAAATTCTTTCAAAGAAACTTGCTCTCTCTCTCATGCACAGATATATCCCATCTCGTCTTCCTCCCACTCGTGGGTTGTCATACCTTTCCTCCTGCCCATGGTGCACTGAAGCTTATGGTTCGGCAGTTGTCCGAAAACAACTTGCCTCCACCTCATGGAAAACAAATCCTACTGAAGGCAATCTCAGTTCCTTCCACAAAGATCGGAACATGTGTGTGTGTCTACCCTCAGAAGAGTCAGGAAACAGCATCTTTCTCATCTCAAGTCTGAACTCTCAAACCTGTCTCCCTCCTCCAAATCCTGGTAGCATCTGGTTAAGTCTGTTTCTAGTGTATGTTCCAACTCCATCCCCTCCCTTACCTCAAATGGCAACAGAGCTGACACTGCACGTGAAAAGGCTGAATACCTAAACTCAGTGTTTGCTTCGAAATCTTGTGTCCTAAACCCATCACTTTTTGTACCCACCTTACCCCGTCGCACCCAGCTGTTCCTGGACTCTGTGTCCTTTTCTCCTGACAAGGTGGAGAGCTTGCTGTCAAAAATCGACTCTGATTCTGCAACCGGTCCAGACGGCATCAGCTCACGTGTCCTAAAAACCTGCTCCTCTGCTCTTGCTCACCCTCTCTCTGTTCTATTCACCCTCTCATTTGCTCAAGGTCACCTGCCATCTGTTTGGAAATCGGCAAACATTACCGTTCTGCAAAAAAAAGGTGCAAAAACAGATCCCTGTAACTACAGACCAATCAGCCTTCTCCCAATCATCAGCAAGGTTATGGAATCCATCATCGCTTCTGACATTAATTCTTTCCTCTTCTCCAATGGCTTGATTTCCGATAATCAATTTGGATTCAGACCAGGTCACTCGACCCTGGACTTGCTGCTTCTGCTTTCCCAACAATGGATGGAGGTCCACAATGCCAGACATGAGATCAGAGCCATATTCCTAGACATATTGTGTGCTTTCAATACGGTCTGGCACCCTGCCCTGCACACCAAACTCTTCCTATGGTATCCAAGGCCATCTCCACTCATGGCTCGCAGACTTCCTCTCCTGTCACAGTCAACGCGTGGCCCTAAATGGAGTTCTCTCATCCCCTCTTCTTGTCCAGGCTGGAGTTCCTCATGACAGTGTTCTGGGCCCTGTGCTTTTTCTGGTTTTCATCAATGATCTCTCCGACTCCCTGGAAAATCCTCCTTATCTCTTTGCTGATGACTCCACCCTGTGCCATCCCATCTGTCATCCCTCAGATCGGCAAGCAGCAGCCTCTTAACTCTCTGCAAATGTGGATAAAATCACGAGCTGGTCCAACACTTGGAACATGTCTTTCAATCCTGACAAATTTCACACTCACTATGTGTCTCAGAAAGGACGGTCTGGAAAACTCCCCCATCTACTTTCTCAACAATCCTCTTGAGGAAGTTCTTTAATTTAAGCTTTTGGTCTCACGATCTGCCGTGATCTTTCCTGGGAAAGCCACATTTCCAACCTGGCCTCCAAAACCAGTCGCCGACCGGGAATCCTCCATCGTGCAGTCCTTCCTTGACACACTTGAGCTCCTGAATACATACAAAGCCTTCATCCGCAGCCTGATGGAGTACTGCTCTCCTCTCTGGGCTGGTGCTCCCTCCTCTCACTTCAGCTTTACGCTGTGGAAATCAAGGCATTGAAGATCATCGGTATCTCATGCGATGAAGCTGGGCATTTGGGTCTCTCATTCTCTCACTCCAGGCAGGTCAGTGGTCTTTTTGTCTTCTACCGTCTCCTCTCCATCATCTTCCCCCCCCCCCCCGCTCAAATTTCTGCAGGCCACTGATAGAATGAAGGTGAGCAGGATTCTGATTTTGTAGTTTCACCAGAAGGGGCCAGCAACCCCTTGGTGAAACTACCAACATAAATATCACTGCTCACCTCACTCTTTCACTCCTCTTTTTTTTCCCACCTTTGGAACAAACTCCCACACTCTCTTCAATCCCACTGTTCCCTCCATGTCATCAAAACAGCTGTTCACCACCATATCTTATCTTCCCCCATCCAAAACCATGATCTTTTCTTCTCCCATTAATCTACCCCAAACCCATCTCCTTCAAATTCCCTGCTTTCCTTCCCAAAAGTCCCTGTACTGTCCATCTTGTTTTCCCTGTGTACCCCTCCCCATCCCTCTCCCTTCCACATATCTCCTCATGTCTCTGTTCCCAACTGTTTTGTGCTTCCCTCTCCCACCCCTCTCGTCTCATGCTTCCTTTGTTATACGTTCTGTGTTAGCTCTAATATGAGCCTCGACATTGCATACAAAATAAAAATTTATAATAACCTCCGGCGCTGAGGTGAACACGTTGGTGAGCCGCAGACGTGACAATTTACCGATTTCAAATGATTCAAATGAAAATCGACATTTTGTGACCTTGACCTTTGACCCATTTTTTTTCATTGAATTTTTTTGTTTTTAATTGAAATTCGCCCAAAACAAGCCTGAGAGCCAATAAATGTGACGGGCTACAGAGAAAGAGGAAGGAGAGGCCAAACTGGCAGACTTCCAAAACAATAGGCTTCCAGCTCACTTCCTCGATCAGGTGCTAAAGTTTCATAAAGATCGGAGTATAAATCTGACCTGTAGCCGGCTGACATATAGATGGACAGAGTAACAGGCCAGACCAACGAACATACTTGCGAATCTTCTATTTTGAAATAAACAGACGAACGGCCAAACAAGGGTAAAAATAAATCCTCCACCTAAGGTGGCAACGATGATGTAATAAAGTTTGATCCAAATTAATTTCATTGTTTCTCATCCACATTTTCTGAAATTACAAGTCTTCATCCAAATCGGTCCTCTCACCCTGAAGTTGTTCACCCGTAATGTCTCAAATTCTTTGTGCACTTCACAGAGCTCTGCAGATCATTCGTGTCCTTTTAAATGCATGCTTGTAGCGGAGCACCCGTCCAGCTTCTATTGTTTTGGGGGAAAATGTGGAGAATGTTGGATTCCTGGGGAGAGTTGAGGGTATTGTTTAATGTAGAATTGTCTGATTTCTAAATTGTGGATCTTGTCTGTACACAAACTTTATTCCTTGTCTCTAATGTGATGTGTTTGCAGATCTTCATGTTATAAAGGTTGAACCTGAAGCTTTGGATGCTTTGGATCAAAAAGGTGATGAGAGGTTTGGACTCGCTCTTTGAATTTTTTTTGTTGCCTTTCGTTTTGTGGAATCACTTTGTGGAATTATACGGTAAGGCTGAAAGTATCCATCATCATTGCTACTCAATGCTGTGCCTTTTCACAGGATATTCTGCCAGGGAGGGGGAGGGGGAATGGGATATTTTTTTGGGTGGGGTGTTGGGGAGGTGGAAGTGGATGGTTATTCAATAAAAAAATTTAATTTATATATGACTCGCAAATACAACCCGTCACTCATTGACAGGGATATTAAGGGTGGGGGGGAGGAAGAGGGAGAGAAGGGGGAGGGGGAGGAAGAGAGACAGAGGGAGAGAGAGGGAGGGGAGAGAGAGAGGGTTGGGGAAGTGGGGGAGGTGGGAGAGAGCAATGCCTCACCAAACGTTGCTTTACACTGCGGAGTGTGTTGTGTGTGTGTGTGTGTGTGTGTGTGTGTGTGTGTGTGTGTGTGTGTGTGTGTGTGTAGAGAGAGTGCTGCATTTATTCATGTTAGGCGGGGGAGTGATGAAGGGACAGAGAGCGAGGAGGGGGGGGAGAAAGGTGGGGGAGGAGGGCAAGGTTAGCAAAGAGAGTGTGATATGTTGTGCTTAATGACCGACAACACACACACACACATGCACACTAATTGAGGTTTCAGTACCTAGCAATTTTGGCCTAAACAACACAGAAATCAAGAAAATGACCAAATGCCAAGATTCCAAAAAGAAGAGAAAAGTCGTTGGAAGTTGAAGAGATCCGAACTTGTACCAGTGATCATTGGAGCAATGGGAATGATGACGAAGAACCTCATAGATATCTTAAAAACCATCCCTGGGAATATTACTGCAAACAAACTACAGTTGGAAGCTATCCGGGGCTCAGTAGCGATCCTCAAAAGATCCCTCAGAATAAAATTTCACACCTTGGTCCATAATTTGTGACCGCCCTTTCCGAAATGGAGGTGGATACTTCGAGACCTGGGAGGACTTCGTTCCACCTTCTGAAACATGCATATGGAGATAATAATGAATAACACACACACACACACACACGTACAGTATCAGCTGTTCCTGAAATATAATATAATTTAAAGGATTGTTGTAAATTATGTTAGTCCCCGGACACAACGGATCGTACGAAATTTTGTCGTGGTAGACCCATAAAATATTTGTCGTGGCCAGATCTTGCAACATGCCCGAAATCTATTTCGAGTGGTCACAAGGGCTACGACACATTAAAGATGGTTTGGCGATGGGGACGCGACAGAAAAAAAAGATATGTCATGGTTATGTCGTGGGTGTGTCGCAAGTCAGTCGTGCGACAGTCGTGGGACCATCGTGAGTTGTCGGGGGGCTGTTTTTCACGTGATCAGGTCGTGATTTTTTTTTCACGTGATTTCACCCAAACATCAGGCGCCGCTCGATCCACGGCCGAACCCACCAACGTCGGGGGTTTCGCCGGTTCCTGCGCTACTCCCGGGCCCGGATCAATGCCAACAGCACTATATTATGCTCGTGCTGGAGTTCCGCCAGACGCCCCCTCAGCAGGGCCAGGCGTAGTCGCTCAGGTGGAATAGCCATCCTCTCTCAGCAACGACAGACAGTTTTTATTTCCAAGCGTTCATTCGCCCGAGCTATATACCCCTCAAAAAACGAAAATATGTTGCAAGACTAACGTAAGACTAACGCACGACAGACTTGCAATGTTGTGCGAGCCTCTTACGAAATATAATATTCGTGAGACAACCTTGCAACTGTCTCACGACTGTCCTGCGACAGTCGCGAGACAGTCGTAAGATTGTTTGACTAAAAAATTTTCTTCTGGTACCCACGACAAGATATTTATCGCACGACAGTCGCAAGACTGTCGTAGGACAGACTCACGACAGCCACAAGACATAATACCACAAAAAATCGTCGAGCAAAAAAGGTGCATGTCCAATTTTGCCTCACGACGGCAAGGCGATGCACGATGCTCAAAATTTCGTAGGAACTGTCTTGCGACGACCCCCGATGACCCACGATTTGCCCAAATTTTCTGTCGTGTCGTGGCACAAATGCGTCGTGGTTCGTTGTGACCAAGCCTTTCACCTCAAAACATGGTTCCCTTACCGAAAGTAAGAACCTCAACCTGTAAGCAAATTAATGGTTTTCCGAAGGCACGGGTCATCAGCTGTGCACCGTTCTTCCTTGAGGTTTCGATCCTTTCAGCGCAGAACCTCTCCAAACGGCGGATCCACAATCTCGGTCATGGATCCACATCAGTAGATTACCTACATCAGTAGATCCACAACCTCAGTTGCGTCCAGGCAGTCAGTCAACCCATCAATGCAACATCACGAATCAGGCTTTCTTATCTCCCAAGCAATCAGGCTTTATTGTCTCCTTGCAACCACTGAAATAGTTTTAAATGGTTTCCATATATATTTTTAAATCATGTATTTATATAAATATCTCGTTCATAATATTTTGAGGATTCGTATTGTATTTCATTAATTCTATTTGGTGTCATTGTATGATGTTACAGAAAACTTGTTTTAATCTGCTAACTGTAGCTCCCTGTGTTAGCAAACGTCTGACTAGTTGCTTTAATCTATTGGCAAGTTCTGTGCTGTGTGTGGTTGCTTTCACAGTGTGGTAATTATTTGACCTGCAACTGCACCAGGAGGGGAGGGGTGGGAGTGCGAGAGGGTAGAGGAGAGTGTGGGAGGGGAGAGGAGAGAGGGAGAGGAAGAGGAGAGGAGAGAGGGAGAGGAGAGGGAGAGGGGTGGGACAGGGAGAAGTGAGGGGGCAGGAGAGGGGGGTGGGAAAGGTAGAAGGAGAGCAGGGGGGGAGGGAGAGGAGAGGGTGGGAGAGGGAGAGGGGGAGATGGATTCCAGCAGATGAGACGCCCAGTTTGACGTCCATCCGAGAGACAGCACACACATGATGAATCACCTTGCCTGTGAAACACCGGGATGACGGTTTATAGCTGGGTTGAGATTCAAACCCAGGCTAGACAGCTTAGAGTGAGCATGGTTACCTCTCGGCTTTCCTGCCATGATGTGGCGATTCATTACTTTATAACAATTGAAAACGTTTTTTCTCATTGTGATCATGTAATTTATTTTGCCTTCCTACCTCCGGTATCGAACCGTGGTATCACCATGAATTGAAGCTTGTAGAACGTTCGCCAAGTGACTTCACCAAGCAATCCACGAAATGGTTGAATAAACTTTTGAAAATGAAACATTTAATTTTTGTTGGTATTTATCTCTGCCAAAGTGACGGACAGGTCATATAATAGAAGAACGCACAAAAAGGGGAAACATCCTGTAAAATATAATTCCACATTTTCAGCAAGCCAGCTATTGCCTGTTGCACCGCAGAACAACACTTGGCCATTGCACATGAGTGGCCCCTGAACTTTCTTCAAGTTGATCGACATACAGTATTCGGTGACAGTGCGAATATTGTAGCGTGTTCGTCAAGTGGCTTAAGCACTCCAACAAAACGGTTGATAAGAAACGGCTCACTTGGTCCGCAATTAGCAATCACCGAACCGTCATATTAAACATACACCTCCCAGAGACGCCCAAAATGTCACATATGTCCGAATTGGACAAATAAACACTTTTCTCAGAGTCGTTACTGCTTGTAAGTTTGATACTGAAGCTTAAATTTTGAAATTCGGTTTAGTTTAAGAGATTCTCGAAGTTATAGCATGCGTGGAAATGAAATATAGCCACAAACGCTGACGTTTCCGGGCGTTTATAAACATTGCAATGGACCCAGCAATTCATAGCTATGATGAACAGGTTTTCGATAATATTATCGAGGAAAGTGGAAAAAAAACAACTTTATCATTAAGAAATTGTTGTTGCCTGTTCCACGTCAAAGCATGGTTGAGCAGGCCAAAAAAACGTGGCGGCTTCAGACCGCAGTTAGGTAACCCAGGATACGCCTTAAGACCCCAGAGAGCGAGGTGGCTGAGGAGCACCTGATGAAGGATATAATTAAATAAGGCTGTTAATTATCGTCAAAAGAGGTGTTTTAATTAACCCAAACACCCAATTTTCACTCTTGTACTTCCTTGGAGTTCCCTTAGTATACATGCAAAGTTTCAGGTTGCTCGGTTTCATGGTTTTGGAGTTGTGGGGGTCACACCCACACACACACACACACATGCACACACACACACACACACACACTTATTAGTATAGATTGATGATTAATAATGAAGTCACATAAAACTGCTGAAAAAAAATTTTTCTCCACGTTTGCAACAACTGAAATGTTGGCCCAACATCAATGTGATATCTGGTTATTTTCCACGTGTAAACATATTTCCTTTTTTGAGTATTTCCTTACTTTTTAACTTTATACCAATTTGCAATATTTCTTTTCAGTTTCCTTTGTGAAGATTGAACAATCTGATTCAGATTCTGTGGACACCGCAGGTAATAATAAGGTTGCTTTCCTTTTAGTTTTACCCTTGTTAAAGTTCACACTTGCTCATTTAAAAATATATTAACCTCAAGTGCACCAACACTTGATAGAGTGTCGGTGGCTTGCGAGTCTTGTACTGGTTACCACTTTGTCGCATAATGCTGGAATATCCACTCAGCAGCCTTAGGAATTGAACCGACACCAGTGAGGGAAATGCAACAGGCTTTTATGCACTCGCCACTAAGCTATTCATTATAAATATTGGATGATTTCAATTCTGGCATTTCTACCTATCTGCTGCTGTACTTCCTGCACAAATAATTTTGGTACGTTTGGTAGTCCTTGGCTGACTAAAATTGGTTAATTGTAATCCTGATGGCAAGCGTGTTTAGACATCCTCATTGAAAGGCGGTGCATCCACCACTGCTTGGAGTGTTCCGTGTGAAATTCTGCCTTCTTTCATTGCATCAAACCTCCGTGTTTATCCAATAATTAATCAGATTGTTTAAGAAATGTTGGCCATTCGAGATATGAAACTTTACATTTCCACATCTTGTATTTAAAAGGAATGAAGATAATTTGTGTTAAAACTTTGACCCTTTACGAACCAATTCAAATTCATGTCTATGACATGTTTCTGCCCCCCCCCCCCCATCTTTTCTTCCCCCATCTCCTTCTCAGGCAGTCAAACTGAACATACTCAGAACGATTCTGACACGAGTGTTCCAGGCTGCAGTCGTAATGTCCAAATCACATGTCACACAGAAAAGCAAGATCGGCAACGGTGCAAGAAGAAATCTAAACGCAGCTTTAATTGCACGAGAACTGATTATGTTGATAAGTTCAGTAAGCATGGAGAAAAATCCAGGGTTGCTACGAAGTCATCCCATACAGCAAATCTTTTGCAAGGAAAGCTGAAAGGGTACGTGGTGGAAAAACCTTACAAGTGCAAATTTTGCAAGAAATCATTTTCAAAATCACGTATTTTTAGAAACCACACGCATGTTCACACAGAAGAGAAGCCTTATGCGTGTACAGTTTGCAACAAGACATTCACGCAGTCGGGCAATTTCCATTCTCATCTTAGGATTCATACCGGAGAGCGGCCTTACAAGTGCACGTTCTGTAATAAGACATTCACACAGTCGGGCAACTTGCATTCTCATTTGAGAATTCATACCGGAGAGAGGCCTTACAAATGTACGATCTGTAACAAGACATTCACGCGGTCGAGCAATTTCCATTCTCATCTGAGAATTCATACCGGAGAGAAAACTCACAAGTGCACAATCTGTAACAAGACATTCACGTGGTCAAGCAGTTTCCATTCACATATGAGAATACATACCGGAGGAAGGCCTTACAAGTGCACAATCTGCAACAAGACATTCACACAGTCAAACAATTTCCATTCACATATGAGAATTCATACCGGAGAGAAGCCTTACAAGTGCACAATCTGTAACAAGTCTTTTTCAGAATCATCTCATTTGACATCTCATATCAGAATCCATACGGGAGAAAAGCCCTACAATTGCACCGTTTGCAAAAAGGCATTTTCACACTTGTGTAGTTTGAAACTGCACGTTAAGATTCACACTGGAGAGAAGCCCCATGAGTGCACATTTTGCAAGAAGACATTTTCACAGTTGTCTGATTTGAATCGGCACGTCAGGATTCACACACAAGGAATTCACAACATAGAAAACAAAGCATTGCAACTGAACACAGGACTCGCATACAAAGAGGAAAAGACTGCATTGCTATTCAAGGAGTCCGTGCACAGTGAATTTGGTATAAATAATGTGGAAATCAGAAAAATGACCAAGTACCAGAATCTGAAAAATGCAGTCAAAAGAACCTGGAAGCTGAAGAGTGCCGACATTGTGCCAGTGATAGCTGGAGCAACAGGTGTGAAAATGAAGAACCCGTCTGAGATTTTGAAAACTCACCCGGGGATTACTACGACAAACAAATTACAGTTGGAGGCTGCCCAGGGTAGAGTGCCCATCCTGAAAAGAACAAATATGAAAACAACAAAACTTCACGACTTCGTCCTTGAAACGTGATCCTTTACCGAACTGGAGGTGGATACTTCGAGTCCTGGGAGGACTCCGTTCCACCTTCTGAAACTCAAAAATTGAGAATACAACGAACAAGAAAGGCCATACAAGTGCACGTTTTGCAAGAAGACATTTCTGCAATCGAGCAATTTGCGATGTCGTCATAGAATTCATACCGGAGAAAGGCCGAACATGTGCACAATATGTAATAAGTCGTATTCGGAATCATCTCCTTTGACATACCAGCTCAGAATCCACACAGAAGGAAGGCTGTACAATTGCACCGTTTGCAAAAAGGCATTTTTGCATTCAAGTAATTTGAAATGCCACGTTAGAATTCACATCGTAGAGAAGCCGAACAACCGCACGATTTGCAACAAGACCTGTCTGCGATCGAGCAACTTCTAATCTCATATTAGAATTCATTCCGAAGAGGGGGCTTGCAAGGGCACAATCTGTTACAAGTCATTCTTGGAATTATTTTCTTTGACATACCACATCAGAATGCATAAAGGAGACATACCTGGGACCAGAGAATGACAACAGGACCAGAGAACGACAAAAGGAAATGCTGCAGCAGCACCCCGAGAAAAAGATCAACTCGAAGTTATTAACTCAGATCAAATAGCACCTTTGCAAACAAAACAAAAAAGAGCAACAAGGATAGATTACAATGAGGAGGAAAACAATGGACAACAGAATGAAAAGAGGAAGAGGAGGTTGACAATGAACAGCATAGGCTAGAATATGAGCTAGCTAATAAAACAGAGGAAATCAAATTAATATCACCCAAGCAATGACCACATCTTCACCAAATAAACAGTTAAAGATACAAGTGAGGAGAATAAATCAAGCAGCCATTAAAATGCTCCCAAAATCACCTAATTTACGAGAAATTAATGACGTGAGTTTTGCAGCCGCGTGATATGTCCAAGAGAAAATAAAAGGTAAACAATGACACAAAAAATATAGATCTGATAACCTGAACAGAAACAAATCACCCACCTGAAACAGAGACTTGAGAAGCAGAGATTGACCGAGGGTGGAAACGGGACAAATAGAACAATTCAAGAGGGGAAACAGAAGCCCAAACTCATGAAAAGAATCAGACAAATAAAAAAGAAATACTACATCGAAAACAATGGACTAGAACCATTAGCTGCCCATAATAAACTCCAAATACAACAGATAGCAGGGAAAATAAAAAACTATGATGAAGCCAACAACAGAAGAAATCAAAATCGACAGTTTGAAAACAACCCAAAAAAGTTTGACCGAGAGCTAGAGAAACGGAAACAAAATGTGACAACTCCCCCTAAACAAAGAGAGGACTGAGAAAATTTTTGGGAGGTATATTTGAAGATGAAAAAGAACACAACAAGGAAGCAGATTGGATGCGACACTTGGAAATAAAATGCAACATTACAGGAAATGCACCCAGTGGCAATTGATGAAGAAAAAAAAAAATCAGAAAACATCTCGCAAAAGCATCGAACTTCAAATGCCCAGGCCTGGATGGGATTCCTAATTTCTAGCTAAAGCAACTGCATGCTCTCCACCCTCACTACGCTCAAGCATTTAACGAATTCCTCCAAGGGTAACAGCCAATGGATGAATGGTTCACAGAAGGCAACACTCTTTTAATCCTGAAATCTGAAGAAACCTATCCACCCAACAAATTTAGACCAATAACAACAACATACAAACTTTTAACAGGTATAATCACCGATGCAGTTTACAACTAACTCACTCAACATGGAGCTTTCAAGGCAGAGCAGAAAGGATGTAAAAGAGGATGCTATGGAACAATATACCATTTGTTGTTAAATAAATGCTGACCACATACAAAGCTTTCGTCCGCAACCTGATGGAGTACTGCTCTCCCCTCGGGGCTGGTGCTCCTGCCTCTCACCTTTCTCAGCTTCACGATATGGAAACCAAGGTATTTAGGATCATTGGTATCTCCCACTATGAGGTTGAGCCTTTGGGTCTCTCATCTCTCTCACCGCAGGCAGGTCGGTGGTCTTCTGTCTTCTCCCATCTCCTCTCTGGCCTCGCCCCCCTGCTCTGTATGAGATATGTCCCCCCCCTTTCTGCAGGGTGCTCAAGGTCCAGCAGCAACCCCCTTCTGGTAAAACTATTAAAATCAACAACCACTGCTCACCTTCACTCTTCCATTCCTCTTTTTTCCTGCCTTTAGAACAAACTCCCACACTCTCTTCAATCCCATTCTTCCCTCCAGGTCGTCAAAACAGCCGTTCACCACCATCTTTTATCTTCCCCCATCCAAAACCTCGATCTTTTCCACCCCCGCTAATTCACCCCAAACCCACCTCTGTCAAATTCCCTGCTTTCCTTCCTGAAAGTCCCTGTCGTTTTATGGACCTGAAAGTCTCTGTAGTGTCCATCTTGTTTACTCTGTGTACCTCACCCCATCCCTCTCCCTTCCACATTTCTCCTCATGTCTCTGTTCCCCACTGTTTTTTCCTTCCCTCTCCCACCCCTCTTGTCTCCTGCTCCCCTTGTGCATTTCTGTGTGTTAGCTCTCATATGAGCCTCGACAGTGTGTACAAAACACAATGAAGTTAAAACAAAACCATCCTCGAAAACTGCAAGCTCGAACTAACCAACTTATCCACAGCCTGGACAGATTACAAAAAAAGTCTTTGATAGTGTCCCACATTCATGGATTATACAATTCATGCAAGTATACAAAATTGACCCCCAAAATAGTCACTCATTGAGAAAGAAATGACTCTTTGGAACAGAGCGCTGGTACTACCTTGCATGGAAGGAAATATTGAAATCTCAGGAGTGAAGATACAATGTGGTATCTTACAAGGTGACAGTGTTTCCCCCCTCCTGTTTTGTCTGCCTTGGACCCAATGAGTAACCTCATCAATGAACAGAACATGGCTGTAGTTTGACATGCAACAGAAAAATGACCAACAAAATAAGAAAGGTGACACACCTACTGTACATGGATGATCTAAAACGCTTCGCCTCGAATGATAAGAAATTGGCAGATCAACTGAAACTAGTAAAGCAGTGCTCCAAAGACATCCGAATGGAGTTTGGTCTTCACAATTGTGCCAAATGCACATTTGTACAATAATGTACAAAAAGAGCAGCCAACATCTCAATTGATCATAGGAGAGCAAACCAGGAACTAGAAAACGAAGCATCCTACAAATACTTAGGAATAGAAGAAGGCTCTTCATCAGTACCAGGATCTGAAAATTGAGGTCAAAAGGATTTGGAAATTGAAGAAAGCTAAAATTGTACCAGTGATAGTCGGAGCTACTGGAATGATAATGAAAACCCTTACCGAGTATTTAAAAATCATTCTGGGGAATATCACTACAAACGAGTTACAAGTGGAGACCGTCTGAGGTTCAGTGAAGATTCTGAAAAGAGCGCTTGGAACGAGGCTACGAGAACGAAGTTTCACCGTTTGGTTCATGAATCACGATCCTTTACCAAAAAGGAAGTGGAGGTTTTGAGTTCTGGGAGTAACTTCCTCCCACCTCCTGAAACCTGCAAATGGAGATGACAACCAATGAGAAAGGCCTTATAATTGCACAGTTTACAAAAAGGCATTTTCACTTTTGATTGATTTGAAATGGCATATTAGATAAAGGCCCTAAAAATGCACATTTTGCAACAACACATTTATACAATCGAGCAGATTGCAACCTCAAACTAGAAGCTATACTGTTGAGCAGCCTCACAAGTGCAACGTTTGTAGCAAGTATTTTCCATGGTCAGCGTGTTTAAAACCTCATATTATAATGAATATAGTGAAAAGTCGCAAGATTGTATGATTTGCAACTAGTCATTTTCACATTTAAAATATTTTAAAACTCAAATGATAATTCACATGAGATCAACCCTGTGGAAGAAGAAATACAAGTGAATGACTCGGCAACAAAAAGTGAATGGTCACCCTCAAATTGCTTTAGTCAGAAGTTAGGAATCCCATCCGGGCCTGCACATTTGAAGTTGATCTTCCGAAATGGGGAACTTCCGACAATGCTAAAATGGATGGACATGATGCATTTGGGATGCAAGTCTCGCAGTACAAACTTTCAAAGAGAATGTAACTTTCACTCGTCACAAAGTGTTCAACAAAATCCAGTCAATTGCGAATATGTACTTGCCAAGAAGAGAAGGTAGCAGCCTGATGGAGCCCAGCCAAGAGCACAGAAGGACCACTCTGGAATTGGCCATTTACGTGAAAAATCTCAACAGACTGGCGAATCAAATTTGGAAAGAAATATGAAGACAAGAAGCCAGAAAAGGTGTCCCTCGCTCACCTTGCAAAAAAATAACCCAGAACAGGTGTGAATAGAAGATGCTACACATGGCATCGAAACAGAATTAATTGAGCTCCAATGATTGCAAAGAACACAAAGGAAAAGTATAAAATGAAAATGAAGGCTCATTGGAGTGGCTAAGAAGAGGTCATGTTGACTGGGCTGGAGAATGTGATTAACCTCTGAAATCATAAATTGAAAGTTGGTGATATTGTTAGAATTTACAGATTGAAATTGCATTTTGATAAAGGTTATACCAAAAGAGGGACAAATGGGCTTTTAATATTGTTGACATTTTAGACACAGTTCCTTGGATGTTATATGACTTGAATGAAGAAGAGATTTTAGGTTTATTTTATGTGCAGGAACTCCAGAAATCAAAATTAATTTTCATCAAACAAGTAAAAATAAACTCTCTCAATCTCTTCCATGAGACTCGATCATGCTTTTCCACAAGCCTCGACCATGTGTACAAAATTTAAAAAAAAGGAAGAGATCAAGTAAAGAGAAAATTAGTCTTGGTACTTTAAAATGAATTCATAAATGCAACTGACAAAGATTTAGTTGTTTTGTGTTTTATGAAAGTAAATTTATTTTTCGAACTTTCATCACCATCAAGAATGTTTGAAAAACAATATGTTGGGATTTGGATCTTGTTTAAAATAAACTCGCTTTGTTGAGCAGAGATGAAATGGTAATCTTCTCTACATGTTCTCAGTTGGGCTACTGAACCACATATCATTTTAAGATTGTTTAGAATTTTTTTTTTTCACTGATTTCTTGACATCCATCAAAGTTGTCTGTCCAATCAAGGTTGTTTGTTTCTTACTTACTTTAATAAATTAGTTTCAATATCTTTGTTTGCATTTTATCTACTTTTAATTTGGTTATATCTTCCACATGATTTATTTCATATTTTTCACATTTCTTATATTTTCTGTTTCAAAACAAGAGTTGTGATTTTTTCTCCAATCTTTTGTTTGGTTTTTCCTTGGTTCTCCAGTTAG
>CM068958.1:15153769-15177622 GCA_035128595.1 Eptatretus atami | reverse complement strand
CGGTTTATTTAACTTCCAAAAAAACTAAATGATTATAACATTTGAAATATAAGAAAACTATTTTTTGTATACTAGCAGAGATGTAAAAGGAATCAAAAACTGATAACTTGTTTCTATGTGATATACGGATTTGAATACCAATCTCCCCAGATTTGGATAATCCAAAAAGAACCTCGTATTTTGATGATTGTGTTAATGAGAAGAAACAAACGCGTAATGACAGCTACTACACAAGAGGGAACATTCTTCTTGTAATTGTATTTATCTTAGCAATCGTACTTTCAAAACTGCCTCGTCGTTCCATCAGAACCAATGCCTAATATTGATTTATCAAGTTAAATCAAAATTAACAATTTTTGAGAGACAATTTCTATATGTAGTAAAACGAATGGGATTACATGAAACAACACGACTGAGAAAAATATAATATTGTTGGTGAAACAAGATGAGTATAAATGATATTTTTCAATAAATAAAAATGGATGCGAAAAAAGAGCAGAAAGATTTAGGAACATCAAGAGTTGTTTCAAAGTTGTAAAAACAACAGGAAGACATAGAAGAAACGCAGGCAAAAACTAACGGGTGAACGAAGCCTTGAAAGAAACAAGAGAATTTTTAACCACTTTTAAAACTTCCCAAGAAAAAAATGATAGATTGTTTCCAACAGTTCCCACAATAAAATATACCTCTAGAAAGCTCCAAATGTTAAAGATTTCAGTCAAATGACGGAGGAAGAATTAGAGCATTATAGGAGAATTAGAATATGATTGTATGAAGGATTATTCAACAAATGGAAAGATGAATCGTCCCCCTGAATTATTGTGAATGCTCTTCAAACAATGAATATTCAGCGGATTCAAAAACCAAAGCAGGGCTCATTCCAACAGAACAATAGCAATATTTCATCTTGTTCAAGAAAAGTTATTGATATATAATGATGATTAAGGTTCTTGAAATTCGGCTCGACCCCCTGTCAAACTAACTCCGAGATAATGTTTCTTCTCACAAAAGATGGAAGACAAGGTTCAACGTGAGGGATGAATCAATAGTATATGAATAAGCCATTGGATATGAGAAATAATGATGATAAAGTATATTTGATCTGCTGAACTCGTTGATTATAGGGTTTATTCTTTTCTGGGCTAAAAGTAGGAAGAATGAAGGAGAAAACACATTATTCAGCTTTAAGTATTCCTTGGTTCAGGTGTTAGTTTTCTTCAATGACCCATCACAATTATGTTAATAAGACTGTTATTGTGTGGTAGGCATAAGAAGGCTGGAATAACAATGTTTTAAGAGGCATCAGGCCATTTTAGCACAGTTATGAACATGAAAATATTATAAACATCAATATAAAGACTTTTTATCTCATATTAATAAGATGAGAAGCACAATCTTATTTCAATTTCACAACAAGCGACCAACATCTCATCCCATACCCACTACAACTGACCAACACAGAATAGGGAGGCATCTTTATTGTCCATCGGAAACTTATAATACCTTATGTTAATATAACTGATAAAAATGACAAGTTAGTTATATCCGGGAAGGATACAAACGTAACAGTCTCACCCGGAGCATATGAGATTTCTTCAAATATCTTCCGAAATGCGCGTCTATGAAAGAACGGCAAAAAGGTTGATGAACCAAAAATATTGTCATAGACATTCAAAAAACATACTTCAAAATCAACGATTAAACTTAAAAAAACTACAGGTTGATTTCCAATGATAATTCTCATAGAGAGTTATGGGTTTCTCCTCAAAAGATTGAAACTAATGGACGTTTTACAGTTGAATGATTCATTCAAATATCCTCAGAATAAATCGGTATTAATTCACTGTGATTGACTGATGGTGCTTATTAATGATGAATAAAACAATACAATATTTTCTCAGCTCGCCATACTCAACCCCAATGGTATAATTCAATATGGGACCCAAAAATTTGGGTTTATCTCCCTGTTGTCAGAAAAACCATACACAGAGTAAAATTTAGGATAACCGTACAAATAATCGTATGATTTCTTTTAATGGAGAAGTTATATCCATCAGAATTCACCTACGTGAAAGTTTTCCAATAAAATAAATACGATGGCTTATTGTTGAGGAACACGAGGTGGGAAATATAAAATAATTACAGGGGATGGGATGTTCCTCCCCATACTACAAGGCGAAGGTATGTATCTTGGTAGAGGATTACTATAAACCTATGAGACAAAGGGGGTGTCGCGACATCAATTTCGAGGAGATGTAATTGATACTCTAAGGGTATCGGTTGTTTAACTATTCTTAACATAAGACCCCTAATTGGTCAACTGCTTCTGCTGTGGAATGTAGCAGGTGTATAGAGTATAAAAGATGCCCAAAAGAATCTCATAAATTAACAAGCAATAAAAGAAATAAGAAGGCAAAACTCATTGTCTCCCCAAAGAACGACAGAAAATAATCGA
Organism: Eptatretus atami; assembly: GCA_035128595.1. Lineage (NCBI taxonomy): Eukaryota > Metazoa > Chordata > Myxini > Myxiniformes > Myxinidae > Eptatretus > Eptatretus atami. The sequence continues at coordinate 15,175,167 of CM068958.1, read as the reverse complement.
ATACTTGGATCAGGGTTTCAAAAGTTTTAACATCTTTTTTCCTAAATAATGAACAAGTATGGAAGCATGATAGTATCTATGATTTGGATGATACTATTATTATCTCAAAACTCCACTAAAAAGGAAGATTACTCAGTAAATGCAAGACTGAACAACTGAAATACAAATGGTACAAAAGTTGAACTAAATTAATGCAACAAACCTATTATCTATCGAAAGTTTCTGTTGTGTAAATTACATTCACTAAGGCTGCGAATAACACAAACGCCACACTCGTAAATGATTTTCTCTCGAAAATGTTGATAGTGTTCGTTTGACATTGAACACAAGAAGTTGAAGCGGGTTGATTTGTCTCTGCTGTATCTGAAATGATGAAATTTACACTATTTCATCGGTGATAGAATGGGAAAGGGGCGTGGAAGGTTTTATATCCTGATATGTCAACCGGAACAAAACACAGGACCGCTGGGATATAATCAAAGGAAAGGATGTATAATGATATACAAAAGAGGTAATAGTCTTTACTGTGGCAGTCCTCCTTAAGGTATATTTTGGATTTTGTATCCCATGATAAAGTTCTGTTGGTCTTAAAATTAGATTTCACTACAAAGGAATGATAATGAAAATAGATTCTTTTTGGTTTGGTAGGTGCTTTTGTGTGAGCAGAATAAATTTGTAATTGATTGAAATGAGTTGGTATATTAGTGGATACTCCTAATCTGTAAAACAGCAGAGATGTGAATAGAAGACTTAACTCAAAGAAACCTCGGTGTATCATTACCTCAAACGAAGATGCAACACGTTAAACTCACAAACCATTACACGTGGGAATTTGGGTGTTCTGGGAAGGAAGCCACGAATCTGTGGATCATTTTTAAAAAGCCAGATGGTGTCTGGCTGATAAGAATAATCTTGAGTGATAATGCTAAGGTGAAACAACTCGTGTTTCTCTAGTGGCACATTTACCCACGAGATGATTGGAAAATTAATGGGAAAAAAAATGATTTTGCTGAAGCATACAAGGTCTTGTGACAAAAGGTGTGTGAAAGTAATGGAAATAAAGAACCTATTGGACTATGACAGATTTAAAAGTTTGATACAATCTAATGCGTTACCTGTGCTCAAAGAAAACTATAAAGTCTAATCGAGTGGTACTTCCCATACATTGAAAGGAGAGAGTGAAGGAAGTTGATGCATATTGTTTGCTTTTGAAGAAAGACATTACAGATTAACGATAATGGTGGTATGATTAGTCTCACTTAATCTTTTGTAAATAATTGTGAGTGCGCAAAGTACCAACTGGGTATATGTTAATCAAATCCAATCTTCATAAACTATCACTTGTGTTCAAAATCAAAAGCCTGTCCACGATTAACGTTAATACATCAGAGAAAAGGGAGCAGTAAGAATTGATGTTTTGCTTCCAGAGACACGGTTAAAATCCTTGAACGATACTGGCCTCACTTAAAATTAAAATGACAAAACCAATGTTGAAAAAATATTTCAATAGAAGCGAGTGGAGGATTCTCCCATTTCTAAATTCGTTATTTGCTGGTTTAAGTTGCGGTTGGAGCATGACGGGTGTATTTCAACAGCGTGAAAACTGCCAACGAAAGGAAGGCTCAAACTCCGGGATCAAAAGAATTGGAAAGAACATACAAAGCGTTGGGAGAAACAATTAGTGGAGGGGTGTAATTGTAGATTTGCTGTGAAAAACTTGAAGGTCTGCCTGATAAAGCGAGTTGCTTAGTTGAGATATGCTTTCTTCTATCGCACAAGCAGGTGTAAAAATTAATAAAAGGGTAATGCGTTATATCTTTCTAATAAATAAATGACATTGATGGTGCGGTTTAAAGAATTTTGGAAAGAATACAACATCAATTTACAACTTGTCAAATACTTGTAGGAAATTAAAAAATTCATTAATGTGGTTATTTGTATGAGGAGATAATTAACAAATGTGCCGAAACATACCAAAGAATATTATTATGGAACTTAGAAGATATAATGAGGAACGGTTCTCATTGGGTTTGTATTTTTAATAATCAAGACAAATATTATTTTGATAGTTTGGCTTCCACCACCTGTGAGTCATAAAATTCTTACAGAAGGTGTTTATCAAACATTTCAAAGTCCAGAATTAAATTCTAAGTGTTGGTCAATTATGTCTATATGTGGTTATTCACTCAACAAAAATAAAATTTTTATGACATTATTTTGAATCTAATATAATGATTATGTTGCGGGAAAGATGGTTCTATCTTTGGGTGATCCCAAGAAACTGGATAGTTGATTATCAAATTATTACACAAAAGACAGGCTGAACGACATAATATAATATAACCCAAATATATTAATATGAAAAATGCTTATAAATTAAAAAAATTCCAGCCCGCTGCCGCGAATGACTTCGTGAGATAAGTATTATCACAATAGATATCCAATTAAATAAAACGTGCTGTTGTATTCCAAAGTACAGGAAAGTGTTGATTTTATCTCAGGTCATACGATTCACATCGAATTTAAAATAAATTTTATATAAAGAAGGGCGTATGATTTGTATGGAGAATGAAACAATGGGGTATGATATGAATGATTTAGTATAATTGGTCATTTTAAATTTAACCGTCGAAGACCTGGAGCAATTAAATCAGTCTCCTAAGGAAGAATATTATCACTTGTATAGAGAATGAGTTTTGTTGGAGCCACGATTAGTAAACAAAACAAATAAAAGAATTTAATAAGGGTAAAATATAATAATGGTTTTGCCCTTGTTTTTTCAGTGTGAACAACAGAAAAACGGATTAATATGTATAAGTAGCGGAAATACAAAATGATTTAACTATGGGAAGATGGGAGGTGTATTCGTGTCATAATATTATTCAACTATATTTCTATAATAAATGACGGCAAGAAGGCTTCAAGAAAATTTATCATTCTGTGTCCAAGCATCCTTCAAGAAAAGGGTTTTTCGCAGTTTTATAATATGTTCTACAACATAAGAATGATGTATTTTCATAAAGATTGGCTTTATGCTGATGTTGATAAACCGACAACTTTGAATTACAAAATGTTAAATAATGAAAAAATTAAAAGTTAAGGAGAAAACGAAAGGCTTCTTTTAGAATTCAAAAGAATTGATTGGTTTTTCCTGTTGTAAAAAAAATTATTTTGGATACAGGGATAACAGAAATTCCTGATGAATTTATGTATGTATTCTATTGGGTTGTAACGATTCAGTATGGTAGGGCGAGAAGGAGTTGAATAGACAGAAGAGGAGGAGAGGAGAGAAAGAAAGAGAAGAGAAAGGAGGAAGAGAGAAGAAAGGAGAAGGGAGGAGAGGGAGAAGGAGGAGAGGAGAAGGAGAAGAAGAGAGAGAGAGAGGGAGGAAGAGGAGAGAGAGGGGAGAGGGAGGAAAGAGCCGAGACAAATAAATATCAAAATATGGAAACCAGTGAGATTCAAAAAAGATTGGTGGTATTACAGAAATAACTCAACCCACCGAGGAGGAAAACAAAGAATGACAAGTCTATTTGCAATGATTTTCTTCAAAGACTATTACATCGTCAAGCTATTCATTTTAATTCATTTTTTCTTGAATAAATGGAGGAGAGAGTGAGCATTTCTAAGGATTCTTTATGTTTAAAAATTAGTTCAATGGCATGTTGGAAACTAAAAAGAGGTTTTTGCACTATGCAGAATTTTTTCTCATTAAAAATGAGTTATTGGTCTCAAATGTAAAAGAAACTAATACTAAAAATATGTCATATATTTAAAAGTAAAAAATAACAGGGTTATACAAAAAGGTATATGTTCGTGTGTGGTTCAAAAAAATCAATTTATCTCCAAACACAAACTCGGAGGGAAATACAAAAGTTTGGATCAGGAAGTAATTTACAACTACTGGAATACCAGGGATTACATCTACCAGGGTATTCTTTCTGTGGTCCATGGCACAACTTGGATAAAGTTAGATGAGGCGACAATCCTAAACCATGGAGTAAACCTATCAATTAGGGTGATAAGTTGCATGAGAACACGATATTGATTATGGGAATACCACAACTTTAGAAGAAAAAGCATAAGCCGATAGAGAAATGTTGTATAATTTTCTCTGAACAAAATCCAACCTTGAGAGAAAAAGTGATCGGTTCATCGTGAAGAAGATGATCGTGCTTAAATTGAAACTGGACTTGAAATTCAAAAAACTTATAGACTCTAATGATGTCATTAAGATGAGAAGCAATTAGCTGATGAATTACATAAACAATATTCACAAAGTTTGTAGAGGGAAGTTTATTCCAAGGGAAGTTGATTATATCTGCGGCTCCGCTGATTGATTTGAACTCAATAATGATAAGGGGTACAAGTATGCTTTAACCGTTATTGATTTGAGGAGTAGATACGCATGGGTTGTACCATTAAAAAACAAACAGGTAATACTCTTTGTTAGCCTTTCAACAGATATTTAACTGAAGTAGAGGAACCTAAAAAATTGTGGACTGTGGGGTAGGAGTTTTATAAACCAAACATTTATGAATTTCTCAAAAATAACAGTATTACATTATACAGTACCTTAATGAGGAAAGGCGGTTGTTCTTATGAACGTTTTAATCGTACCTTTAAAAGAGAGACTAATATAAAAAAATTCACAACAACTCGCGTTCACACAATGGTTCTTTTTATTCAGGGTATTGTGCGTTAAGATAATAACAGATTCTACGTCACACAAATATGAAAACCTCAGAAACATTACAAAATTAAAATATGAAAGAGATTAATGTCAGAAAACCTAAGTCAAGTTTCGGTGATATCGTAAGAATATACAGTTGGAAATCTCATTTTGAAAAAGGTTTTACTGATAGATGGACGAAAGAACTTTTTAATTGTTTCTGTAATAGAATACGGTCTTGGACCTTAGTAAGATATATGTTTAGAAGGGGAAGAATTTTAGGTTCATTTTATTCACAAAGAATTACAAAATTACAAAGATAAATGAATTTTTTTTTGACCCGCCCCTTTTTGACTCCACCCACCACAAGCCCCGCCCACACAAACCCACACAAACCCACCACACACAACCCACACAAGCTCCACACAAGCTCCACACACACACAGCTCCACCCACATTCATCATATTCAACATAATTATGCAATATAGTTAATTAGTCCCCACACACAAACATGTTTATTTAATTAAAATTATCCACTCATCCACCCATCCACCGCATCTCTTCACCCATCGCATTGATCCACACAAACCTCATCACATTCGCCCCTCCCACATAGCTCCACCCACACAAGCCCCTCCCCACACGAAGCCCGCCCACAACAAGCCCCTCCCCCCTCATCCCCTTTGACCACCCACACAAGTCCCTCCCACACAAAGCCCCTCCCACACAAGCCCCTCCCAACCGAAGCCCGCCCCACACAAGCCCCTCCCCCCTCATCCCACACGAAGCCCTTCCCACACAAGCCCCGCCCAACACAAGCCCCCCCACACGCCCACCACACACGCCCCACACCCACAAGCCCGCCCACACAAGCCCCTCCGCCCCCCCTCCCCTGTGCGCCCCACCTTTGACCCACCACCTCCCTCATCCCACCCCCACCTTCCCCACACACACACGGGGAGGGGAGGGGGTGGGATGAGGGAGGTGATGGTTCATTGGGGGGAGCGCCACTACCCCTTCATGTCTTGATTCTTTTTTTATAATTCAAAATCCAAGTTAATTGTAACAAACAATATTAATCATCAATATTGAAACAAATATTAAATATTCATTTGCGAGAATGTATATCTTTCCAGCAATCTTCTTCAGTGTCTTGTGATTCGGAAACCAGACACCATATTGCTGTTTGAACAAAAAGTGTGATAATATTAGGTTTTATAAAAGATATTACATGGTAATCATTAATAAGCCTGGTTGTTGGTTCTCAGTTCAAGCTCGTTGACCACTGAATTTAACCACACCAGGAGGCCGACTCAGCCTTGTATCCTTCCGAGGCCAATAAAATGAATTCGGTGGTACTGCATACCGCGTCCAAACTAAGATGCAACCACATAAGGCGAACATATCCAAAGAAGAGTTGATATAATAAAAGAATAAATAACAAATAACTAAATAATAATCAGAAACATTACCTCCAGAAAATTCAGTGTTGTATCAGATTGGTCAACACCTTATTGTTGTGTGATCGAGCTGAAAAAAAAATAAATAATGAGTCAAGGGTATAATGGGAGAGACCCAGATAGAGAGAGGTAGTAGAAGCAGAAGAGAGACAAACAGGAGAGAGAGAGAGAGATACAAAAGACAGACAGGAAAGATACAGAGAACAAACAGACAGGGGACAGAGACAACGCACCACGCCACGCCACACACACGCACACGCACGCACACACACCTACACAGACACACACATACATACACATAATACACACACCACACATAACACACATACAAACACACATACACGCACACACACACACAAACACACGCACACACACACGCACGCACACACCCCTGCGCGCAACACACACACACACACGCACACGCACGCACACACACATTACACAGCACACACACACACAAACACCATACACGCACCACCACCACACACACGCACGCACACACAAACACCGCCACACACACGCACGCACACACACGCGTGCGCGCACACACAACACACACACACACACACACACACACAACACACACACACACCGCAACATACATACATACAATAATACACACACATACAAACACAACCGCCACACACACACACACGCACGCACCACAAACACACGCACACACCGCACGCACACACACGCACGCGTGCGCACACACACACACATAACACACACACACACACACACACGCAAACACACACACACACAACACACGTCTCCGACGTTGTTTAATTCACTCGAGATCAGTGGCCTTGATAATCTTCGGCCCAGTTCATTACATATGTTTTTCAATTCTCTTCTAAATCACTGACTTCATCAATAAGGGCAATTTATCTCATCGACCTCATCGTCAAATGTAAATTCCACGGTCATTCCAGGCACCTCGCCACAAAACAAAAAATATTTAGCATTATCACGATGATATTTATAATCATTGCTTCATCGTTCAAAGAGACTAAAACCCATACAAAAAACGGTTAACTCAAACTTTGTAGTGAACTGTTTGATCTTCATCGGAAGAGAGACAAGTCATGGCCCTCCAGTTTTTTTTACCATTGGTACAAGAGGTAAAGATCAGAGGGCTTGAATAAGACGTCGTGTGAAGTCATAAGTCTTTGTTCATTCTCTTCTCAGTGATCGAACCTCTACAGAGAATTAATTCCATGCACCTCGTGCGTGATATATAAATGCTTCTTCTTCCTGCCTGACCTGCCACGGAAAAAAAATATATATCAGAATTATCACGATTTCAATATATAATCACTTGCTTCATCGTCAAGAGGGAGCCCATACACAAACTAACCAGCTTTGTGTGAGCTGTTTTGTTCGTTGGAAAACGATCGTGATGGCCTCAGTTGTAAAAATGAAAATCTGTCTGCAGAAGAACTGTCTGCGAATCCCTATAAGGCAAGCGATGGAGGAATTTCCAGACATCGGGTGTGGCACAGAAAGACGCTTCTGGTTGAGACAGCTTGGAAAATAATTGGGCGAGTATATTCCTTGTATGAATTCATTTCGAAACATACTTAAAATGCTTGATAAAACTTGATTTAATTACTTGCTTGATTAAACTTGAAGCTTACGTAATTAAACTATGTTTTAGCCTGTCCGTGTTCGAATTGGTTATAGATAAAACCGACGAGGTGTTCGATCCACCAATAGTTCCTGGTTTTTTCACAGCACGACGATGTCGAAAAAAAAACACTTCCTCATTTTACCAGCACGACCGTGTCGAACAAAAAAAAACACTTCCTCATTTACCAGCACGGACCGTGTCGAAAAAAAAACACTTCCTCAGTTTAACAGCACAAACTGAAAACATTTAAAAAAACTAGTTATGTGTGGTTTATACAAAAAATATATACAACATGAGTGGTCAGATGAGATCATAAGAGAAGTTTATCATTTCTGATGGCCACAAAAGGGGTATCTTGAAAAATATAAGATTCAAATGTTTTGTTTTTAAATATTTTAATGGGGTATTGTGCAAAGAAAATTAAACTATTGAAGGAATATGAGAATGAACAAATGTTTATAGGTTCAATGGTGAGCTAAACAATATGCATTGTGATTGAAAATGGTGTCCCTCGGCTTACCAGGTTTCAGATATCTCTTCAGAATCACCTTGAACAACACATTACTACGTTGCTACTTGAACCAATCCTTTATCTTGTCACATTGCGTTATCTTGAATAGATGCCTAGTGTTAAAAGGGGAGACAAACAAATTACCTTGGATAAAGGCGGTGTATTTAGGGGAAAAAAAATGCTGAAATCCACTGAAAAATCCCCCCATTCATTTACATGCGGGAAAGTGAGCCAGATCGTAGTATCCACCCTACTTATATGTTAATTTATATATGTTATATATATATGTTATATATATATATATACTGTATTATATATTATATACATATATATATATAGTATGACCGAGCATTGACCGCCAGAGGAGCAGTAGAGTCGGCTCCACGAACACACCGAATGAGGTCGCGCCTTTGGATAAGTTCCGAATAGGCCATGGGTCCCTTACTGGACATGAATCGCCACTAATTCGACCCACGTGGGTAGGGCAATTGCCAACTTCAATTATACCGAATTACCACTGGCGGACAAAGCGTACCGGGGGGAATTCAACCCTCGACGGACCTTGAGCGGAACGAGCCGTTTACCGAAGCCTGAACCGTGTAGTAACCCAGCGGAGATTGCCAAGGCCCGTCGGACCAAATGAACAGTTACCGGCCCGACGGCCTCGCATTTCTCAATATACACACCATGCCAGCCAATGAAAGAAACACAGAAACGAGCTGGAACATTTAACAAAAGGCATATTTATTTATAATGGGCGGCAGGGAGCACGCAAAAGCCAAAGTTAACCGAATAAATGAAGATAGCAATTTATGTACAAGACTTATGCAGTTTTACTTAATAGCACTGGTGCCCAAACATACACACACATACACCCAAAAAGAAACGGACCCGTCAGGTCTTTATTGGCAGGTCAGAGCCATCTTTGACCTTTCCGCCTCGTGCGGTCTTCGACGATCCGGTGTGGCAGGACTCGAACCTGCCACAGCAATGCCACTCCAACCCAGGCAGGCAACCTCGCAGGACAGGCACGCAGGCAAACAGCGCCACAAGAGAAAGACGCTCTGTTGACGGCCCCAGGAAGGCGACAACTGGCTCAGAAGACACCAACGTCTGGAGACGAAGACCAGAGACAGATTCCTCCGAAAGACCAGAAGACCAGAAGAACAACCACTTCTACCTTTGGCCCACGCGCGTTCTCTGTATTCCCACGCTCGCACTCCCTCATTGCAGAGAGGAAACGCTCTATCCCATATTTGGAGCCAAACCAGGAAAGAAACGCTTGTGTGCCATATTTGGAGCGAAGCCAGAGCGCAACGTTGTGCCCAAATTTGGGTGAAGCCAGCACACCAACTCCAGAGAAACCCCGCCTAGCACACTGGGACTCGCCCCACATACGTGCTGAACGCACGCGTGCACGGTGGGTGCCGCCGTGGATGATGCGTGGAAGAAGACGAGGGCAGGCCGTTGTTGGTGTGGTAATTTAAATCCTAACTATCAAAATAACTCACAGCGCACGATACAATTATTCACCCATCTAAACATAGGACGCTACCCTAACTAGAACACATACCGATATACGGATCTAAAGGACCTGGCTGTTGTGTGCAGGTAAGCTTCCAAATTCACAACAATATATGTATATGTATGATGTATATGTAATATGTATGTATGTATGTATAATGTATGTATGTATGTATATTATGTATGTATATAACAGGGGCCTGCAAAAAGTAGGTATACAGTAATGAAAACAAGATACATCCTTACTGTATACCTACTTTTGCGCCCCCTCTATATGTATATATATCATATTTATATGTATCTAATGTATGTATATATATATATTATTACATAAATAATAATATATATACTGTGATATATAATATAACTAGATATATATATATATATTGAATCTGGAAGCCTTGTGCACACAGACAGACATCCGTCCCCGTAGCTTAGTTATTCGAAAAGTACGTGTTTCTGTTAGCGTCCCGTCCCGGTCTAATGGGAATTAAATATACATGCGGCTGTGAATTATTTGATGTTATGATTTGAATACATCATAATCTTCTACAACAACACCAGCATCACCCTCACCTCCATCTCCTCTGGCAACGCCATGGCGCATGTGCTGGGGCGAGTTCAAGAGGCAGCCGCGCGGTGACCCTCGACCATCAGCGTGCAAGGAGTGAGTGGCCGTCGTTCAGCCATCAGACACCCGCACGGTGGGAAAGGCGGGTACCGCGTGACGTCACATGCCCCGAGCCAATCAACGAACTTAGCGACCCTTTTGACCAATGACAGAGGCGTTCGAACGCATTTGCCGTCCAGTGAGTTTTGTGTCCAAAACCGTCCAGTGAGGAAGGCAGGTAGCGAGGAGGCGTCCCCTTCCCCCCCCCCCCCCGGACAAGTGTGAAATAGGTTGCGGCTCGATTTGGACAGTGGGAGTGTGGTGTGTCGGGAAGAGCGCGAAGAGAAGAACAAGGGGAATGTGTTGTCGCTCGGTGTGAACGCATCGCTCAAATTCTGATCGCATCTCGCTGGCGCCTGCTTCTTTCTGACTTGCATCTCGCTGGCGCCTGGTTCTTCTGATCGCATCTCGCTGGAACCTGGTTCTTGTGATCGCATCTCGCTGGCCTGGTCTCTGATCGCATTCTCGCTGGCGCCTGTTTCTGTGATCGCATCTCGCTGGGCCTGTTCTTCTGATCGCATCTCGCTGCGGCCTGGTCTTCTGTGCATCTCGGCTGGTGCCTGCATTCTTCTGATCGCATCTCGTGGCGCCTGCGTTCTTCTGACCGCATCTCGACGCTGCGTCTGTATCGCCTCGTCTCAGCCAAACCGCACGAGGCGGGAAGTCATGTCCTTCTGGGATATCTGTGTGTGTGGGTGTTATTTTTGGGCCCGTCTGTAAGTAGAAATCGTTTAAGTGCTTGCTCTTTGTACATTGCATGACTACTATTCGGTGTAATCCTGCTCTGTGTTTTCCCTTTCCCTATTGTAAATAAATCCCCTGTTAAATGTATCAGTTCGTTTCTGTGTTTTCCTTCATTGTTTAACACAGCGGTCTGTTGCGGAATTAAAGAGGCCGTTGCTGCTGTAGAAAGGTACATTTGGACACGACGGACCTCGGTGACTATCCGCTCGGGTTAGCGCACGGTCGAGCACGGAAACGAACTCGTCCCTGTTTCGAAGTTCCGTCGAGGGTTGTGAATACTCGGTTAGTTCGCACATGGGCCTCTGGTATTTGAAGTTTGGAAATAACTCTGCACCACGTGGTTGATTTATTGACGATTTACTGGTAATGTAAGGGACCCGTACCCTCGGAGTTTTCCTAAAGGTAATCTAGATTTCCGGAGTGTTCGGTAGAGCCGACCCTACTGCGCCACCTAGCGGTCGTGCTCGCAGCCGATACTGGCCCTCCGACAACAAATGTGTCAGTGAGTGATTCGGCCCCGCGGCCTCCGTTAGAGAAATTCACGGGATTCGGATCAGAGGTAGGGAAGCAACCCCCCTCCCCCCTACATGTCTAACCAAGACAGGCTGAAGCAGGTGGGTAGCGAGGTAGTGGTAGACGAACCCATGTCCAGGACACCACCCCCAATCGCAGAAGACGTGCCCCCAACAACAAGCTCAGAGGTCCGAAAGCGGGCCAGGGGGCGTATGCCAACCCCCCCCCCCCCCACTCCTGTCAATTTCCTCCCCGATCCTGGCTGTTCCGGCACACCATCATGGCGGATCGGCTCCGCCAGTCATTTGACATGAACCAGTTGGGGGAAATGTTATATGGGAATGATGGAAGAAATGAAAGGAATGAAACTACACGCAGGCACTGAAGGAAAGCGATATGCAAGAGAAATGACACAAATGCGGCGAGGATGAAAAACAAGAATGGTTGCAAAATGCGCAGGCACTGAGGGGCGAAGCAAACGCAGAGAGCGGAAATGGCAGAGCATGGGGCTTGAACTCCAAGCGCGGGAAAGAGGACAATGATGAGGGCATAAGCGGCATGAATGGCTGCCACGTGCGGAGCGACCGACGACGAGAGAGTGGCAACGGCTGTCCGGCCCGCAATGGGGCAGGTAAGGAGGACGTGCGGACAAAATAACTACGTTGGACGGGCGGTGGACAAATAGGACAGGGATGAAAGAGGTAAAAAAAAAAAAAAGACAAGGCAATTAAAAGAGGGAGATGTAAATAACACGACGGCGATAGAGAAGTTAAAAGAAAGGCCAGCAGGAAACAAGGGGGGAGTTGGAGGCCGTAAAGAGGAATGCAAATTGAGACATGAAGAAATGACGGGGAGCGTAGAGAGATGGACCGAAAGTTGAGACGAGACGCGGGAAATGGGAGAACGACTGGAAACATCATGGATTGAGACGAAGGAAAATTGGCGAGACACAAGAAGAAAATAGTAGGCGAGAGGGCGAATTAAAAGTAAAGGCTGATTAAAGGTAAATTAAATAAAGTAATGCCTGCGTACGTGGCGATCGCGTGGGACCGGCGCGGTTACCGAAATAAACTTTACACGGCGCAAGAAGGCTTGCCACACCGGTCTCCCGTCTGGATCGGGTCCGTCCATTTCTATGCTGCACTCAAAATGCCATGACAACTCACATTCTGCATACACTCCGGTACAATCTACTGGGGGCCTGTATTAGGCCAATAGACCCCAAAAATCTCTGCCCCACCCCAAACTCGGCATGCACGCCCTCGCGTCATGCAACCGTCCTCCTCGTGTTCGGTCTCAACCGGACTCACCTGGTCGCCATCTGCTTCAGGAGCGTATTTTCTCCCTCTGTTCTTAAGGGAGACCATCCTGCCTTGCATCGGGTCTCGAAATACTTCCACCAGCTCCATTTTTATATCCTTACCTTCCCCTCCATCTGTGCTTGCGAGCACTTTATTCATTTTCCTCAAATCTAATGGTTGGAATCAATTCAGCACCCCAAAAACCCCAATTGACATCCCACAAGTCAATATTGCGCCAAAGTTTAATTTTCCGATTTTTTGCGCCAGGCCTCTGAGCACCCACTTTGATGCCTCCCCAGAATCACAAGGATTTGGTTTGCATAATTGATAGGTGTTATAGACACTAAGTGAATACGTGGTGAAGAAATTTTTTGGTTAAGCAATTATTTCACAGTGGTCAAACAATTTGTCTAAAATTCCCTAACTAAGTTACCCCACCCCAAGTACGGTCAGTATAATTTAGTTAGTGGTTAGTCAAGATTTACCAAAAGAGTCGTTCTTATGTTGGTGGTCGTATGAAGCACGAAACCCATTTGGAGGGGTGCAGGAAGTCCATGGACGCGGCTGGGAGCGTGGCTTGGCAAGGTGAAGTTTGAAGTAAGAGCACCTCCGGACACTCGGACAGTCGGCCAGAGTAGGCCAAGGGTCCAAGGGACCGGGATAGTGAGTGGCCACGGGCGACCCCCGGAAAGGACCAAAGGGCCAAAATGCCACGTGGGCATCCGGAGGGGGGCAATCCGGAAAGGGCAACCCACGCGTTATAGGGAGCTGGTACGGCTCGAGACAGCTCTCCAGGCGCCGGCAGGTGCCGTAGTTAGAGTCCGGCAGGAGGGAAATCCATGCTAAGTGAGCACATGCTGCCCAGCCACAAATTGTGCAAGGACACGAGTTGAAATTTGAAGGGCGTAGGCCAAATTATAATGGACACCAACACAGCGACGAGGAATCATGGTTGTTGAAACCATAGTTTTAAAAGTTGACAGCGTTTAAAAAGCCCGTGCGGGGGGCGGGGGGGTAGTTTAAAGTTAATAAAGGATATGGTAGTTAGGAAATGTACCCCTTCGCACCATCCATCCCTTCGCTCTCCGTTGGCCGCTGGACCCACCTTGGGTAAGATTGCTGAATTCTTAGGAGGCCATTCTGAGGCTTTGTTGGGCCTCGAGACAGGACGCTAGCCTCTTCCCTATTCCCCTCCAAGACAGGAACTTAGGGGTTGGGAGTATATGGACAGGATAGGTCAGCCGGACAAGGACAATAGGAGGGTTAGGGATAAGTAATTATAGAGAAAAATAAATTAAAAAAATAAAATAAAAAGGGGCTAAATTTTGTTTGTTGTTGCAAACTAAGGGAGTGGGTATGGACAGAGACAGGCAGGGGCCATGGGTTGGGGGGAGACCATAGGTTAGGTCCGAGCCCGTTTTCGGGGCGGCCAGCACCACCGCACTCCCTCCACAAATCTGATGGAACCATGCCCGAGGCCGGCCAGCTTCACATGCCGGCCTGTTGTGCTGTATCGCCTGTTCCGCATGGCCTTGCCTTGCCATGCCTTATTCGCCTGCCTCTGCCATAACCCCATGCCTGCTACCCTGTTTGCATTTGCCCCATGTCACCATCCAACCATGTGCGCCAGGATCATCCAGGAAGTGTTTTGCAAGGACTGCCCTGCAGGCAGCCCCATCATTCATCACTCTTTGTGTTTTTGCATCCTGTCCATTTCCATTCCATGAGCCAGAGACTGCATTGAGCAGCCTGGCCACCTCTTCTGCATAAAGGCCTCTTCAAATGGCCTGTGGGCGGCGCATGGCCTGCCGTGTTAGGGTGAGTTGCCTCCAGCAGCTGGGCGTTTGAAAGAAAGAAAAAAAAAGAGAAGAAGTTCACTGAAACAAACACAAGGGGGACCTTTTGAGCAGGCCCTGAGGATGTCTGACCTTCAGCTGCTATGCACTCACCCACACAAAACTGTTGACTTTGCTGTGCCTTTTCCCCACAGATCACAGGTCCTGGCCATGGTAGTGTAAATAGAATAAGGTAAAATTGTAAATATTGTTACGGCTGTGGAAATTCGCATTACACCATTCAGGTCCCGTAGTGAGATATATTTCTGAATACATGTGTAGTTAGCTCCAAACCCGCTGTTTAGAGGAATTAATGTGATCATTCGGGCTGCGATCTCTTCAGTATAGCCGTTTTTCTTTATCTCTCGTTATTTTGAGCTCCACCTGCACGGCTCCGCCTGCCAGAGGCCCCCTCCCCGCATCTCCCCCCGCCGTTGAAGAGGCTACCGGCGTTCCTATTCATTTTCATTTTTATTGGAAGGGCGCCAAGCGGGCATTCCTCGCCCCCCCCGAAAAACAGAGGAGGAGAGGGAACGAGAGGACACGCCCCGCTTCGAGTGCCTTCGAAGGGGGCGGAGCCAAAAAAGGGGCGGAGAAACAGGGCAGGCCCGGCAGTATAAGGCGCGGCGAAGCAGGAGGAAACGGAGGAAGGGAAAGAGAGAGTTTGTTTACTTCGTGTGCTTCGCCCCCGCTGGTTGCTGTCTCTTCCTGCTGTCCTGCTGCTCTGCGGCTGCTCTGGTCCTGCTATCCGTGGGTCGGTGCAGATCCGAGGCGTCGAGAGGCCGGTACGTCGGCAGCGCGAGGCGCGCCGAGAGGCCCGCCAACCACGCTCGGTCGGGGCACGAGCACGCAACGGGCGCCAAGGACTCAGCACAAAAAGGGAGTCGCACTTCCATTTCTTTTGGGTTTTGTGTAAATGTGTGTGTGTGGCGCCAGTCCGGCAAGTAGTATTGTGTAAGTGGTCCGTGTGTCGCGTATCGGTGGTAGCTCTGCGTTTGAATTGTTGTTGTTGGAATTTGCTTTTTGTGTTTTATTTGCTGTGAATACTTGCTGTCTTATTGTGCTATTGGTATAAATTAAACGTGCTTGTTGAATTGTTCCCCGTCTCGCTGCGTCCTTCCTTTGTGGGTTTCCATTGAACCACTAACGGGTACGTAATGGCTAATACGCCCGATAAGTAATCAGGAACCGTCGAGGCCGACGTAACACCGCTCGGTTATCCCGATAGCACGGAACGGATCGCTTAAGCGGCCCGTTGTCCGAAGTCGACCTGCGGCGAGGTGCGGTCGCCCGGTTTACCATCCGCGTGGGTACTTAGGTAGGTCGAGTTTGGCGAACAACCCTATCCCGCGCGGGTGGCGATTGGCACGATCGTGGTGAGGCCGAAAGGCCCACCCGTGACTGGATCCCGGCGTTAGTCCGAGAGGTCACGACAGAATTGTCCGTCCGGTGGCGAGGCGGTCGCGATTCGAGTCACTGGCCGATCGCACGCCGGCGGGCGCGAATTCGCAACAATATTTGCAACCCACCTTGTGTTTTGGTTAGCGCCAGCAATTTATTTAAGTTGTCCGAGTGAGTCTGATAGTTTAGTTACGCAGCGCACTTGGTTATTTATTTTTGGACATGTATACAAATGTCGCACTCAGGAACCATAGGTAAAATGTACGAGTGGAGAAAACCTACACCTGCATGGCAAACGAAAATTTGACGACTCGGACGAGTCTGTAAAAAGGGGAGGGGTAGTGTTACGAATTTGGAAGCCTTGTGCACACAGACAGACAGCAATCCCCAAGTTTAGTTATCTCGTAAGTATGTGTTTGTAGTTAGGGTCCCCTACCTGTGTCTAACGGGAATTACATGTGTGCACTGCGGAGTTTCTTTTACAACAAATCTCCTTCACTTCACTTCGCACACCGACGCCATTGCCCACGTGCGTTTGACACGTACGTGGGCGGAGATTTTCATCGCCTCAGCTCCAATTCCACCCTTGTCCAATCTCGCACAGAGGGCGACTTTCCCACGACACCCCGGCCAATGAGGTTGAGATGCCACAGAGGCGACTTCCCGACACCCCGGCCAATGAGGTGAGATCCGCACAGAGGTGACTTTCCCACGACACCCCGGCCAATCAGGGTTGAGATGCCACAGAGGGCGACTTTCCCACGACACCCCGGCCAATGAGGGTGGAGACCGCCTCAGATGGCGATTTCTCACCCCGGACAAGAAAGATATAAAGGAACGCCAGGCTGGGGAGGTTGGTCGTCTTGGGGGTCGCGGGTCTTGGTGCTGGCTGGTTCGTCTGGCCTGGGTCATCGTCGTCTCTGATCTTCTCCTTGGTCTTGGTTATTGGTGCGTGGCCGATTGGAGAGCGCGGTACCTTGTGCTTGGAGCGGCATTGTGACCTCATGTTCTGGAAGTATATCATGATTGCCTTTGCCCCAGTAGTTTGACAGCTCGCCCGACTCCAAAAAAATCAAAAATCGTGCAACACCATTTTGTGAGGCTTGGGGTCAGTCCATGCCCAATGCAATTTATATTACCCCGGTAAAAAACCCCGATGTATTATATTTGCACATCAGTAGTACGCATGTTTTTGCTTCAAGTATGTATGTCCAGTGCCACCTGGTTATTTTTATTATTTCCGGGCCGATATCGCAGCAATCTGTGCATGATATATGAAGGACGAGGAGAGTGAACGGCAGCACCTCGTCGACAGGTCCTGAGGAGGAAGAATCTGAGGCAGAGGATGGTGATCACCTATATACAGTGGGAGAACAAGTATTTATACACTGCCGATTTTGCAGGTTCCCACTTACAAACACGCAGAGGTCTGTAATTTTTATCATAGGTACACTTCAACTGTGAAAGACGGAATCTAAAACAAAAATCCTGAAAATCACATTGTATGATTTTAAAATAATTACTTTGCATTTTATTGCATGAAATAAGTATTTGATACATCAGAAAAACAGAAC
This sequence comes from Eptatretus atami, assembly GCA_035128595.1. Lineage (NCBI taxonomy): Eukaryota > Metazoa > Chordata > Myxini > Myxiniformes > Myxinidae > Eptatretus > Eptatretus atami. The sequence goes on along the minus strand of CM068958.1, from coordinate 15,157,328 downwards.
TTAATATTTGGTACAGAAACCTTTGTTTGCAATTACAGAGATCAGATGTTTCCTGTAGTTCTTAACCAGGTTTGCACAGACTGCAGCAGGGATTTTGCCCACTCCTCCATACAGAATCTTCTCCAGATCCTTCAGGTTTCGGGCTGTCGCTGGGCAACACAGACTTTCAGCTCCCTCCAAAGATTTTCATTGGTTCAGGTCTGGAGACTGGCTAGGCCACTCCAGGACCTTGAGATGCTTCTTACGGAGCCACTCCTTAGTTGCCCTGGCTGTGTGTTCGGGTCGTTGTCATGCTGGAAGACCCAGCCACGCCCCATCTTCAATGCTCTTGTTGAGGGAAGGAGGTGTTGGCCAAGATCTCACGATACATGGCCCCATCCATCCCCCCTCAATACGGTGCAGTCGTCCTGTCCCCTTTGCAGAAAAGCATCCCCAAAGAATGATGTTTCCACCTCCATGCTTCACGGTTGGATGGTGTTCTTGGGTTGTACTCATCCTTCTTCTTCCTCCAAACACGGCGAGTGGAGTTTAAACCAAAAAGCTCTATTTTGGTCTCATCAGACCACATGACCTTCTCCCATTCCTCCTCTGGATCATCCAGATGGTCATTGCAAACTTCAGACGGGCCTGGACATGCGCTTGGCTGAGCAGAGGGACCTTGCGTGCGCTGCAGGATTTAATCCATGACGCGTAGTGTGTTACTTATGGTTTTCTTTGATACTGTGGTCCCAGCTGCTTCAGGGGCCTCTGTCATTGACCAGGTCCTGCCGTGTAGTTCTGCGCTATCCTCACCTTTCTCATGATCATTGAGGCTCCACGAGGTGAGATCTTGCATGGAGCCCCAGATGAGGGAGATTGACTGTTATCTGAACTTCTTTCCATTTCTAATAATTGCGCCAACAGTTGTTGCCTTCTCACCAGCTGCTTGCCTATGTCCTGTAGCCCATCCAGCCTTGTGCCAGTCTACAATTTTGTCGCTGATGTCCTTCGACAGCTCTCTGTCTTTCCATTGTGGAGAGGGTGGAGTCTGATTGTATTGAGTGTGACAGCTGCCTTTTATGCAGATAACGAGTTCAAACAGGTGCAGTTAATACAGGTAATGAGTGGAGAATGGGAGGGCTTCTTAAAGACAAAACTAACAGGTCTGTGAGAGCCGGAATTCTTACTGGTTGGTAGTGATCAAATACTTGTTTCATGCAATAAAATGCAAATTAATTATTTTAAAATCATACAATGTGATTTCAGGATTTTGTTTTAGATTCCGTCTTTCACAGTTGAAGTGTACCTATGATAAAATTACAGACCTCACGTGCTTTGTAAATGGGAAAACCTGCAAAATCAGCAGTGTATCAAATACTTGTTCTCCCCACTGTAGCTCGCATATCTGGGTCGCTGGAGAGGACTCGCCTTCTGGGTCTGGCACCTCAGTGACGCGGCTGCCTGTCCCATCGAGTCACGTCGCCACTGCGTCTCTGGGTGGTGTCCTGGCATTGTTTGGTATATCTGATTGAATGTGCTGTTTTAACGTACCCAATTTTGTTCAATCCTACACTAATGCGGGAGAAGGGATCATTCCCCTCCCATCCCCACTTTCCCTCAAGTCCACCTATCAAATGCACGTCCAGAAAACCCTCTTCCCCCTCCCTCCCCAATCCACCTCGTCCCCCCCCCCCCCCCGAGGTGTTCCTAGCTCTCTCCATTCTTTTCGCTCTCCTCCATTTCCTAGCTCCCCCTCTCCTCGCTCCACCTCAACCCCCACCCCCCCCCCCCCCCGGTCTTAATATTCCTGTCAGTGAAGCGACTGATTGTATTTGCTTGTTAATAACAATAAAAAAAATTGATCAGAAACATGATTATGCTGCTTTAATTTTGCATTAAAGAATGTCTGAGAATGAAACAAATTTAAGGTTAAAATTACAAAATTTCCCCACCATGGGAGGTGAAAAGGGACAACCCGCCGGCCCCGTCGCAGACCCTTCCCCCTCGTTCATTTCGCTTCCTCGCATCACGGGATCCTCTCCACCCTGCGTCCTTTTCTTCTCTCGTTGGCAGTTATGGAAAGTTTGCCATATTGCGTACATAATAAATCGATGTCTCCAGGGTCGGCACTGTGTTGTTGCTGGAGTGACGAATCTGCTTCCGCGAAACCCCCAATAAGTGCTTGTTTGTGTCTGGTGGTTGTTTTATCACGGATTTTACCGTTATCCTCCTCGGATCGAGAGATGGGGGTTGAGGAAGTTGAAGCCCATACCTCTGGACTGCAAAACACACCTTCCGATTGTCCAGGTAAAGATGACAAGTTCGAATAGCATGTTGGGAACACGTGGTAATGATGTTGGGCCATCGTGACGAGTCCTTCGTACAAGGACCACTGAGACTAGAACCTTCCTTTGTGTTAAGATCGACCTGTCCAGGTACATCACCTCATAAGGTGATGTTCTTATCGTGGAAATCGGTGTACCATCGCTGTGGAGAACATAGGGGGGTCATGTTAGTCGTGTCTTCAGTGCAGGTGAGCAGGTTGTTCCTTCAAGGTTCTTTTGTATTTTTCCTTTCCTGACCCAACCGTCTTGCCTTCCCTCACTTGGTTTCCCCAGGCAAGGATTTCCGATTGAATTAAGTTTTGGGATTCGGATTCTTTCCTTTTTATAATTAAATTTCTATTCTTCTTTTCCCCTTGTTTTGCACTTTGCCTGTCAAAAGCACTTGTATTCACTTATTATGTACGCACCTGTCCGAATTTCTGATTCCATCACGTACGTCATGGTTCCTTTACTCCTACATCTAGTCCTCCCAAGTCCCAAACCTCTTTCCCTTGTAACCCCCCTCTCCACCTTCTCCCCCCTTCTTCCCACACACATCCCAACCCTGTTTTCTCTCTGTCAATCTATTCTCTTAAAATTCTAAATGTTAGTTTTCCTCCGTGGTGCTCTCCCCATGTGTACGTGATAAATACATAGTCTCAAAACCCTGTTTACACTCCTTGTGTTAGTCATACTTTTCGTAATGAGTGTGGTTGTAAGAACCTATCAAACCTTCCAACCATTAATACCCAGAACTGAAATATTGTTGCGGTGCCGGGTATCGGCGGCGAGCACGAATGCTAGGTGGAGCAGTAGAGTCGGCTCCACCGAACACCCGGAATTCATAGGTCGTCACCCCGGATAACTCCGGAGCCGACGGGTTCCTTATCGGACCGAAGATCGCCAATAGATCGACCGCGTGGGATAGGGTCGATTGCCAATTTCAATTTACCTAAATACCCACGCCAAACTACCAGGGAAATTCACCCTCGCAGGATCTGCGCGATCCGGGCCGTTACCGAGCCGGATCCGAGCCGTACCCCGAGCGGAGAGTACCAGAATCCTGCCGGGCCGATTGCACGATTTCGACAGCAAATGAAGCCTCCCTTTCCCGTTCGCAACGTGGCAAACCAATGATAGAAACACAAAAACGAGCTGGAACATTTAACAATAGGGGTATTTATTTACAATAGGGGGAAGGAAACACACAAAGAGCAGAGCTATCACGACTATAAGAAATGCAAATTTACACACAA
>CM068958.1:15098682-15125354 GCA_035128595.1 Eptatretus atami | reverse complement strand
TAATTAATTTCCATCCTGTTGATTTGGAAATCAGTGGGGAAATTTGAATTTTTATTTTATTTTATGCTTTTGATAAATCAATAGGGAGCGGGGGAGGAGTGGAGGGAGGTGGGCTGTGTGGGAGAGGGTGTAGCGGAGGTGGTGGTTGTGCGGTTTTGAAGTATTATATTTATTCATTATTGAAAAAATTATTTTTATTTCTTATTTTATTATTTGTCTATTTGTGCAATCATTAATGTATTTGTTTTGTTTATTTATTTATTTGTTTGTTTGTTTATTTTATTTAAATATTTACTTCATTATTTGACCTTTTTTTGAAATTCCATCTGAAAGAAATATTTGACAATTTGTCCCAGAACTCTCATTTCCATACTTTGGGGGCAAATTTATGCCTGGTGTTTTAATTGCATCACGGCGCAGGCCCGACACGCCCCGGTCGAGCACAAAATAATTTGCGCCGGCACACGCTTCAATGCAGTTTGTCAAGATTCGGACTGGGCAACTGGGACGAGTACGATGACGACAACAATATAAATCTTTTTTTCTGAGGATTGACTTACTCACTCACTCACTCACTAATATAAATGTTTAGTACAGTACTTTCTGAGTGTGCTGGAGAGCTGAATTTTGATACACTGATGTAACTCAAAGCAACTATTCCAGGAAAAAAAAAAGAAACACAAAGATATCCTGAAATGAAATATCCAGAAAAAAGGTTGTCTGGTGGCATGTCTCTCCCTCCGCCAGGAGAGGGGCAGAGCTTGGAATGCACTGGTGGTGGATCACTCCCTCAGCTGGAAAGGGGAGGCGCCTTAGACTATTCACAAATAAAGAGCTCATACTGCTCATTCATTCTTCATTTTATCGACTATTTATCTGTTTGCAAAATGCAAGCTCAATCCGTTTGTATATTCTCAGATTAAGAGCAAAACTAACGGAGTCAAGGAATTGTAATTGAGCCAATCAGAGAAGTAATTGCCAAAACTCATGAAAACTGTACCCTCTGCCATGAGAACTGTACACTGCTTTTGAGATGACAAATTTTACTGGCACACGAAGTGTTCACTGATTTTTTTTATTTTATTTTATTGGTAATCACAACTGCAAAGTATTTTATTGGCAATCAATGAAAAAAAAAAAAGCCTTTTTTTAAAACTTTCATTTCTGAAAGTTGTGTTAACATGTCTGACATAAAAGTAAAACAGACATGAAACTGATGTAGCACAGGTACAATGAATGGATCAAATGGCTTCTTGCATTAAAATTATTTGTGATTAGAATATTGAGTTTACGTTCGACTTGCAGTCAGTCTGGAGAATAAAAAGATCACTTGCGCTGAAAGACGAGTTGATTTGCTTCCTTACAAATGTAAATGGTAGAAGGAGTTTTATAGCAAAGGTGAGTTGAGGACTTGACATGCCTAAAAAATATTTATATTTAATTTGTGCAGCCATTTGGTATTTCAACTTTAATTTCGCAGAGCCATGTTTTGCAGATCTGCAGCGTAAAGTGAAGATTGAACCTGAAGATTTTGAGTCTGAAGATTCAAAGGGTAAGTTTTTTATGTTCTAAACTGAAGATGTAAGCTCATTTTTAGCTCACCTGGACTTTAGTCAGGTGAGCTTGTGCAATCTAGCAGTGTCCGTAGGTGAGTGAGTGAGTGAGTCCGTAAACACTTCAGTCATTATCGCCTGAACCAAACACAGGATTTTGATGAAACTTGGCCACAAGCTTTATATCTGATGCCTAATGTGGGTGCATTGACCGCATCAAAATCTGCACTCATTAAAAGGGTCTACGGCGGGGAGGCGTGGGGGAGGGTTGCCCCCCTAAAATAGATATTTGCTCTCTTCTCCGAATCTACAGATACAATTTTGATGAAACTTGTCCACAACCTTCATCACCCGTGATGTACCAAAGTGTACATCGACCGCATCAAAATCTGCGCTCATGAAAAGGGGGTCGAGGAGAGGCTTTTGCCCCCCCCTCCCCACCCCAATTTTTTGGGGGGTATTTGCTCTCTTCTCTGAACTGCACACACAATTGCAATGAAACGACCACAACCTTCATCACCCTTGATGTACCTAAGTTTCTTCACGGCATCAAAAAATTCAGGGTCTAAGGAGGTCTGCGGGGGGTTTGAGTGACTGTTGCTCCTGATCCAGGTGAACTTCAAGACAGGCGGTCATATTTTTTAAATTTGCATTGCTTGTGTTATTTAAATTGGCCAAAAATCCTGGGTATGCATTTTTTTTTTACACAGGACTGAGGCTCATTGAAGAGCAAGGTTAAATTGACAGAGGGGTAGTGGGGCAACAATGGGGCACAACCATCAAGATAAAGGAAAAGGGAGGTGTGGGAGGAAACTCAGTAACCTGTAAGTAAGAGCTTTGGGTTAGGTCGAGCTAATGGGGGTGGAATACATCACGAGTAAGGATAGGTGATGACATGACATTAGATGTTCGTGCACTACTGTCTTGAATCCCTGTGAAAGGAGTGCGATTGAACCGCCTCTGGGAGACAATGTTACAAAAGGGAGAAAAAGGAACAAAATAGTTGAGGTGTGTGGTAAGCCTGGATTTTGGTAGTTTCACAAGGAGGAGTTGGTGGGAGTTTGTGTGTCCTGGAGGCACTGGAGACCGTCAGATGACTGAGAGCAGAGGAACCTAGACTGGAGGGAGATGTGGTTGAAAGAAGAGAGGTTACTGACTGAGATTGAAGTGGATGTGGAAGTTGGTTCCACAGGTAGGAAAAAAGAGGAACAAATGAGTGGAGGTGAGCAGTGATCTTGGATTTAGGTAGTTTCACTGGAAGGGGGTTGATGGTGGACTGTGTGGGCCCTGCAGACTGGCTTTGGAGGCCAACTTGGAAATGTGGTTTGCCTCAGAAGGATCATGGCTGATCATGAGACCCAAGAGTTTAAGTGACTGAACTTCCTCAAGAGGATTGCTAAGTAGATGGGAGGGTTTGCCAGATGGTCCTTTCCGAGAGAGAGAGATTGAGAGTGTGAGATTTGTCAGGATTGAAAGACATTCTTAGTGTTTAACCAGCTTGTGATTCTATCAAGGTGTGAAGAGAGGGAAGAGGCTGCTACCTGCCTATCTGAAGGACAAGGGATGTCACGGCAGAGGATGGAGTCATCCGCAAATAGAGGATTTTCCATATTTGGAGACATCGTTGATGAAGATTAGGAATTGGATAGGGCCCATAACAATGCCTTGGGCCATTTCAGTTTTGACAGGGAGAGGAGATGAAAGGTATATTTTGAGAGCCACACATTGGTTATGTGAGTGGAGGAAGTCAGTAACCCAAGAGTGGAGTTGGCCTTGGATTCCATAGACATAGAGTTTGGAGAGCAAGGTGGAATGCCAGACTGTATCAAAAGCACGAGATATGTCCAGAGAGACGGCCCTGATCTTATGTCTGACATTGAGGGCCTCAATCCATTGTTAGGAGAGAAGAAGCACCTTGACCAAGTTAGTGTGACCTGGCATGAATCCAAATTAATGATCTGAGATGGGGCCATTGTAGAAAATGAAAGATTTTATATTTTCATCATTTCTCATCCACGTTTACTTAAATTACTACTGTTCTTGCTCTTCCTTGACTTTGTAAACAACAAACTACAATTGGAGAAATTCGAGGATATGGTTTAATGTCGGAATGTCTGTTTTCTAAATTTTGGATATTTTCTGCACACAAACTTTATTCCTCGTTTCCAATGAGATGTGTTTGCAGATCTTCATATTATGAAGATTGAACCGGAAGCATTGGAAGCTTTGGATCAAAAAGGTGATGAGAGTTTTGGACTCGCTCTTTAAATTTATTTTGTTGCCGATTGTTTTGTGATTGACTTTGTGGGGATTCCATGGTATCGCTGAATGAAATTCAGCAGCATTGCTACTCAATGTTGTGCTTTTTTGCCATGATATTTTGTTGGGGGAGAGGGAGTACATTTGGTGGTTGGGGGAGGAGAGGAGGGAAGGAGGACAAGCAGTTTGCATGGCAATTTGCACTTCAGAAGTTTCCTTAAAGTACATTTGGGGGATGTCACGCTCCCAATGAATGTTAGCACAAGTCATCTCCAAATCACCCCAATTAGCTATCAGGAATGATTGTGCAGAATATACCTAGTCCATTGTCTTTCTGCCAGCTCCCTGTATTTTCTCTATTATTTGTGCTTTCCATTTCTCCTCCACTCTATTTATTTTCCCAGCCATGTGCACACTGTCATGGCGGCCAATTTGGAAAGACCCTTAATGTGTGACATGACGATGACCGGCGCTCTGTGCCCCAGAGGTCACGTTACGAAGAGCGAGGCTAATCAAGGAGTGGTGGTAAGTCACACGCCAAGGAAATAAAAACCCGTCACTTGAGCTTTCGCTTCCAGTTGTAGTTGGAGACCAGTCAGAGGCACATCATGAGTAGGAGATGGGGAGCAGTCAGAGGCATGTCACTAGTTGAAGATCAGTCAGAGGTGCTTCGTGGGTTGGAGTTTGAGACGAGAGCTGCAGTCGGAGTATCAGAGCTGGAGAGGAAAGTCAACATCTGAGCTGCAGCAAATGACAGTCAGAGTCGAGTTGTGGCCTCTAAGATTGCAGCCAGACTGCATGCTGCACTGGTTCGGGGCATGCACTGATGAGCACATCTCCGTTCTCGTCCAACTCCCCTACGCTGAAGCCATCCTCCTGCACGTCAGACGAGGTAAGGCTGCCCTCCTCTACAACCACATCTTATTTCTCTCCCCCCTCTCATGTCATATATCCAACTGTGCAAGTCTGTGTCTTGTTACATGTCAACTTCGATGCACTGCAGCAAGTACACCGGTAACCCGGAGGGTGTCACGGCAGAAAATAAATAGTCTCCAATGTGCCCTTTGTGTTTTATGGGTGAAACCTACATACATACGACCAGAGACACAAGGATAACTTTTTCGGGAATATTTATTTATCCCTGTCTACCTTAAACACATTAATACTGATTAAATACACCACTTAACGATTTATCTAAGACTCCCCAAATTAAATGACTCTTGAGGTCGCAACTTATCTCAAGCAAACAGTTTGTGAAATAAACTCCAGTGGGTTATAGTTGGGTGAAGTTGTGTGAGCAGTGAGCACGTTTGAAAGGATCTTGTCCAGAGGGTGCGCACAGGATGCAACCAACAGACCAGTTGTGTCTTAAAAGTCATCTGAGGGTGAAAGCCTTGTATCACCAAAGTATGGAGAGGAACCCAAGTCCACAAGTCAAGTTGTGTGAGAGACATTGAAGATGGGACCCCCAAGCTGGTTTAGGACAATCTGTTTCATGAAGAAGAGGAGAGCGTGGAGGAACGGGCAACCTTCCTTCTGAGTAATGGCACATACAGGACCTTCACAAAGTATTCATCACCCCTTGAGTTTTGTCACATTTTGTTGTTACAACCTGAATTTAAAATGGATTAAATTTAATGTTTTTGTCACCGATCTTCACAAAATACCCCACAATGACAAAGTGTAAACAAGTTTTTTGAAATTTTTACAATTTGATTAAAAATGAAAAGCTGAAATGTCTTGCGTCAATAAGTATTCAACCCCCTGAGTCAATATTTTGTAGAAGGCCCCTTTGTCAGCGATTACAGCTTTGAGTCTTCTTGGGTATGTCTGTATCAGCTTCACACATCTGGATTTGGGGATTTTCTCCCATTCTTCCTTGCAGATTTGCTCAAGCTTTGTCAAGTTAGATGGGGAGCGTCAGTGAACAGCATTCTTCAAGTCTTTCCACACATTCTCAATTTGGGATTCAAGTCTGGGCTGTGACTGGGCCACTCAAGGACTTTCACGTTTTTGTTCTGAAACCATTCCAGTGTTGCTTTGGCTGTATGTTTTGGGTCATTGTCCTGTTGGAACGTAAATCTTTGCCGCAGTTGAAGGTATTTTGCACTCTGAAGCAGGTTATCCTCAAGGGTTTGCCTGTATTTGGCTCCATTCATTGTTCCCTCTACCTTTATAAGTCTCCCAGTCCCTGCCACTGAAAAGCATCACCATAGCATGATGCTGCCCCCACCATGCTTCACGGCAGGGATGGTGTTCGATGGGTGATGAGCTATGATCACTGGACGTAAGCACTTTGCATTCAGGCCAAAGAGTTCAATTTTTGTCTCATCAGACCACAGAATCTTTTGCCTCATTCTCTCGGAGTGTTTCACGTGCCTTTTTGCGAACTCCAGGCGTGCTGTCACGTGCCTCTTTCTCAGGAGGGGCTTCCGTCTAGCCACTCTCCAATAAAGCCTAGATTTGTGAATTGCTGCAGAGACTGTTCTCCTTCCAGCAGGTTCTCCCATCTCAGCCAAGGAGCTCTAGTTCTGTGAGAGTGATCAATGGGTTCTTGGTCACCTCCATGACCAAGGTCCTTCTTGCCCAGTTGCTCAGTTTGGTCGGACGGCCAGCTCTAGGAAGAGTCTGGGTAGTTCCATATTCTTTCCATTTCCTAATGATGGAGCTCACTGTGCTCTTGGGAACTTTCAACAGTCCAGCAATTGATTCACAGTGCCTTCACAAAGTATTCACACAACTCGACTTTTGTCATATTCCGTTGCGTTACAGCCTGAATTTGAAATGTATTTAATTTAATTTTTTTGTCACCAATCTACACAAAATACTCCACAATGTCAAAGTGAAAACATGTTTTTAGAAATTCTTGCAAATTGATTAAAAATGAAAAGTTGAAATGTCTTGCGTCAAAAAGTATTCAACCCCTTTGCTCTGACACTCCAAATTAAGGTCAGGTTCATCCAATTTCCTTTGATCATCCTTGAGAGGTCTCTACAACTTGATTGGAGTCTACCTGTGTCCAATGTAAATGATTGGACATGACTTAGAAAGAAACACACCTTTCTACGTATATAAGGTGCCACAGTTGACAGTGCCTGTCGGAGCAGAAACTGCACCATGAAGTCCAAGGAACTGTCTGTAGAACTCCGAGATAGAATTGTGAGGAGGCATAGTTCTGGGGAAGGGTATAAAACAATTTCTGGAGTGTTGAAAGTTCCCAAGAGCACAGTGAGCTCCATCATTAGTAAATGGAAAGAATATGAAACAACCCAGACTCTTCCTCGAGATGGCCATCTGATCAAACTGAGCAACTGGGCAAGGACCTTGGTCAGGGAGGTGATTAACAACCCAATGACCACTCTGCTAGAACTACAGAGTTCCTTGGTTTTGATGGGAGAACCTGCCAGAAGGACAACAGTCTCTGCAGCACTTCACAAATCTAGGCTTCATGTGAGAGTGACCAGACAGAAGCCACTCCTGATAAAAAGGTACATGACAGCACACCTGGAGTTTGCAAAAAGGCACATGAAAGACTCAGACCATGAAGCAAAAGATTCTGTGGTCTGATGAGATGAAAACTGAACTCTTTCACCTGAATGCAAAGCGCTACGTATGGTGGAAAGCGAGCACATCTCATCACCCATCTAACACCATCCCCACCGTGAAGCATGGTGATGGCAGCATCATGCTATGGGGATGCTTTTTAGCGGCAAGGACTGGGAGACTTGTAAGGACAGAGGGAACAATGAATGGAGACAAATACAGGCAAATCTTTGAGGAGAACCTGCTTCATGTACAAAATACCTTCAACTGCGGCAGAGAGTTACGTTCTAACAGGACAATGACCTCAAGCACACAGCCAAAGCAGGACGCAAATGGCTTCAGAACAAGAACGTGAAAGTCCTTGAGTTGGCCAGCCAAAGCCCAGACATTAATCTCATTGAGAATCTGGAGAGGCTTGAAGATTGCTGTTCACCGACGCTCCCCATCCAACTTGACAGAGCTTGAGCAAATCTGCAAGGAAGAATGGGAGAAAATCCCCAAATCCAGATGTGCAAAGCTGATGCAGACATACCCAAGAAGACTCGAAGAGGTAATCGCTGCCAAAGGGGTTTCTACAAAATATTGACTCAGGTGGGGGGGGGGGGTTGAATACTTATTGACGCACAATATTTCAGCTTTTCATGTCTAAAAAAACATGTTTTCACTCTGTTATTATGGGGTATTTTGTGTAGATCGGTGAAATTTTTTTTTTCATTTAATCCATTTTAAATTCAGGCTGTAACAGCAAAATGTGAAAAAGTCAAGGGGCGTGAATACTTTCTGAAGGCACTGTAAATCACCCAAAACGGCACCAATGAGGGTACACAAGCTTTGAAGTCTTCACCGAGGCAACGGCAGTGCATTATCCGACAAGTAGATTAGACGAGTAGACGGAGTTCAGCAGATGATACCTCACGGGGTATAATATGAGAAGCAAAACTGAATCTCCACAGACTAACGCACAGCAGAGTGAAGTTGATCAGGCATGGTCTGGGAATGGGGGAGTTGCAGAACTTCCCCAAGTTTGCAAAGAGAACATCCCGTTCCCGATTCCTCCTTTACTGGGTTACTTAGTTTTAAAATGATTTGCCTTCCACATGAGACCAAGTGCAACAGCTCAATATAATGTGCCTTTCTCCCCTTTGTCTCCGTTCCTTCTCCTCCTTTATTTTTTTTCTCTCCCTTTCACGCAAACTTTCGTTGTTTTTATATATCTTGTGCAAATTGTCAGTGTCTCTTACATCTCATGGTATTATCGTTGCCGGGGCCACTGCAGCAGCTGTTGGTGTCATTGCAACCCGACAGGCTATTCAACAGCCAAAACGACCTTCACCAAAGCACAATTAAATGAAAATACTGTTCCGTAACACTCTCCCCCTTCAAAGAAGAAAGTTTGAACGTAGCAAAAACTTTCTTACCCTTTACACAAAATGTAAACAACAACAACAACAAAAAACTGCAACAGCACTCGGTAGAACGCATAGCTCCGTTTGGCTGAGCAGTTTACGTTTTGTATCGCACTGATAGGTAGGATCTGGACTGACCAAGTTCAGCCCGCTGTACCTTAGTCTGGAAATTCAGCTTTGCTTCTCCTATTATACCCGATGAGGTATCATTTGCTCCACTCCCTCTATTCATCGAATCTACTTATCGGACATTGCACTGCTGTTGCCTCGGTGACGAACCAAAATCTAATCGGCTTGTTCATGTCACCTACCTAAATCATCCAGCAAGTTTTGTCATAACTCGTCCACAACTTCTTGAGATATCGTGCTATGCAGTATATCATTTTTGGCCCAATGTAGTTCTCAATGGTGAAGAATCACTTTTAAAATTCTCAGATCTTCACCAAAATTTAATCAGTTCTTCCTTGTCACACACCCAACATGTCCACCTAATTTCGTTTGAATCTGTGCACAGCTTTTTGAGATATCCTCTTCACAGAAAGACAGGGGTGAAAATATAACCTCGACCCACCTTCAGTGGTGGAGGTAAAAATATTTTTCATAGCCATGAGTAGCATTCAGAAATCTATACGTGCGTGTGTGTGTGTGTGTGTGTGTGTGTGTGTGTTCATAAAGCACAGCATTTTCTCTCTGCTAACCCCCCTTCCTCTCTCCCTGTGCCATCCTCACTCCACCCCCTCCTAATACAGTGCAGCACCCTCCCACACATCTCTCTTTGTCTCTGTCTCTGGATGTGTCCGGGCAGTGATTATGTCCGGACAATGTTTGCCTCCGGACCTGTCCGGGTTGTGTCTGTTTGTCTCCGGATGGTATTTGTGTCCGGACGGAAGCTTGTCTCCCGACGTATCCGGGCAATGTTTGTCTCTGGACGTGTCCGGCCGGCACTTGTCTCTGGGCGGTATTTATAGTATGACTGGTGGAAAATGGATTTCAGACATTACTTTGTTTCCATCTTCATTGTTATTCTCCGCAGAATCATTTTGATGAGACGGTATGAATCGTAATTAACGCTCCACTACATGTCTGCTTTCCCTTCATCTCACCTCATGCTGCCTTCCATTTTCCACCCCTCCTCATTCTCCTTCCCTCCTCTCTCCCACACTTTCCTCTCTATCCCACATCCCTCCTCGCTCCTGCTCCCTCCTCTCCTCTCTCTCACACAACCCTCCTCGCTCCACTCCCACCTCTCTCCCACACCCTCCTCCCTCCTCCCTCTCCCACACCCTCCTCCTCCCTCCTCTCTCTACCATTCCCTCCTCCCTCCTCTCTCTATCATACCCCTCCTCGCTCCTCCTCCCCCCTCTCTCTCCCACACCCCTCCTTGCTCCTCCCTCTCTCTCCCAAACCTCTCCTCTCCCCCACACTCTCTCTCTCTCCAACACCTCTCCTCTCTCTACACCCCTCCCTTCTCTCTACACCTCTCCTCTCTCTCACACAACCCTCCTCGCTCCACCTCCACCTCTCTCCACACCCTCCTCCCTCCTCCCTCTCCCACACCCCTCCTCTCCCTCCTCTCTCTACCATTCCCCTCCTCCCTCCTCTCTCTATCATACCCTCCTCGCTCCTCCTCCCCCCCTCTCTCCCACACCCCTCCTTGCTCCTCCCTCCTCTCTCCCAAACCTCTCCTCTCTCCACACTCTCCTCTCTCTCCCACACCTCTCCTCTCTCTCCCACACCTCTCCTCTCTCTCCCACACCTCTCCTCTCTCCACAACCCTCCTCGCTCCACACCCCTCCTTGCTCCCCCTCCCTCTCTCTCTTTTCCCCTCCACCTTCTCTTTTCTCTTTCTCGCCTTCTCTCCTTCTCGCCTTCTCGCCTTCTCTGCTTTCTTCTCGCTTCCTCGCCTTCTCGCCTTCTCTCCGTTGCCTCGCCTTCTCGCCTTCTCGCCTTCTCACCTTCTCTCCTCTCTGTGGTGGAAAAGAACTCAATTTTCCAAAAGTTGGATCAGCATACCAAAGGAGAATCTTTAATTCCGTACATACGGAGGAAGAACATTCAATGATTCATTGAAACATTCGAATGAACTTCACTGAAACAGAAGTCCAAAGTAATCCCTCTTATACACAATTGACATTCAAAAAGTGGGAGGGTGAGACATTTGGCAATTCAACTATGGGATGAGCTGATGAGGACGAGGCAAAATAACTCAGAACTGCAATACGTGGCCACTTTGAGTGGGAGGGAGAGAACGACACACTCATGGCAAAAGTTGCGGTGTTAACAACCAGGTCACCCTGTTTCTATGGAGCGAGCAAGACCTTTTTCCTTGTAAGATATTCCTTTTATCAATATGTAGGTCAAAAGACTCTCGGGAAAAGGGAAACATTACTGACAGCCAATTTGACTATAGTACAAAAATTAAATTTATAAAGTACCAGCAATAATTCAACGAGTAAATATAATTGAGAATACATGAATATAATTATTTTTCTATCTATCTCTGTCTCCCCCTCTTTTTCTCCACCCTTTGGTATTCTCGTCAGCAAAACGATGGGTGGTATTTGCTTGTCCAAAATAAAAGTAGATTATCCTCAATAATACTTTCCAACGCACTACAGAAACAATCCAAGAGTTATTCAGATCTTGACAGAGCATCTGCAATGACATTGTCTTTGCAAACTGTCGGTGTCTCACGTCTCATGTTATCGTTGCCGAGGCTACTGCAGCTGCCATTGGTCATACTGCGACCCGACAGCACATTCAACAGCCAAAACAACCTTCAGCAAAGCACAATTAAATTAAAATACTGGCCTGGATCAGTTTTAAGATGGGCATGAGAACGTTTTCACTTAGCATAAGCAGTTGCTGTTGGGCTCATCATTCCTGTACTTTCATTCTAGTTGTTCATGATTTATTGTCACCACACCCATTATAAGTAAAATCCTGTAATTTTCCTTTATTTTGCTGTCATTCATGGGTTGTGAATGCACCTGAAGAATACAAAATTATTTCTTGAGGAAAGAAACACAGTCAAATATTAGTGTGCCGTTTAAAAAAAAAATAGGACCACTGACCTGTAGCTTATCTGGGCCCTGGCCTAATGTTGTAACCCAAATTTGGTACAATTCTGACTGGTGGATCTGGTAAGAAGATTTTTGAAAGAATTTACGAGATTTTCCAAAATTTTTACCAATGTCCGCTATTTGACAAACTTCCGGTCATTGATCGCATGACCTCCGCAATTTAAATCAAGACCCTGTCCTAATGTTGTAACCCAAATTTGGTAGCAATTCTGACTGGTGGATTTGGTAAGAAGATTTTTGAAGGAATTTACAGATTTCCAAAATTTTACTATGTCTGCCATTTTGACACACTTCCGGTCATATGATCAGCATGACCTCCGCAATTTAACATCAAGACCCTGTCCTAATGTTGTAACCCAAATTTGGTAACATTCTGACGGGTGGGTCTGGAGAAGAAGATTTTGTTCGGAATTTGCGCGACCGCCATTACGACACTTTCGATAACGTGATTAGCATGGTCTCCGCAATTTAACATCAAGACCCTGTCCTAATGTTGTGACCCAAATTTGGTTGGATTATGAGTGGTAAGTCTGGAGTAGAAGAAGATTTTTGAAGGAATTCATGCGATTTTTCCCCAAAATTGACGAAACCGGCCATTTTGATACTTCCGGTCATGTGATCGGCATGACCGTCGCAATTTAACATCCCTATCCTGGCCTAATGTTTAACCCAAATTTAGTAGCATTCTGACTGGTGTGTCTGGAGAAGAAGATTTTCGAAGAAATTTATTAAGTTGGCCATTTTGTCCTACTTAAAGTCAAGTGACCGGAACGAGCTTTGCAATTCCTGTTACCAGTCAGGAGAGGAATGTTGCTGCAAAATTTCAGCTGGATCGGTGCAGCGGTTTGGCCGGAGAAGTCTAAAAAGGAGACGGATGGATGGACGGACTGCACGCGATGACAATACCTCATCTGGAAAGTAAATTCCAGATAATCTAACAGTAGAAATTTCCCCGTGGTCGAGGCTCATGTCCGCAAACTCAACTCATGCTTCGGGGATCCTGAGGAGTTTATCTTTGGGCAAGACCGATACCGTTACAATTGTGGAAGTTGGGTTATAGGCATAAAAATTAAAGATGACAAACCACAGATCTTTGTTTTTTGGATGTCCTTGAAATGCCTGTCAAGGGGTAGTAGTGGCATATCCCAAGAAAAATTCACTTTCATAATTAAACAAAAGAACAGCAGCATTTGACCGTTACACATCAAGGGCAGTCGGTTGTAGAGAAGATTACTTATGGACTGAAGATGTTTGTAGGATTGCTTGCAAATTAACTTGTCCTGGGAAATGTAGAAAAGGCCAAACATGCTCAAACATATGTATATGTGGGAAAAGTTGTGTACCCAATCAGGGTATTGAATCCAGGTCCTCTGGTGCATTGTGTACTAGTGCTGTGCCATCTGAGCTATCTGGGTGACCCACCAGCTGAGCACGCAATTCTCCCACATATAGATTTGCCACTCTCTCCACATATACATGTAATGTTTGTTTCCCTGTTCAATTATAATTGTAGGACTCCGCCCACTGTGGTGAATAATGGCAGTCATGGAATTGGCCCCCCCATGAGGGGAAGACCCTCTCGTGGACAGGCCATCGCTGCTGCTATGGTTGGCAGTGAGTTTTCTGGAAGCAGCGGTGAAAAGATAGTGGCAATTATATATATATATATATATATATGTGGGAGAATTGTGTGCTCAACTGGTGGGTCACCCAGATAGGTCAGATGGCAGAGCACTGGTACAGCTCACCAGACCCAGAGGATCGGGGTTTGATTCCCCGTCTGGGTGCATAATTGTTTCCATATATACATATTAATTTCATTATTTCTCATCCAGGTTTTCTTCAATTACAAGTCTTATTCAAGTCAGTCCTTTAACCTTGAAGTTGTTCACCCATAATGTCTAGAATTATTTGTGCACTTCACAGAGCTCTGCAGATCATTCGTGTCCTTTTAAATGCATGCTTGTAGCGGAGCACCCGTCCAACTTCTATTGTTTTGGGGAAAATGTGGAGAATCTTGGATTCCTGGGGAGAGTTGAGGGTATTGTTTAATGTAGTAATGTCTGATTTCTAAATTTTGGATCTTGTCTGTATACAAACTTTATTCCTCGTCTCTAATGTGATGTGTTTGCAGATCTTCATGTTATAAAAGTTGAACCTGAAGCTTTGGACGCTTTGGATCAAAAAGGTGATGAGAGGTTTGAACTCGCTCTTTAAATTTATTTTGTTGCCTTTCGTTTTGTGAATCACTTTGTGGGAATTATACGGTAAGGCTGAAAGTATCCATCATCATTGCTACTCAATGCTGTACTTTTACCATGATATTCTACAAGGGAGGGGGAATGGATATATTTGGGGGAATGGATATATTTGGGGGAATGGATATATTTGGGGGAGTGGTGTTGGGAGAGGTCACGAGTGGATGGTTATTAAGTTAAATTTTTCACATTTATATCCTGAAAACCCTCAAATATCATGGGGGTTACGTTTCTGGAAAATAGTTAAAACCACGACAGTTAAAAACAAGGAAAAAGGTTTGGTTCCTGGGCTTCGAGAGCTTTTTCTATCCTTTCAATTGGGATCACGGGACTGGAATGGGACGTTTGCACTTTGCGGAATGCTGGCAGCAACATTTCCATGGATATTTGACTCACTTTTATGGATATACCGCACAGTGGATTCATTGA
Source organism: Eptatretus atami (assembly GCA_035128595.1). Taxonomy (NCBI): domain Eukaryota; kingdom Metazoa; phylum Chordata; class Myxini; order Myxiniformes; family Myxinidae; genus Eptatretus; species Eptatretus atami. The sequence goes on along the minus strand of CM068958.1, from coordinate 15,110,823 downwards.
TGCCATAATGGTGGCCCACAGCTGCCGAACTTTCACCTCCTACCAACCCATCTAACTACTTGATTTTTATTTCATTTTATTTTATTTTTAATGCCCAACATCATAACCTCTTCTCTACCTTTTAGCACAACTAAGTTGTTTTTCCCCCTATCGTTTTACGTTTGGGCACCATTAAAAGCGGTGTTCGAGAAACAAGAAAAGGCTCGTAATGGGAGGTTATTGTATACGCGGACGCAAACGATGACTCATCTCAACTCAAAAACTACGATTGGCGGAAATGAAAACCCGTGATGACCAAATCGAAACACAATAAGTTGCCCGTGATTGATGGAAACCCACGATATTCAAACCTGCGATATTTGAGGGTTTACTGTATTATTGATAAATAATTAAGTCACATGAAACTGCTGAAATTTTTATTCTCCATTCTTATGTTAGACCTGGGTCAATTGCAAAAATCAATTCTTCATTCCTCTTTTTTTTTCTTCTCTTGTGGAACCAACTTCCACATTCTCTTCAATCTCGTTCTTCCCTCCAGGTCTTCAGATTGCTGTTCATCATCATCTTAGATGATCACACATCCAAAAACCATGATCTTTTCTCCCTCTTTAGCCTCCTCAGGTCCCCCTCCCAACCACCCAAGTCCACCTCCTTCCAAATGTCCAGCTTTCCTTCCAGAGTTGCTCCTGTCTCCATCTTGTATACCACCTGCATCGTCCCCTACCCCACATTCCTACCACTTCACTTGTTTGTCCATCTGTCTATTTTGTCTTTCGGTCATGCAGTTGTGTCTCCCCCCCCCCCATGAGCCTTGACTTTGCATTTTAAAAAAATTTTCCTCTTGAATATGTTCTCAAGCTTCCATGGTCATCTCCTCGAAATAGGTTTGAGGAACTCTGTGAGAATGCGGTCTCCAGAAGTTTTTAGGCATAATTTGATGTGTAAGGACGTGCTATTCGGTACCTGAACAGTTACATAGTTGGTTTCCATTTAACGAACGAATAAAAATTCTTCTTTTTTTATCTGATGGACTTTTCACTTTTTTGCACTGACATTGGCACTGACAGAGAGATAACAACAGAGGCTGCAGGTTTGCATGAACAACTGGGTTAGTAGGATTGCGGGAGTGAAGACGGTGGATAGAAGGAGGATAGATGAACTGAGGGAGGAGATTGGTGTGCAGATGAGCTTGATGGGGAGATTGGTAAAAAGTAGGCTGAAGTGAGCTGGACACTTGGTGTGGATGAAGGAAGAGAGAATGGCAAAGACAGTGGATAGTTTGATGGAGCAAGGTAGGAGGAAAAGATGTAGACTGTGGTTGGGAAGATTGCGTGAGGAGGGATATCAATAAGGTGGGGGTGGTTGGAAAGTGGAGAGATATGGCTGAGGACAGGGGGAAGTGGAGGAGTATTGTGGTCGAGGCAGGGCAGAAGCTTGATACTTACTGTTGGAGGGAAGGGAAGATACTTGGTACCTTTATAAATGGAAGAAAAGGAGAATAATAATAATAATTTGGAGCATCGAATGTTGTTGATAATCTCGGAGCCAGAGCGATATCCAGTGGTGAAGCATATGAGCTACCAACACCATCTCATAGAACAATGGGAATTACAACCTTCCAAACCTCCATGGACATTGAACTACAACAATCCAAAACTTCCACCTTGATTGGTTCAAATTTGTCATCTGATCCTCAGTCCTCGTATCGACATCCCATCTGCCAGGATTAGTCAGTGCACTTATAAATGGAGTTTTCCTTTAACCCGGTCCAACTGCTCATTCTAGTTAATCTAGTATGAGCAACCTCTGCCTGCTATTTAAAAGATTAACCATTTTTAGTTTAGCTTTCCAGATATTCCTCATTTAAACATGGTAACACATGATGAGGCAAGTATCGAATTTTAGAGGTCAGCTCATCCCATTGTGTTGGAGCGAGTTCATTCCTTACAACACTACGTTGGGAGCTAACCTCCAGAAATTCGACAATTGACTCGTCATTAGTGACCTACAACAAATTTTAAATGCATTCTGAAACTAGAACGGCACTCAGCATAGCACGCACATGCAGTCCCTCCGCCAGGCTGAAGAGTTTACATGTTGTATCCCACTGATCGGCTGGATCTGTATCGGTACCTTAACCAAAATGTAATCGGCTTGTTATCGTCACCTAACCAACCTGCCCATCTAGTTTTGTCCAAATGCGTACACAACTTTTTGAGATATCATGCTCTATGGTGTTTTTGGCCCGATCACTCAATGGCGAAGAATCACTTAAAAAAATTATCGGATCCGGATCTTCACCAAAATCAAATAAATTCTTCCTTTACACACACCCAACCTGTGCAACAAGTTTCGTCCGAATCCATACATAACTTTTTGAGATATCCTGCTCACAGACAGATCGACAGGGGTAAAAACATAACGTCCGTCCACCTTAGGTGGTAGAGGAAATGACCGGCAAAGTTTGCAAGTATCCTGCCAGGGTTCCACCCACTTAGTGATATAGTCATGCTTTTCTGGAATACTGGCAAAGTGTTCTTCAGCAAGGCTGGCTGTTGATTCTTTCTGTTTAAATGAAAAGACATTAAATCTGGTATCCAGCTTTTCCAAAACGACAGGCCTCTTAGTGTATCGTGTTTCGATAGACTTACAACTTGGCTGGATGGGGGTTCTACCATTGCATCGTAAGTTCATTGTAAAATAAGGCATTCAAATTGATGAAAGAATACCAAGAATATGTCAATGATTTTACTATACTCACATGAGGCTCCCAATTCACTCCTGAGTTCTGAAAGTACTTGGGTTGCCTATTGGGGATGTTTTATGGAAAAGAGAAAACAATCTTTCAGGCAAGGCACAAAGTTTTGTTGTTGGTTCTTTCTACTGAACCAATGATGCCATCCACAGAGAAGATAATTTCCCTTTTGTTTTTTTTGGACGTGGGTGTCATTCCATGGATGTGATACGTGGGCAAGCAGTTTATAGACGCATCCCAAATATGTGATGTTCAGTTCAAATATATATCTTTTTAGGTCATGACCCATCGCTAATGTTCTCATCTGTCTCACTCCTACCTCCATCCATCCATTGGGACCATACTCTGTACAGAGCGTTGGTGTTGCTTCAGCAGTCTCCTTGGCTATTGGGCACAATCCTGGACGGGTCGCCACTCCGACACAGTATACCAGCATGCTGGCACTCATTTTGCCGACCTCGGAAGGATGACAGGCAGTCAACCGCACCTTGTGTTAATTCAACAGCCGAGTGTGATTTGAACTCGGGACCCGAGGATCCCAAGCCCACCACCCTAAACCACTAAGCTAACACCAGGCATACTCCTACCTCACTCACCATCATCATTTCCATTTTCTTCTTTATCCTTCTTCCTTTCTCTCAACTTTCTACCTCTCCTTGCTTTTCTTCACCTCTACCCTCTTCCCCTCTCATATGTTTTCCATGCATAAATTTTTTTTTCCTTTAAAAAAATATATTTCCTTACTTTGTAAATTTATGCCAATTTGCTGTATTTCTTTTCAGTTTCCTTTGTGAAGCTTGAACAACCTGATTGGGATGCAGTGGACACTACAGGTAAAAGTTAAATGTGCTTTCCTTTTGGAATGGATATTTAAAATAATTTTTTTTAATCCTTGTTCAGGTTAATATAGCCTGGTGTTGCCATACTGGTGAGGTGGCTGGCTTAAGATCTTCAGGTCCTGAGTTTGAGCCCCCGGTTTTTGTCCCATTAAAATAACACCAGGTGGGTTGATTTGGCATGCCATCCTTCTGAGGTCGGCAACATGAGTGCTAGTTTCCTGGAACTAATTAGCCATTCGAGTATCCTGCATCAGATTGGCCACCTGTTCAGGATTGTTCCCCCGACCAAGGAAATGCTGCCTTGGAAGGAGTGTTTTCTTCTTCTTCTACTTCTACGCTTTCTTTCTTCTACTTCTTCTTCTACTCCCTTCTTCTTCTTATACTTCTACTTCTCTTCTTTCTTCTACTCTTCTCTTACTTCTTACTTTCTCTTTCTACTTCTTCTTTCTTCTTATACTTCTACTTCTTCTTCTTCTACTTCTTCTACTCTTCTTCTTCTCTTCTTATACTTCTACTTCTTCTCTCTCTACTTTTCTACTTCTACTTCTTCTTTTCTACTGCTTCTACTTCTACTTCTACTTCTTTACTTCTACTTCTTCTTCTTCTACTTCTTCTTCTACTTCTACTTCTACTTCTTTCTTCTTCTACTTCTTCTTACTTCTTACTTCTTCTTCTATATTCTACTCTTCTCTCTTTTTCTTACTTCTACTCTTCTCACTTCTACTTCTTCTTCTTCTACTCTTCTTCTACTCTACTTCTACTTCTTCTTCTCTTTACTTCTACTTCTTCTTCTTCTTACTTCTTCTTCTACTTCTTTTCTATTCTCTTCTACTTCTTCTTCTCTTCTATTCTTCTACTTTCTTCTACTTCTACTTTCTTACTTCTATACTTCTACTTTCTTCTTCTTCTACTTCTACTTCTTACTTCTTCTTCTACTTTCTCTTCTACTCCTTCTTCTTCTTATACTTCTACTTCTTCTTCCTTCTACTCCTTCTTCTTCTACTTCTACTTCTTCTTCTACTTCTACTTCTTCTTCTACTTCTTCTTCTACTCTTCTACTCCTTCTTCTACTTCTACTTCTACTTCTACTTCTCTCTTCTACTTCTTCTATTCTCTTCTACTTTCTCTTTCTACTTCTTCTTCTACTATTCTACTTCTACTTCTTCTTCTACTTCTTCTTCTAATCATATTTGTTCATTTTCATTTAACAACTTCAGATGCCATATCCACTTGATAGAGCATTGGTGGCTGACGAGTCGTGAACACTTCAAGGCAAGAATTGATCCTGGACTAGTCACCGCTTTGTTGCAGAGTGCAGGAATATCCTCTCAGCAGCAGTGGGAATCAAACCCATACAGTGAAGGCAATGCAACAAGCCTTGATGCACTCACAATTATATGCACTTCAGTACATTCGGTAATTTCTGGGGGAATAAAACGGGATCATTGTAATCCTGAGGACGAGCTTGATTAAACATGCTCATTGAAATGGTGCATCCACCACCACTTGGAGTGCTCTGTGTGAAATTCTGCCTCAAGTCGACCATCCACTCCACTTGGATGGGGGCCGTCCACCTAACACTATCAATGGAAACTTTTGAAAGTGGATAAGAAGATGTTGGACTTCGTCAGAAACAGGGGCGAATACATTTGATCTCGATTTTCGTGTGCGTATGTGCGTGTGTTCACAACCATATCTCGGACATGTATGGACCGATTTTATTCGAACTTGGCATGAAGACAAAACATGATGGCGTACATATGCACATCATTTTGTTTCGTGACGCCGACTGGCGACCATTTTTGTTGTAAAAAAAACAAACAAACCTGGTGTCGAACACGTCCTCAACCATTTCTCAGACATGCATTTATCGAGCTTGTTCAAACTTGGCACACAGATAACAAATGATGGCTTACATGTACACATCATTTGTTTTTGACAACAGATCCAAGATGGCCAACTGGCGGCCATTTTGTTACTTAAATGTGTCCCCAACCATTTTGCAGACATGCATTTTTTGATTTTGTTTGAACTTGCCATAAGCACAGTACATGATTGCATACACGTGCACTTCACTTTATTTTGCGATCTGATCAAAGATGGCCGACTGGTAGACTGGCGGCCATTTTAGTTGTAAAAATAACCCGGTATCAAACACGTCCTCAACCATTTCTCAGATATGCCTTTACCGATGTTCAAACTCGGCACACAGATATAGAATGATGGCTTACATAAGCACGTCATTTCTTTTTGAGATCAGCTCCAAGACTGGCAGCCATTTTAGTTGTACATAAATATGGGCTCGCCGTTTAGCTCCGCACAGCAAAATTACTAAAACAATGGGGGCTCTGACACTTTATCTTTTTTACTTGTTTATAATGGTTTTTTTCTTTCATTGCATCAAACCTCCACGTTTAATTGAAAAAAAATCAGATTGTTTAAGACATGTTAGACATTCAAGATATCAAACTTTGTAACTGTCCACATATTGCATTTATTAGGAATACAGATAGTTTGTGTTGAAAGTCTGAGTGACCCTTTAATAAACAAATCATATTAATGTGTGTGATTTGTTTTCACGCCTCCCACCCCTTTCTCAGGCAGTCAAACTGAACATACTCCGAATAATTCCGACACGAGTGTTCCAGGCTGTAGTACAGACGTCCAAGTCACACGTCACACAGAAAAGCAAGAAGAGCAACCATGCAACAAGAAACCGAAATGCAGCTTTAATCACACTAGAACTGGTTATGTTGATAAGTTGAGTCAGCATGGAGAAAAATCCAGGCTTGCGAAGAAGTCATCGCATTCATCGAAGTTCTTGCAAGAAAAGCTGAAACGATACCTGGTGGAAAAACCGTACAAGTGCAAATTTTGCAACAAATCATTTTCAAAATTAAGTCTTTTGAAATACCACACGCATGTTCACACAGGAGAGAAGCCGCACAAGTGCACCGTTTGCAACAAGACATTCACGCAGTCAGGCCATTTGCAATCTCATCGTAGAATTCATACCGGAGAGAGGCCTTACAAGTGCACAATCTGTAACAAGTCTTTTTCTGAGTCGTCTCATTTGACATCCCACATTCGAATCCATACAGGAGAAAGGCCATACGATTGCACCGTTTGCAAAAAGGCGTTTTCACATTTGTGCAATTTGAAACGGCACCTTAGAATTCACACCGGAGAGAGGCCCTACAAGTGCACGTTTTGTAACAAGACGTTTCTACAATCGAGCAATTTGCATTCTCATAATAGAATTCATACTGGAGAGAGGCCTAACAAGTGCACAATATGTAATAAATCGTATTCGGAATCGTCTCCGTTGACGTACCACATCAGAATGCACACTCGAGAAAGGCCCTTCGATTGCACCATTTGCAAAAAGGCATTTTTACACTCGAGTGATTTGAAGCGGCACGTTAGAATTCACATCGGAGTGAAGCCCTATAAGTGCACGTTTTGCAAGAAGGAATTTCTACAACCGAGCTACTTGCAATCTCACATTCGAAGTCATACCGGAGAGAGGCCTTACAAGTGCACGTTTTGCAACAAGACATTTCTACAATCCAACCATTTGCATTCTCATATTCGAATTCATACCGGAGAGAGGCCCTACAAGTGCACAATCTGTAACAAGTCATTTTCGGAATCATCTTCTTTGACATTCCACATCAGAATGCATACAGGAGAAAGGCCCTACAATTGCACATTTTGCCAAAAGACATTTTCACATTCGAGCGATTTTAAACGGCATGTTCGAGTTCACACTGGAGAGAGGCCCTACAAATGCATGTGTTGCAACAAGACATTTATACGATCGAGCAGATTGCAATCTCATATTAGAAGCGATACTGGTGAGCAGCCTCACAAGTGCAACGTTTGCAGCAAGTTCTTTCCACGGACAGCGTGTTTAAAACATCACATGAGAATGCATCCAGGAAAAAGGTCGCATGATTGTACGATTTGCAACAAGGCATTTTCGCATTCAAAAAATTTAAAAGCTCATATGAGGATTCACACACGAGATCAACCCAACAGAAAATGTTCTCAGAGTAAGAAGCAAAATGAAGAGAGGAATGAGTGAAAGATCGACAAGGAAAGCTCTTTGGAATGGTCAAGAAGAGGTCAAATTAGTTGGGATAGAGAACGACTCATCATCAATGCCCAAGACCAAGGATACTACACCAATGTGTTTAAGAAAATGGGATTGAGCCAATTGGCCAAAAGCAGTTTTTGTGAGATGGAAACAGAAAGTACCAGTCACCTCCTTTCGGGATGTAAAAAAAGCTCATGTCAGAACAGCTGTACACAGAAAGACATGACAGCGTCTGCAGAGTAATCCACTGGCACATCTGTAAACATTTCAACATCCTGGTCCCATAACAATCATGGAAACACAAACCAAGTCCAATCCTTGAAAATGAACAAGTAATGCTCATGTATGACGAGATGATCCCGTCGTGTGAGAACATTGCAAACAAAGCATTGTATCCGGACATAGTGCTCAAACACAAAAAGGAAAAGTCGGCATTGTTGTTCGAGGTTTTAGTTCCCAATGACTTTTGACTAACTGCTACAGAAATCAGGAAAATGACCAAATACCAGGATCTGAAAAATGAGGTCAAAAGGACTTGGAAATTGAAGAAAGCTGAAATTGTACCAGTGATAGTCGGAGCTACTGGAATGATGAAGAAAACCCTTACTAAGTGTTTAAAAATCATTCCGGGGAATATCACTACAAACGAGCTACAAGTGGAGACCGTCAGAGGTTCAGTGAAGTTTCTGAAAAAGAGCGCTTGGAACGAGGCTATGAGAACGAAGTTTCACAGTTTGGTTCATGAATCATGATCCTTTACCAAAAAGGAAGTGGAGATTTTGAGTTCTGGAAGAACTTCCTTCCACCTCTTGAAACCCAAATGGAGATGACAACCAACGAGATCAACCCAACAGAAAACATTCACAGAAGAAGAAACAGAATTAAAAGAGGAACGAGTGAAAGATTAGGCAAAAAAATTATTTAGAGACATGAATGGTCACCAATAAATGTAGAACGTCCACCTATGCCACAATTGATGGACATGACACACATGGGATGAAAGTGCCACAAAACAAACTTTCAAAGAGAAGGAAACTTTCACCATCTAAAGTGTTCTACAAAAATCAATGCTTCCCGAGAATATACTTGCCAAGAAGAGGAGGAAGTAGCAGCCTGATGGAGCTCAACCAAGAGCACGAGACGATTATAGGATTGGCCAAGTACGTGGAAAGCTCAACAGATGCCGAAAACAAATTTGTAAACAAACACAAAGATAAGATGCAATGGGGGGTGCAAGAAGCCATAGTGTCAAACGTGGGGCAGGGTTTGGGAGTCCTCCCCCAGGAAATTTTGAGAAATTGATTATCGGAAACGGCATTTCCTGCATTCTTGGAAGTTTTCTGCAGTTCGTTGCATTCTACCCAGGCCCGACAGTTCAGCAGATTCACGATGATTAATGGACCAAAGTGGCAAACTTGCCCAGCCGATCTTTACTTTTAAAAAAGGCCTGTGCACACCCTTAGTGGGAAATGATGGCGTTGACCGACTGTGTGCTAGGCGAAGCCCGGCACTGCCCAGCGCTGAGGTTGCAAAGATTAGGGCAGGGTGTTCTCACCACAAAAGAGATCAGATAGGACAGCAGATGTGAATTATTCTATTGTTCATAAATTATGCTATTTTGGAAAAGATGGTGCTTGTGTTTCTGAATGAAAATGTCACACACATCATTTTTGAGGATAACTAGCCAGCCAGTCTTCATCTTCAAGCCTTTATTCTTAGTTGACTCAATCAGGATGTCTGAAGCTAAAGTGGAGTAAGGATTGCCAGTAATTGACTGAGCAAACATACCGCTGTTCATGAATTCCTCTTGCTTTGTGGGCACTGTGCACAACATTGACCAGAAGTCTGGGAACCACCTGCCATATTTGTCATTGTTGTAGAATGTAGATTATGAGCCATGGGAGCATTTGATGCAGAGATGACTTGAACTCGTCCAAATTCCGACTCCGTAATGTGTGGATGTTCATCATCAGCACCTCTACCATCTCTACAAAACTCAACCAGAACGTCAAATTTTGAAGGAACTCAGATCTTCATCTGCTTCAAGTTGAGTATGTGCAGCCACCATCTCTGCTTGAAAGGATGTCAGCAGCTGGTCCAGTCCACTGCAAACACTCTGCGACAGCTCTGAATCTTACACGTTTATATTTCAGTGCTTGATGAATCATTGCTTCATACACCAAGTGTATACATCTCACAGCAAGCTTGTAGTGCTTTCCTCTGAGGGCTTGATCGACAGTACCATCGGCGATCACTCCAGCAGCTACCAAGATGTCTGAGAGGCCAGAGCCTATGAAATGCTTGTATATTGCAGATATGAAGGATAGCTGCATATGGAATGGTCCCAAGAAGGGTACCATGTTCCCCACTAAATTTCAGTGCATTTTCAGCCTTGAGTTCTACCAGCATGATAATCCAGATTTATCCCCAACCAAGAGCACAAAGGGCACACTCTTCTCCTCGATTACTGTTGCCAGTTTGCACATGACATCATTCAAGACTGACTTCTTCGGTGAATCAGGATATGTCGTGTGGTCATAGGCCCCGCTCTTCTCAACTGGCTTGGCTAAGCTGGCCTGAAACCCCGCAAAGCTTGGCACTTTTTGTTGGCCAACTGCTGGTCGTGATCCATCATTGTGTGTACGAGTCAAGGCAAGGATGACGCCATGTTGTCTCAGCGGATATGTCTGCATCAAACCTCCGCCTCAATGTTGGTTCACCACATTTCACGGTTTTATAAGGGATGGCATATTGTATATCAGATGTAATGTCTGTAAGGGTCGATGACAATTGCTGGGAGTTAGCGACACGATTCTTTCTCTGTGTTGTCTCTTTTGCCTTCCGGGGACTTGGGTTGAACATGCATCACATTCGTTCGATGAGCTTGACCACCTCCATTGAGGGTGTCATTCTTGAAATCAACGTTGTCAACCAGAGCGATAACAGGTTTCCCCTCGGAAATATCATTTGGGCAAGATGAAAACGGATGCAAGTCATGCATTTCCCAAAATCGTGGAGAAACAGGACATCGCCGTAGCTTATACCTATTCCATCCTTGTGCGATACATCACCTATTTATTTGTTCATCATGTCACCATCATCAAGTTGGTCTGGACCGTGGTTTGCTTTCCTGTCACATAACCTGTGATCAATGAGGCAAGTGCAGTTACCTTTAGATCATCATCAATTTGGGATTTCCTCGGGTGTTTCAACCACATAAGCAGCTTCAGCATTGAGATGATCTTCTTCCTCGAGCTCCAGCATTTATGGAGGCCACATAACTGTCTTAGTGTATTGTATCTACCCCCTCAGCCACCCAGCCACATTTCTGACGAGCTGCTCGATGCTGACACCCCATGAAGAAATGGCAGCTTCAATATCGGTGCTGCCTGCGGCCATGCCGTAGACCAACTCACTGGCGTTCTGTTGCTGCCGTGTGTGGAACCCATTTCTGTCGCCAAACTCCTTCACCGGGATTTCCTTTACATGGCTGGACTTTACATAGCCGAAGTTAGCGAGAATGTTTTTGTAACCCATAAGAAGGTCTTGTAGTGTTCGCAACTCATGCTCTGCAAAAACAGCTGCCCGCACATGATCAAACAATATTTGCTGAGCTTCACTCAGCTGTATGCCTTGAAGATGCAACCTTCTTTCATCGTTCGATTCACCATGAGCAACATACTTGAGCTAGCAGTGATGATGATATCTGATTTCAGTGGCAAATGGATCAATAGTGGCGTCAATGAGTTCCACAATGCGCTCCCACTTCTCTGTGTCGTCCAACAGGACCGTGCCCCTCTTAAATTGAAGCCATGCTTCCTCAGTAGATATCAAGTGCCACCTATTATGTGCACGACCAGATTGTTTCTTGTCCTCGGGTTTCATACACCAGATGCAAATATCCTTGTCATGGAGTAAACCTCCACTGAAGCGCAGGTGTTTTGAAAAAAAATTGCTTTTCACTGAGGCTGCACATCAGGTTCTACATCTACTCCAGATGACTCAACAGATTCACTGCTTGCTCTCTTCTCTTGCCATTTATTTTTTTTTTTTTGCTCGAAAGAGTTTAGGGAACTCAACAACGTGAGGTTACATGAGTGAAGCACATGCAAACTTGACGGATCCCACTCCCAGTCCACACTTTCGTGCACCTCACCAAATTTGTCTTAGCCTCACCATTTCTCTGCTTTTTATTTGAGGTTACCCCATCTCACCAGCATCATTGCACCAACAGTGTCTCCACTTTGCAGATGACTGTTTATTAAAATGTGGCACGAGCTGTCAATTACATCCTCAAGGCTGCTATGTTGCTGCTTGATTTGATCTGGCTCATACGCCTCCTGAGTCACTGACATGGCCTTACATTCTGCACTCTGCCTACCAAGCCAACAACTACTCGAAACAGCTTTTTTTTTTTCTTTTTTTTGTATACCTTGTCAAGGTATACA
>CM068958.1:15077818-15089693 GCA_035128595.1 Eptatretus atami | reverse complement strand
AAACGCAGGGGGTGTAAACAGATCACGTGGTTACAGGAGAAACACGTGGCTATGGGAGGTGGATCGTCAAAAGTGAATTTATTTATTTTAAATAAGGATTGCTTGACATTCGGAAAAGGGAAGGTTGAAGTAAAATCGTGGAAGTGTGCGGTGAATTTGGAACTGTAAACACATTGTGAAGCTGCTGGGTCGATGAAACGTATCAGGAAGAGTCGAGAAGAGACATGTGGTTATAGGGAGGTGTGTAGATTGAAAGGAATCCAAGGAAGATTATTGATTTTTGATGTATTTTTGAAGAACAGGTAAGATTCGGGAATGGAAGTTTGTAGGAAGAAATCGTGAAGGTAATGGCGAGAGGAGGGTCAGCTCAGTAGAATAAAGATGGTGTGCCGGCATAGGGAGGATGAAGAAGAAGGATCGGGACTCTGAGTATGCAAGGAGAAAGGTAGTTTTTTTTTTGGTTTTAAGACTAAGAAAACGAGTGTTTTGCGTTTTTGGAGGTATGGGGGACGTTGGGAAAGTGGGGAAAATAGGAAATTGAACGGTAATCGGGAGAGAATAACAAATGAACCACATCGTACACCGAGAGGGGAAGGATGGGTAGGCCTCAAGGAACCCGGTAAGACAAGGTCGACGAAAACTGACAAAATGGCACGATTTTTGAAACAAAGCCGACTAGCAACACACAGTAACATGTAGGTGAGAAAATAAACAGTTAAAACGGGACAGATAGCGAACGGAAACTTAGTTTTGAGAAAGTCAGCAGAGAGCCCTGAGAGAGACCTGCCGAAGCTCCAAAGCCAGAACCGGAAGTCCTATGGCCAATCTCGACCTCACAGCTCACAGTATCTCTACCATTCTGACAAGTGATTGACACAAATTTTATGTGATATCATACAATTTCATTATTTTGGACAATGTTGAATGACATCATATGAACGCCATGCCAATAAACATTATATACAAGGATCGTATTTCTACTCTCAAGATATATCACTTGGAAGTACTGTATATCGTTTTGAGCAGTTACAACTGTGTATTGAACTCTGATTGATCACAAACTCACTTTTGGGCGAGTCTCTGGGACGACAGCTTCCAGGACTATGAAGGTCTCCTGGGGAACATGCTGTCCAGGATGACTGTGGAACAGCTACCTGGAAGTGGAGAGAAAAAATTATCGTGTGTGTGTGTGTGTGTGTTAGTAACAATGAAAAAAAAGGATAGTGACAAACCATTTTAGATTAATACCAGACCATTTGCTACATATTAAGATGATGGGTGAAAGAAAAATATTACATCAAATATAAGTAACAAAACAAGCCATTTTAGCTGACTGTGATATTTTGATCTTCATCTAACCTTCAGACAGTAACTATCATTCTATTCAATTCTTTGCCCTAAAATTATCCAAAAATAACCCACTAAAAGTGTTTCTATGTCTGTTGGATCTGAAGCTATGGCACATTCAAGTTTTTATGAGGACGGGGGTGGCCACCTTAGATTTGGCCCTTGGGTGGAGTTCGGCCAAACTTTTGTGAGGGACGAACAGACGTCACTCACCGCCCTAATTGGGACAGGCTCCTATGGGTTCGCCAATTTCTGGCGAGGTTTTGGTCCCTGCCCGGAAACCCCACCCACTCTTCCACGCGGGTCTTACTGTGCGAGCAACAGTATCAATGTTGCAAAGGTCGTCGTGAAAGAGTTACAACGTTTGTGGAAGCCGAGAAACTGGAACCGTGAGATACCGCCTCAGCACGTCGGGTGCGAGAAGGCAGCCAGTTGGCGGTGGATCGTGACGGGGGATGGGATGGTTTTTAGATGGCTTGTTAGATGTAATAACCTAACTAAAAGAAATCGCAACGCACGCCTTTGATTTCTCCACTAGACAAAAGGAAGGGATTCTGACTACACACATACTTACAGACATAACTGACTTTTGGGACATCTGTATGTTCAATGCATAGGGTTTCTAAGATCCGTAAACTATATATATATATATAATATATGTGTGTATATTTTTTTGTATGTATTATGTGTGAACGTCTTTATAGTTGTTGAGGAACTCTGGGAAGGGTCAAAACAGCGTTTAACACTTACCTTGTGTAAGTCTCTTGGGTTGCTTTATGCAGCGACTTGGCTGGAGGAGCATGGGAGGGGTCAAGTATATTATATACATATATATATATATATGTAATCTGCTGTGCGGGATGGCCAGACGGAGGCCCCTGGACTACCGGCGGAAAGTGACGACAGCGTCGCGCTGCCGGCACTTGCTCCCATACCTGACCTTGACCTGAGAGAAAGGGCCAAAAATGATATATAGCACGATATCTACAAAAAGTTGGAGACGGATTCAGACGAAACTTGGTGGACACGTTGGATGTGTGACAAGGAAGAATTGATTAAATTTTGCTTAAAGATCTGAATCCGGATCCGATAATTTTTTAAGTGATTCTTCACCGTTGAGAGATCGTGCTAAACTCATATATTAGCAGGATATCTCAAAAGTTGTGGACGGATTTGGACAAAACTTGGTGGATATGTTGGGTGTGTGACAAGGAAGAAATGCTTCAATTTTGGTAAAGATCTGAATCTGGATCCGCCAATTTTTCCAAGTGATTCCTCACCATTGGAGATAGGGCTAAACTAATATATATAGTACGATATCTCAAAAAGTTGTGGACGGATTTGGATGAAACTTGGTCGAGAGGTTGGGTGTGTGACCACGACAAATTGATTCGATTCTGGTGAAGATCCGAATCCGGATCTGGATACGAGAGTTATTTAATTCTCAAAGTGATTCTTCACCACTGAGAGATGGGGCCAAAAACGATCCATAGCATGATATTCAAAAATGTATTGGGCCCGATATGTTCTCGTGGATCAGGCATTGCGTGGCGGATGGATGTGCTCTACCGAGTGCCCTTCTAGTTAAAAAGTTTCTATATTTGTATAAAGGAGCATCTCCGCTACCGCCTGGTGTGCTCCACATGATATGTTGGTATTCTACTCAGTCCTGGGGTGGAGTGCTTCACATCCAACCATGTTCGTGTGAGTGCAGGCAGTGGTGATGACAGTGAGTGCAGCAGTGGATGTGCCGGCAGTGGTAAGGTTGCAGCAAGTGCAGGCAGTGGTGAGGTGCAGGCAGTGGTGATGGACAGCAAGTGCAGGCAGTGGTGAATGGACAGCGAGTGCAGGCAGTGGTGAATGGACAGCGAGTGCAGGCAGTGGTGAATGGACAGCGAGTGCAAGCAGTGGTGAATGGACAGCGAGTGCAGGCAATGTTGACGGGACAGCGATGCAGGCAGTGTTGACGGGACAGCGAGTGCAGGCAGTGTGATGGGACAGCGAGTGCAGGCAGTGTTGACGGGACAGCGAGTGCAGGCAGTGTTGTAATGGACAGCGAGTGCAGGCAGTGTTGACGGGACAGCGAGTGCAGCAGTGTTGAGGGACAGGCGAGTGCAGGCAGTGTGACGGACAGCGAGTGCAGCAGTGTTGACGGCACGGTGCAGCATGTTGACGGGACAGCGAGTGCAGGCAGTGTTGACGGGGACAGCGAGTGCAGGCAGTGTTGACGGACAGCGAGTGCAGGCAGTGTGACGGACAGCGAGTGCAGGCAGTGTGACGGGACAGCGAGTGCAGGCAGTGTTGACGGACAAGCGAGTGCAGGCATGGTGACGGGACAGCGAGTGCAGGCAGTGGTGACGGGACAGCGAGTGCAAGCGGTGGTGAGGGTATAGCAATAGATTGGTACGAATGAAGTCTGGGAGATATTTTTGTAGGTGATTGAGACTATTCATTATGTAGATTCTTCATTCTGCAGGAAGGATCGTAGATATAGAATTCTGTAATTTTGAAGGAGCAGGAGTTAGGGACATTGAAGGAAGGGTAAACGATATCATATCGGGCCATGGCAGGAAGAAGTTTTGTTGTGGTACACCTCGGAGCAAATGATATCGGGAAAGTTTACTCAGAGGTTTGAAAAATAGATACAGGATATTGGGTAAGCAGCTGAAAGCAAAGGGTTGTGAGGTCATGTTTTCTGGATCCTCCCAAATGAGGAAACAATACAGAAATTATGAGCAGAGTGATAGACGTCAACCAATGGCTGAAAGAATGGTGTGGGAGGAAGGTTTTACATTTAAGAAAGCAGTGGGAACACATTTCAGGACAAAGGAGTGTTTCCAGAATGATGGCCGTTTGTTAAATAGAAAGGGGACAGAAAGGTTTGCAGTGGGAATTGAGGAAGGAATTCAGGCTTTTTTTAAGGTCAGCGGAGGGGGGAGAAGGTATAAGGAAGGAACTGATGAATGTAATATGATGAGTAAGGCCAGGCAGGAAAATTGAATTTCAGGAAGGGAAAAGTTAAACATATTCTTTACCAATGCCAGAAGTTTAAATAATAAGATGGAAGAGCTTGAAGCCGAAGTAGATAGCGAGGAGTGATTGTGTTACGTTTGTGGGATAGATGGAAGGATTCAATAGGGAATTTAGCATTGTGTGGAGTTGCTTTGGTCCGTGGATGAGTAGAAAGCAACTCGATGTAACTAAATTAGGGAATCTGTGAGCTTAAGTGTTACGTGTCACCACACGAGGGGTGGTGCGGTGTTAATTAGCCTAGGGAGTGAAGAATAAGTTCACCGGTATGTGATTGCCCTCTGTGATTTTTCTACATGTTTTTAGCCGCGTCGTGTTGCGAACGCTGGCTCGAAGAGAGCTCCGCGTTGTTCTTCTTCTTCTGGTGAAGACAAAACCTTTATGACGCGGCTCTTGGACACATTTGTCCTTGTTATATTTCAAGCCAGGCAGTAAAGGTGGAAAATGCGTCCCTAAAACCACAACAAACAGTCAGAAAGCCCCGTCTTCCCGGGTTGGGGGCGAGTAGGCCACACCCCGGAGAGGATATAGAGCGGGAAAGAGAAGGAGCGCACAGGAAAAGGTGGCGGATCTTAAGAGAGATCGGTGTGATCGAGGGCAGGCAGGCAGACGTGCGCATTTTGGGATTGTGGAAGGTTTCCGTCTGGATAGGACGGGAGTTCGGTAGAGCGCACACACGAGGTCAGTGTGAGGAATGCACAAGGCAGGTGGCACTGAAGGGAAAGAGGAAGGCTGACATTTTGAGCCTTCATGTGGAGAGCCGCTCGGGGATCGCCTGGCGTACGTCTGCCCTGCTGCAAGTGAAGCGCCATTTTGCCTGCGTGTGCACGTGCTGGTGGAGGCGCGATTCCGGTTTTATGGGGATCAGCTCTGGCCCAAGCTGAGTACAAGTAGTCTTTAAAAGAGGGGGTTTTCTATTCATTTTGTATTCCCCCATTGTCCATATTTGAGTCTGTGTGGGCGAGGCCTCGACTGTAGGAGTTTATGTACGATATTATTATATATATATCCTTTTTGATTATCGTCTTGGAAATATTTGTGTATGTTCATTAAATTGTTATGTTGAAGAAACTGTATTCATGTAATTGTCGTGAGTTCGAGGATAAACCCCTGTGTTTTCCGTTCCATTCTCCGTACTCCTCCGCCCGTCGCCATGTTCCTCCGCCATGCCCTTCGAGCACGTGTTAAAATCTCCATCGATCAACGTGTCCGCTCCTCTTCATAATGAACCGCTTGGCGTCCGGAGGCTCTCGGTATTAACCACCTGGTTACCACAAATTTGGGTGGGGGGGGGGGGTTAACTTGGGCCGGCTACCCCTGTGACAATATAGTTGCAGTGAGTGAGACATGGTTTAAGGAGAGTAACTGGAGGACAGGGTGAGAAAGCCACAAGGTGGGAAGAGAGAGAATAGGAGGAGGAGGGAGGATAGCAATCTGGGTAAAGGACAGCATTGCATCAAGAGAAAGGAGGTGACATTAAGTAGGAATTAATGTTTAGGATTCTGTATCGGAAGAGATTAGAGATTTGAAAAACAGAAGATACTGTCAGATGCTTTTATAAGCTCCGGGTGTGGAGGAAGGAGGAAGGAGGAGTACATGAAGAATTCAAAAAGGGCATGTGGTAAGGAAGAGTATTGATTATGGGGGATTTTAACTTGCCAGGGATAGATTGGGTCCAGGAACAGGGAAAGGGCAGAGGGATGAGGATTTCCTAGTTTAGTCCAGGATTGCTTTTTAAACCAGTTTGTAGATAAGCCCACGAGGGGAGTGCAGTGTTGACTCCTTTTAAGTAACGATCCCAATATGGTGGAGGAGGTGAGGTTGGGGAACATTTATGAGCAAATGGCCATAACATTGTGTGTGCAAAGATTCTGTTAGGGTTAGAGTTCAGGATAGTGGGAAAGGCCATTTGATTTCAGGAAGACAACTTTTGAGGGTAGAGAGAGAATGGGTGATGTACAGAGTGTTCCAAAAAGACCCGGACAACTTTGGTTGTTCATTATCTCTATAACTCCAGCAATCTGTGTGTGTGTGTGTTGTTGTCTGCGACCGCTGTTTCTCGACAACCACTGGTCCGATCTAATTGAAACTTGCCAGGAATATTGCTGGGACCCGAGGATGTGCCTTTTCAAGGTTTGATATTAATCGGACAAGCGGTTCCCAAGTTACGGCCATTTATTTGCCAACCAATGACAGGACACGGTGCTATGACGTCACAATTCCTTTTTTTTTAAACGTACGGCCACGCACCTACGGGCACGCACTAGTATTTAGAACCACAAATGAGACAACACCCTTTTATTTGGTTTGGAACACAGGTGAGACAGCTTCGAGGCGAGTGCAGGTTACCAGGTACTAACAGGAGTTGATAAAGTGAACTGGTTATCTATTAAACGTCCAAACCTTATCGCTCACACGAATGTTCATTACGTGCCGTTACACTTCACAGGTATCACCAGGTACATCGTCCACCTTGATCAAAAACTCATATATCCACACACAGTCAAAACAGAGAATTGGCTCGAGCCGTCATTAATTCGTCGGTTCGTAAAGAGTGATTATAACTGAAAGAATAATATAAATTATTATAATATTTGCTGAAAGTATGATAGATGGAGAAACCATCCGGAGCGCGTGAACACGGTCACTACAACTTCGGTCGGCACATCGACGGGTGTGGGCGGAGATTGATATTAACTTCCGGTTCGGCGCATCGACGGGATGTGGCGGAGATTGATATTAACTTCCGGTTCGGCGCATCGACGGGATGTGGCGAGATTGATATCAACTTCCGGTTCGGCGCATCGACGGGATGTGGGCGGAGATTGATATCAACTTCCGGTTCGGCGCATCGACGGATGGGCGGAGATTGATATTAACTTCCGGTTCGGCGCATCGACGGGATGTGGCGGAGATTGATATCAACTTCCGGTTCGCGCCATCGACGGATGTGGCGGAGATTGATATCAACTTCCGGTTCGGCGCATCGACGGGATGTGGGCGGAGATTGATATCAACTTCCGGTTCGGCGCATCGACGGGATGTGGCGGAGATTGATATACTTCCGGTCGGCGCATCGACGGGATGTGGGCGGAGATTGATATCAACTTCCGGTTCGGCGCATCGACGGGATGTGGGCGGAGATTGATATAACTTCCGGTTCGGCCGAATGATTAATTAATGAATGATTTTGTCGTTCGTCGGGAGAATGGAGAGAGTGAAAGAAGAATCCGAAATTGTGACAATCAAAGTACACCTTGTGAGAACTCAGGTGAGAGGGAACGTTTTCATCACCTCGTGGGAATCGATAAACTGATGAGCGGTTAATGATCCCCTGATGTTTACATTGTAATACTCCATTAGATGGTTACAGAAATAACACTCGTACAGTACAACGATCACATGACGTGTCGGAACGTGTCCGCTGCTGTGGGTGGTGTTAGCTGCCTGTGGAAACCTGGTTCACCTGTACAGGTGATCACGTTATTCTGAGGAGGACTATAAACCTTTAATATTCCCGTGATTCGTCCTCTTCTGATTCTTCTTCTTTCTTTTGCAGCACAAGGCTTCGAGTTACATCATTGGCTGAGGCGAGGGTGGCTGTGTCGCTGATGCAGTGCCCCCCCCTGCAGCTTCGAGCAGAAATTAGGAATTTGTTCACTGTGCCGGTGATAGCTCGCCTCGTCTTCGCCATGGAGGATGGCCAAGAGCCGAGCGGGACCGCACACCGGCCTCTGAGCTGTCAAGCTCGGGTTCGAATCCTGACCGAGCTGAGAACTGTCATCTCAGCTTTTCACGGGTCGTGTGGTTCATCAATGCGTGTGTCGTCCCTTCAGAGGACATTTTGTTGATGGGAGATCCCACGGTGTCCTTCGTGAAGAGTCGGTGGAGCTATCGCCGGCACTCTGACCAAATCCTAACTTCAGCCCGAACCCACAGAGGGCACTGCATCAGCGACGCAGCCACATGCTCAGTTCAGTGATGCTACCCCGCATCCTTGTGCCACGTACTCAAGAAGACGAAGGTGGACGAGGCTATGTTCTCGCTCCCGTCGGTCTGCTCACAGAACGGACAATCTCAAAAGGTTGTGGACGTGTTGGTGGGCAGGTTGCGTGTGTGACGAGGAAGAATTGATCCGGTTTTGGTGAAGATCCGAATCCGGATCCGGATCCTAGAAAATATTTTTAAGTGATTTTTTTTCACCGTTCGTTGAGAGATAGGACCAAAAACGACACATGGCATGATATCTCAAAAAGTTGTGGATGGATTTGGATGAAACTTGGTGGTTAGGTGTAACCAGACCAAGCCGATTAAATTTTAGTTCAGGTCCAAATCCAGATCCATCCTATCAGTGGGATACAAAAGAGAAACTAAACAGCCTTGTGGAGGTATGCGCTCTACCGAATTCCCCCTTATAGTTTCACCTGCAACCACACCATAGAATAGCTTTTTAGAAATGTTGTTGTCGAAGAAAGGCATTCGTACAATGTGGAATGGAAAAGCATTTGGTGTGAAATTTATTATTATTGTTATCGATTGGTAATTCTCAAAAACTAGCCGGGAGGCGACGATGGTTCCCATTATTGAACAATGCCACGATAGGTACAATTGAGTTAGTGGAAGCTTTTGAGGAAGCCCTACCGTAAAAACCTATCTCTTCCGTCAAAATTGACCAAATCAAATCGGATTTTTTTTATATGTTGTACTTGTGGACATTACGCACAGCTTCTAGGAAATGAAATTGCGAGAAAAAAATCGAGAAAAATAAATAAAAAGTTCAAGGGGCATGGGACGCCCCTCATACAAAAAGACAACTAGACCATGATATCTAGCTTGTGTCCAAGTTTCATCAAGATCGCATCAAACGTCACGGAGCTATGCTCTGGAGAGAGTCACAAACAGACAGACAGACACACAGACACAACGAAAATAGTGGTCACTGCTGGCACCCGCGAACCAATAAACTGAAGTGACAGTTTGGTTTTCCTTTTTAGGTCATCTCTACCGAGATGACCTAATAAAGCCGGACCAAATGTCCGTATGTCCGTCAACAATTTTTCTTTCCGATCTTGATGAAACTTAGTGGTGGGTGAGGTCGATGAGTGTTGCACAACGATATAACTTTTGTCCGGGTTCAAGGTCAGGGACAAGGTCACGAGGTCACGTAAGTTATAAAAATCGCCATTTTCAAAACCTATCTTCGTCTGCCATTTTACAAGTATTTCGGCAACTGTTTATTGATTATGATAGTAAAAAATATTATCTTGTATCTAACCAGACAGATTTTTGAATTTCCTTCCCGTTTGATCGTCACGTGATCTGGAAGATGGCCAAAAACGCCGATGCGATTCGCAAAGAAGGAAGGAAGGAGAAATGAATATAAATATAAAACACATTTTTAGCCTTTTATATTAACATTTCCACGAAGGTGCAAAAGTTTCAAAACCCGAAATGTAAACGTCGGCAATTATTTTCAAAATATAATTTCGTGCGCGCGCGCCAAAATGCCGAGTCATCTTTAACCAACTGCGCAGTAGAACTGCGCAGTAGTCGGTCATGCGTCTGAGCAGTGGCCAGCGTGGTTCAGATTGACTGTGTTTCTGGGCGAAGGTGATTGTTAAGAAGTTGTCGGCGGTATAAATTCGAGTGACTGTATTTGGTGATTTAATCACGCAACATCTTGACAACGAATATTCTGGCCGAAGATTGCATCATTCAGTGCATCAGCAGGGATATTCGCAGGCTCCTCTCGATGTGCCGATATCTAACATAATCACCGGCGGACGTAGGTGCAGGCTGTGGGCGAGGCACGGATCCCGGATGAGGGGATAAGTGATAAATATGCTACATGCTTCGGGCTTTCTGATTAATATATCAATGAGTACATTCCATAATTAATGAATTAATAATTAATGAATCTGGCATACAAAATGTTTTTTCATACCTGACATGTTACTTTGTGCAGTGTCACGAAACTTCTGTGGAATTAATAATTAATGAATTTGCTCGCTCTAACGATTTTTCAAACTCAATATCTCTATAAATACTTGACCAATTTTCATTCTGAAAGTTGCATTATAATCAGTGAAGAATAATCTACAAGATTATCATAATCTCGAGAGCTAAGCCTATTTTCTCGTTTTTTTTTACAACCGGAAGTGAAATGTCCCCAGAGAGTGGACGGACCGGAAAACCGCGTATTGCACTTACTGGTGATTCTGATGTGTTAATCCGGGTACTAAATGAAACAATACATATTTTTAATTATGTCATTAGTAGTATTATCCTAGTGTATCTCTGTGAACTATTTCGATCTAAACGGTTAGTTTGGACTGTTCGCGGTTACCTGAACTGAACATTGAGAACTTGTGGTATTATAGAGATGACCGTCACCCCCACACGGGGGTAATTTTTCAATTCGAGTTGTCTTTGGATTTACAGGTAGTGAAGAAAAAAAATAGGACCGCTGGACCTGTAGTTTATCTGGGTCCTGTCCTAATGTTGTAAGCATTCTGAGTTGGTGGATCAGGAGAAGATTTTGGAAGGAATTTGCGGGACTGCCATTTTCACACACTTCTGGTCACGTGATCGGCATGACCACAATTTAACATCCCCACCCTGGCCTGTAATGTTGTAACTCAAATTTGGTAGCATTTTGATTGGTGGGTCTGGAGAAGAAGATTTTTGAAGAAATTTTTCTAAGTCGGACATTTTGACGTACTTAATCATGTGACCGCAACGAGCTTTGCAATTCCTGTTACCAGTTAGAAGAGGAACGTTGCTGCCAAATTTCAGCCGGATCGGCCCGGCGGTTTGGCCGGAAAAGTCGAAAGAGGAGACTGATGGACGGATGGTGCACGATGACGATACTTTATCTGGAATTTAAATTCCAGATCAGCTAAAAATAGAAACAGCAATGCAAAGGCACTTAATAGGGCGTTGGGCCACCTCATGCGGTCAGCATGACCTGTACGTGCCATGGCATGGAGTCCACCAGCGTCTAGAATTCTGCAGGAGGGATCAGCACCATTCTTCCACGAGAAAGTCAATCAACTCACACCTGTTTGATGGAGGTGGAAAACGCTTCTCAGGCGTCGTTCCAGAATATCGCATAAAGGCTCGATTGGGTTCAGATCTGGTGACTGAGAAGGCCATGACATATCGATAACATCAGTGGCATGCTCTTCAAACCATTGGGTGACCACACGTGCTCTGTGGATGGGGGCATTGTGGGGGGGGTGGTTAATGGGTGAAGCCTTTTAATTAAAAAAAACATCGACCCTCAATCAAGGGAAAACCAAAAGGCCAGAAATCAAAACCATAATACAAACAATAGTCAAACCAAGTCAATAACAATGAATGAAGACCATAACCGTAAATCAAACATGAATCTAAGCGGAAGTATTGTTGCAAATCTGGAAACCATGAACACAACATTCAGGTCCTATAGAGCAGTTATATCGGTAAGTATGTGTTTCTAGTCAGAGTTCCGTCCCTT
>CM068958.1:15038028-15077345 GCA_035128595.1 Eptatretus atami | reverse complement strand
GTTCGTGGTTCCTGAGGTGGTGGTCGTGTTGTTAGTCGACCACCCGCTCCCCGGTGTTCTGGCCTGCTGGGCGCTCCTTGGTGGTCGCCGGTCTTCTCCTTGGCGCTTGGCACGAAGCTGACCGTGTGGGTTTGGGTCCCTCCACGTGGTTCGCAAAGGAGCTCACAGGCCCTTCGACGACCCAGCTCCGAAAGTGCGATCGACCAGCCGCACGCTCGCGGCAGGTAGCCAGCCATTCTGACTCCCAGCCGAACTATCCTCCTCGGCTGGAGAGCCGAATAAAGACCCTGCGGGGTCCATTTATTTTTTGGGTGTGCGTGTCTGTGTGTGGGTTGTCTTGTCAAGTAGAATCGTGCAAGTGCTTTCTTTTGCTCATTGTACATTACATTTCTTATTCGTGATAACTTGCCTCTGTGTTCCCCCTCCCGATATTGTTATAATAAATATCCCTTTTGTTGAATGTACCAGCTCGTTTCTGTGTTTCTTTCATTGGCTTAGCACGCTGTGTGTTGAGAGATAGCGAGGGTAAATTGTTCATTTGGTCCGGCGCGGCTCTGGTAACTCCGCTCGGTTACACCGGATCTGAGTCGTTACCTGCGACTCAGATCGGACAGAGTCGGCCGAGGGTGTGGTTCCCCGGTAGTTAGACTGCATGGGTATTTCGGTATATTGAAATTGGCAATTGACCCTACCCCACGTGGTCGACCTATTGGCGATCTTCGGTCCGATAAGGGACCCGTGGCCTTTCGGATTTATCTGAAAGGTACGACCTAAATTCCGGGTGTTCGGTGGAGCCAACTCTACTGCTCCCCCTAGCGGTTGTGCTCGCCACCGAGACCCGGCCCCACAACAATATAATCGAAGAAAATCCGATTACAAGTCCACCTTGTGGATCTCCATAGCCTCTGCTGCCCCTGGAGGTGGGTCAAGTATGAGGGGATAGGAGGCTTTCTCCTAGTTTCCCCCCTTCTCCTTTCTCTCCTCCACCTCCCTCTTCTCCTCACTCCTCCCACCCTCTTTCTCCTCCTCCTTTACTGCAGGGGGGGGGGGGGGAGGTGTGGAGGATGACACAGCAGGCACAGGCACAGGCACAGCCATACATGATCGCGGGGCAACACTCCTGCACACAGATGTGTGCATCCTGTTAGCATAGCTCTTTGGGCAGGAGTGGAAGGTGCATCCCGGTCAACCACAGCAGTTCCACTACACCTGAGAGGTGCAATGCTCCCTCGAATGGCCACACTGTGAGCAAGCAGTTCTTTGCACCCAGATACAAAGTGACCCAGTTGTCCGCATCTACGGAATATTTTTGGCTGACTCGTGTCAAAAAAATGAACTTGCCTACGGTCCATCACAATGATTATTCCATTGAGGATACGCGTAACCATGCCATCCTCCTTAACCCGGAACTTAACAAAATATTTCAGATAAACCGTGGTGGGGTCTTAACATCAACGTAACAAACAGTACTTCACGTCGTAATCAGATACGCTCTCGTTGTAGAGGCGGACATTCACAACCCTCTCATGGTCAGAGACTGTCTCAACCTCCCAATAAGCTTGTCCACCACACACAGAACTTGGCAAGCTTTCCATTGGACTGGAAGGACTCATCAAACCCATGGGCCAAGGAGATGAGGCAACAGAAATCCTCAGCCTTGAACCCCATTCCGTCGAATAATACCGTCCGACCAAATACCTCACTTGATGGGACGGTTTCATCTTTCGCAAACAGTAACCGGACCTCACCCACCAGACAGGACGAAGGCCAGGGAAAAGCAGGAAGGGAAATACGAACAAAAACACAGGATTAACAAGACAAAAAGTATAATATAAGCAAATAGCTGAGATTGGGAAAAGAACGTGCAGGACAAACACAACAGGCTAGCAAGCAGCTTGAGGCAGGAACTCTACGTGAGACCTGGATCCTCTTGCAACCATGCTAGCTATAATTATCATGGAGTATGGTAGTAATCCATGTAGAGGGATCATATGGGAAAAAATGGCCGCACATTCAAATACATACACGATGATACGCTTATAAACTACGAAAGAGTGATTTAAAATAAAAAAGGATTGTGGCATCTTAATGTGGTGTCATTCCTACCTTGCTTGGTTGTTTTTTTTGACATTTCATCCCTCTATGTTTTTACATTTTTTTTAAATCTTTTTTTTCTTTCTTGTAGGCAACTAGGCCTGTGCAGCATTTTTATACATGACCCTAAGCATGCTGGGATGTTATTTGCTTAATTAACACATGGGTCGCACCAATGTGGAAGCCGTTGCTTGGTGTCCCTCATTTATACAGGTGTTTCCATTTTTATTTTTTTCCCCAAATACAAATCCATCATTAATTGCTAGTAAATCATCAATGAATATAAAGATGTTTCCACACCTTCACACAGTGGCTCGTTTATTCCTGCACACGTTCTGCACCCAATCGGACTCGTACATGTGCAGGAACAAATTTGCAAAGAAAGGGGCACGATCTGGACTCTCGGGTATCCCCCACTGTCGGTTGCCAAATGTAAAGAAACTGCTGTTTCAGAGAAATCGAACACTTTCTTTAAGTTTATTTTTTGAAAAACTACATGAAGATTGATTTTCCTTTATGGACTAGTTTGCTCTCTTTTTTTTTTATAGGCTTTAATGAAAACTTTATTAGCTCCTGCAAAAGCTTTATCTACCGCCCTGTCCAATGCGGTTATGAGCTTGTCAGGTGGAATGTTTGTGTATAATGTGAGAAAATCACAAGTTGATAACCATCTGGCCTGACCCTTGTTATTAATGTTGTGGATACTGTCGATTACAGGTTTGGAATTATCAATGATCCAGAATTTTTTAATACCACAATCAAACCTCGCCTTTTCATGGTAGTTTTTCAACCATTTATAAATTAGTTTCATCGCCCCTGTAATACTACCCGACAGTGGTTTCAAACTGCATTCTCTACTTGCGATGATGAACCTCATCTTTTGTGGGTTTTTGTACAATTTTGGGATCCAGTAAATGAACGGTAATTTACGGTGTTTATCTGGAACTAACAGTCTTCTCACCTCTGAGTGATTTACATGGTGTTGTATTAAGTCTATTAAATTATCGTTACTTATTTTGTAGGTCTTTGAGAGTCCCGTCTGTAAGCCCAATTCTTCCAAAAGTGTTTGAACGTAGGATGTTTTTGCAGGCAAATGCAATCTTATTATTTACTTTGTCAATTGGAACAATAACATATTGTGTTTGAAGCTGTTTTGTGTGTGTTTGTAACTTTGGGTTTATCAATTTATTTTGTCGATAATTATTTGGTCCTTTTGGAAGTAATGCATGTAATGTTCTATCTTTCACTATTCTGAGATCACCTGTGATAAAGTGTTTATGATGTGGATCTTTAAATACGAAATGTTCACAATTCCAACGAGAAGGGCACTCGGTAGAGCGCATACCTCCGCCACGTAATGCCTGATCCACGAGAACATATCGAGCCCATTACATTTTTGAAATATCGTGATATACAGTACTATATTGTTTTTGGCCCCATCTCTCAATGGTGAAGAATCACTTAAAGATTAAATAATTCTCGTATCCAGATCCGGATTCAGATGTTCACCAAAATTGAATCATTTCTTCCTTGTCACACACCCAACATGTCCACCAGTCTAATCCGAATCCGTCCACAACTTTTTGAGATAGCCTGCACCCAAACAAACAAACAGACAGAAAGGGGTGAAAACATAACCTCCTTCACTTACGGTGGCAGAGGTAATTATGTGTGTTACTCAACCATTCCTCAGGGTGGTGGACTTGGGATCCTAGGATCCTGAGTTCAAATCCCACTCTTCTGTTGAATTAATACCAGGTGGGGTTGACTCTGCCTGTCATCCTTCTGAGGTCGGCAAAATGAGTGCCAGCTTGCTGGTATACTGTGTAGGAGTGGTGACCCGTCCAGGATTGTGTACAATAGCCAAGGAGACTGCTTAGGTAGCACCAACGCTCTGTGCAGAGTATGGACCAAATGGATGGATGGATGGAACCATTCCTCGACGTCTATAGATTGCACAGTTTCATTATATTTGAAGATTTTCTCCCCGAATTGCATTTCGTAAAGTGTACACAACCCTTGGTGGCTCTCTCTGTTGTATTCTTTATGGAGGTTTACTCCACATTTTTTGTGTTGTAGTATTTTCTCTATATTGATAATTTGCTTCGCTTTGTTATCAAACATTAGTTTGATGGTACTTTTCTGCGATTAACTTCTTTCGGTTTCTCTTTATACAATCTATGGTCAATCTTGTCCAGAATTGCTTCTATATGATGGATTGGGAGTTGGAAAACACACACACAAACACACACACACACACCGTAAGCCCCTCTTAACTGGATATGGCTTTGAAAGGCAGAACACGTCCACAGGTGGTATTTTCATTCCAAACAAAAGTGTTGCTGTGTAACACCCAGACCACGTGACAGCTGGAATGTTTGGTTTGTAATATTGCAAGTGGTTATTGCTTTGTTTGGATTTTCTTTTTGAAACGGTGTGCCATTTTATGTTCCTAACATGAGGCTTATTTGCAGATCTGTTGCATGTCGTGAAGGTCAAACCCGAAGCACTGGAGGCTTTGGATCCAAATGGTGAGCGATAAGTAGGTTTTCTTTTTTAACCTTAAATTATTGTCCATACTCTCATACGTCGCTTCAATTGATGGAAAATGCACAGTGTTGCTGAAAATTTGACATCACTCGTTCATCATTATACCCAGGTGTCAAGTTTCTTTCTTGATCGGTGATTTCTGCTTGCGATTTTAATCCTACATTTTCCCATTCTCCTTAATATTTTTGGATAACACTCGATTACACTGAACATTCTCGTCAATTCATTAGTTGAACGAAAAGTGTGATACAAGGATAAAAAGTATATATTTATTTGCTTAGATCATAGTCAATCATCTTTAATATTAAAATATTTAAGAGCTTTTGTGCCAACCATTGATTTTTTGGTTGCATCTGAAATGCAATGCCTTAAAATGACTCGAACACAACATCATTAAGCTAATTCAGGAATGCTCGCCTGCACAATGACATCACTTATCGGAAGTGGTGTCGTGCCAAATTTTTAGGTACCAGTCGGCCCTGCAAAAATGTTGGCCGTGACGTCATCTCCAGATCTACCGTCATGTCAAGTTTTAACATGACACGAACCATTTGAGTTCCCCAAAAATGACTGATGAGTGTAATACGCACATTTTACCATGATAGACAAAAGCTTAACACTCATACCCACTTAATCTCACAATTTATTTTTAAGAATCCCCTTTTAAGAAAAAGTCAGATCAATTTAGTCTCTAACCACTGTTTTTCGACAAAACTATGTGCATGCAGTAAGACCCCAACGTTTGCGGGGGATACATTCCTGAAAAATTCCACGAATGTCAAATCCGCGAATGCTGGGGCATTGTTTCAATGGTAAAGGTGGGGATAGGTACTTGGCGGTTCGTGATTCACAAGGGAACATTTTAAAATTTTACGAACACGAATGCACATGATTACAGTTTCATTAAAAATGCTTCCAAAAAAAACAAAAAAAAAACAACAGCAGGTACTATTTCCCATTTTTATTTACGATACAACATACCGTTTGATGTGATTATGATGATGAGTTAGAATCCAGTGAACTCCTCTGAAGATGATGCAGGTGAGGTGCTGATGGTGTTGAGATGGAGGGGCCGGAGCCCAAAAAAATTGGTAATGGACAGCTCTTTTGCTGAGTGCTGCAGGTTTCTGTGTAGCTCCTTGTACAGGAGCAAAACATCATCCAACCCCCTCTTGAATTGGAGGTACCGCTTCATTACCAAATCCGCATCTTCCAACCTGTCAGCAACTACCCTCATATCCTGCAGCACCTCAGTCAGGAACTTGATGGTCAGGTTGGGCCTCGCCACCTCATCCTCCTCTTCAGTGCCCTCTCCCTCCTTGGAAACCTTGAAGATGGCCTCCAACTCCTCCACAGTCAGCTCCTCCCCATGCGAGGTGATGAGCTCCTCCAATTCCTCAGGCTCCATATCATCAAAGCTTTCTCCTCCCATCTCCCATTCTCCCATGCCAACCCGGCAATGTTCCGCCTCTCTTCGGTGGTGTCGGGAAAACATCTGAAGTTGTTGAATGCCTGTGGCCATATGTTTTGCCAGCAAGCGATGATGGTGGAGGCTTTGACTTCGTTCAGCGAGTCTTTGATGGCGCTGATGCAGTGCGCTATGTTGAAGTCCTTTCAACATTTCCTGATGGTAAGTTAGGGTTTGGACTTCATAGCATCCAAGATGCAACAGAAGGTGTGGCAGGTGTAATATGTTAAGTGGTTGGATTAGGGAGATGGTGTTGATTGGCAGGAAGATGCCATCAATATTGGGATGGGCCACCTTCAGCACCTCAGGGTGTCCAGGAGCATTGTACCTCAGCAGGAGGATGTTGAAGGAGAGGTTCTTTACTGCCAAGTACATCTCCACTTGAGGTACAAAACAGTTATGGAATCGATCCATGAATTTGGCAGCTGTTGCCCATGCCTTTCTGTTGGCCTTCCAAAATATGGGCAGAGTGTGCTTATTTTTGCCCCTGAGAGCACGTGAGTTTACGGAACAGTACAACATCATCGGTTTGATCATGCTGTCCCGTTTGGCATTGGCGCAGAGGAGGAGAGATACCCGTTCCTTTGCAACCTTGAGCCCCGATGCTGTCCTCTCTCACTTCGAGATGAAAGTTCGCATGGGAATTCTTTTTTTCCAGAACAGGCCGGTATCATCTGCATTGAAAACCTGCTCTGGTACATACCCCTTCTCCTCGATGAGCTGCGCGAGTTGAGCAGGGAAAGTTTCAGCTGCCTCGTGGTTCGCTGAGGCATGCACGCCTGTGAGCTTCACAATGTGGAGACCATACCGCTTCTTGAAACGGTCAAACCATCCCTTGCTAGCTCATAAGGGACTGGGGTCACTTGTACCCGCATCACTAAGAGCATCGCTCGTACCCGCATCACTCGTGTTTGCAGCACCACCTACAGTATGCCAACCAGATCACCATACATCCGTTTTGCCTTTTCACGATTCATGGTTCCACTTAAAGGCATGTTTTTGGGGGCATTGTCCTCTAACCACACATTTAATTCCTTCTCCATTGTTTCTATGTGAATGTCCCTGACCAGGGTAACCACTTTAGTACTGTGCTAGCCGCGGAACTTTTGCGAATCGCATTGTCATGTTTTTTTTTTAATGTAACGTACAGTCAACTCGTTCACGACATAAATTCCCGCCCACAGAGGCCGCCTTTTGATGGCCAGTCTAGTAGCTCCAATTTCTGGCTCAGGCTCATGACTTTTTTTCTGCCTCTTGAGAGCAGACTCATCTCCTGCACTACTCTTGTGCTTAGGACCAAGGCAGCGGTCTGTTGCCTTATACACTGCCTGGGTTTTTCTCACAAGACCCTCCTGTCACAATTATTATACAGTTCCCTCTCCTTGTGCAGTGGTGCATCCATTTGTTGTTATCCCTCTGTTGTTTCTTTGACCCATGTTGTCTATTTATTCTTTGCCTTTTGGGATTCCATATCCAGGCGATGCATGACATCATCGCCGGGCACCAAAGGAAGGGAGGACTCATTTTTTACTCCATTTGTTTGTTTTTGATTTCTTTCTTGTTACTTGCAAAATTGAATTTTTTTCAAATCCGGTATATTGGTTAGTCGATTTTGTTATTCTGTCTGTCTATCTGTTTATTGCCTGCAGGTTACAATTTTAAACCAATCTTCACAAAACATCACCACAAGATAGTTTGTAAAAAGGAAGCCTATTGTTTTTGAGGTCAAAAAGTCAAAAGGTCAACATAGGCCAAAGGTCAACAACTTCGGTGGTATTTCTAAAATCCTCAATTTTCATCCGATTGACTTGAAATTTGAAGAGGATTTTCAGATCAGGTCACTGAATTCAACCACCAATTATTTTTGAGGTCAACTTCGGCCAAAAGGTCAACATAGGCCGGATTTCTAAAATTGCCAATTTTCGTCCGATTCACTTGAAATTTGAAGAGGAGTTGCACATTTGGTCATTGAATTCAACCACCAATTATTTTTGAGATCAAATTTGTTTTATGGATTTTGCAAGTATCGTGATCTGCACGTCGTCTTCTTGTTTGTTTTTCTGGGTGATATCTCAGCCATCCTTTGAGCTAGGAAGCTCAAATTTGGTGACAATATTGAAGATGTGCTTTGGCAAAAACATTATCTTTTATTTTTTGATTAATCAATTAATTAATTGCTTAATTATTATCGATTTATTAATTACGTATTTATTTTATTTCTCATCTGGGCAATGCAATAGCTCGGGCACCTTTTGAGCTAGGAAGCTGAAATTTGGACATGACATTGATAAACTGATTTGGCATTAAAGGGTATTTTTGGTTTATTGATTAATCAATTAATCGATTAATTATTTTCTTTCTTGTTTGTCCGGGCGATATCTCAGCCCTCCTTTGAGCTAAGAAGCTGAAATTTGAACACGACCGTGAACAAGTGTGGCTACAAAGTGTTTTTTGATTTATTGATTAATCAGTTGGTTGTTTAATTTTTCGATTAATTACTTAATTTTCAAAAAGTTACAGATTCGGATGAAACAGTGGTGGCTTAGGAATGCTATTGGCCAATTGATTAAGAAATTAATTATTTTACAATTACTATTTATATATTTTAATGATGCAATTCATTAAATAATCAATCAATTATTGTACACCGCTCCCTCCCAATTCCGTTTCCATGTGCTGCAAGGCGGCATCACCGGGCACCGAAGGTGCCCCGGCGATATCACATGCTGGAGGATTTGTTATTTATTTATTTAGCATGGGGGCGGTGTACTTTGAATGTACCTCTACTTTTGTTTTTTTTTGTTTTTTTTGCTATTCATTGAGCTTTGATACCTAAAAATTGCTTTGTGTTGGAATTCATTTCTTAAAAGGGGATTGGCTAACAAAAGTGCCACTTCTAAACAATATGGTGCACGATAATGAGTGTTCCTTACAATGGACCTTACAAACTCAGACTTTTTTTATTTTTAAAGGGGAACCCAAATGTTCAGACCACTTCAACGCTAATCTATCCATTGATACCCTACATTCCTGCAATATATATATATATATATATATATATATATATATATATATATATATATATGATGTCTTTTTGCGATTAAAGGTCCCAATTTCTTCTTCTTCTTCTTCTTCTTCTTCTTCTTCTTCTTCTTCTTCAGATTTGCCATGACGTCACACATGGAAGTAGACCACCAGATCCGTACTGTATACGAGTTACTTTGCGGTATGATTTAACTCAAATGGCGAAAAAATTTCGATTTTCCACAAATATGCCGAGTCTGCCTCCTTGGTGGTTGTATAGGAATACAAACCGAGATGGTTTCATGCTACACCAATGCTCGAAAGACCCTAAGTTGCCAGAAATTGGACGAGGCTTGTCCGAAATCCCCACGTGTGGATCGGGTCTACAAAATGTTCGCTTTTGTGCTTGGAACATGCTGCAGAGAACTGGTATGAAACAACAGATATGGCTAGATCTTGTCGTTATCCGCCACGATTGAGAAAGGATGCCATCCCCACGATTAAGTGGAAGAAGCAGCCATCACTCAAAACTGCAGCACAGTCTCTACCCAGCTACCTGCAAATGTACACGGGTCATTTGAGCGGTGAATCAAACACTGTTGCCATTGCCTGGCAGTTATCAAAAGAGTACCTGAAAATAATTATCTATTATCAACACAAATTTCGACAAATCAAATGAACCACCAACTATTTATCGTGGTGAGAAAGTATGTACGTATCATCTACTCCTCTGAAAGGATTTGACCTAAGATGCTAAAACTTTCAGGGTCCCCCCCCCACCCCTCCACCATCCCCCATCACCCCACAATACCCACCACCACCACCTACACACCTCTCCATCATAGCACCACTCACCCTTTCACGGGGGCGGGATGTCGACATCTCATGGACACGAAGTGGGACACTGCATCAACACAAATGGCGTCTGAGGAAAGTATGAAACGGGACGATCCCGTAACATACAAGACACCTGGTCAGCTTGTGATGGGACAAAGCATTTGTCACCCATTTTGTCTGCGGTGTCCAAGTGTGCTGGGCGATGAGTATATTTCTGCTTGAGTAATATATAAACTGATTTATCAATTAATACAAAATTCCTCCCTTATGAAAAGCAAAACCTACCGAGCTGTACTTGATATGTGACCAGCATTTTGATCTTTTAACACCTCCATTTTCACTTCTACCTTCTTCCTCTGAATCGCTCACTTGAGGCTCAAAATGAGACGGCTCCACAATTCCCCCGAAAGCATTTCTATCACTAATTTTGTCTCCAATAGTTTCTTCAAAATCCCACTAATTAGTTTCAACATTTTGAGAATCTTCAGTTACTAATGATAGTGGAATCAGCATCAGAATCTGAACTCGACATGCACTGTTTCTCGATGTAAAGCCGCCGTTCGGATCAAGGTGAGTTCAGAGGGTGACGTCACTGGGGAAATCGAAAATCGACACTCGGGATTTTTTTTCCGACATTTTGTGATTGGCAAAAAAAATTAAAAAATATTTTTTAACCCTTCAAATTAGACCGTGATTGATGATTCTCAATGGTTTTCCGAAAAACAATTTTGGGTTTGGGTTTCCCTTTAAGAACATTAATTGTTTTGCATACAAAGACAATCTTAGCTATTTATAATTTCAACTTGAACTTCTGATTCCTGTTTTACAGACTTGCTCCACAATGTTAAGGATGAACCTGAAGCCTTGGGGTCTGTAGATGCAAAAGGTAAGTGTACGTGAAAAAAAAAATACACCCAAACCTGTTTTGTTTTGAAATGGTGAGTTATTGGTATTTTTGAAGAATTCAATCTGAAGAATACCTTCAACTTGATGACCACCTGATTCAATGGTCATCGAGAGAGAGGGGAGACTGGTCAGATTGGATTTTTATTTATACATCGTAAGAAAAACTGTTGTTCTCCTTGCTTGAAGCATGTGTGCAGTGAAGGGTTTATGTTGTTGGTGCATTTTCTCGTATTTGCACATTTATATTTTGCTTGTGGAAAGGAAAACCAGGATGTGCTGGCTGAGTTTATAATTGAAGGTTCTTTTGCAGGTCTGATCCACATTGTAAAGGTTGATCCTGAAGAATTGTATGCCTTGGATCATAAAGGTGAGGAATGACTTAGTTTTTTGTTACTTATATAGCAGATTCATCTGTATAATCATAAACAATGGAAAATGATTGTTCATCCTGTTGTTGGATAAGTGAAGATAACTCTATGGAGGATCAAGTGTCAGGGCAAATATCAGTATCCACAAAATTAAATTCACATCCACGTGAAATAAGTGAACATCCACCTAACATCCACCCCACTTAAATCTAATGATTAATTACTGATCTCAAATAGAGAAAATCATTGACAAACCAAATTGGTGTAGCCAAAGAGGCTGTGTCCCATCCACTGCCATTCCACAACTCTAAAACAAAACACCTGCACCAAAATGTGTTTCATCAAGACTTAATCAATGACAAGATTAGAGGGTTGATGAAGAAAATTTCAGTCCAGTTAACATGGGTTTTGTACATGCATTATTACCTCTGCCACCGAAGGTGGATGGTGGTTATGTTTTCACCCGTGTCTGTTTGTTTGTCTGTGAACAAGATATTTTAAAAAGTTGGGGACGGATTCGGACGAAATTTGGTGGAGAGCTTGGTTACGTTACGAGAATAAGCCGATTAACTTTTATTTCAGGTCTGAATCCAGAATAGTGGGATACAAAACGTAAACTAATCAGCCTGGCCGAGCTATGCGCTCTCCCGAGTGTCCTTCTCATTTATAAAGATAATTGTTAAATGTAAGTGCTATCCCATGATTCTCTGGGTTATGAAATACAACACTGCAATTACCTGTTATTTTTTTTTATTTTTTTATTTTTAGCAATGATCAAAGGCTCTTTCAGAGCTTGTTGTATATATCCATAATATGTAGGGAGGAAAATTTCGGAGAAAGTCGACAAATCAAAACAGTATATCGAAGATTTGAATCGAGTATCCCATCAAACAGGCCAAAGCTACTTTTAAACATGTTATGATTTTAGAATTTTGTTTTAACAATCCCAACCAAAGTTGAGGTGACACCTGTTTTAGCACTTCGACTCAGCACAGTGATAAAGGTTGGCTGAATTCTAGCAAGGTGACAGGGTCACACTTCCACACCTTCTCCATCCAACATTCGTTAATGAAGACTTGCATTCCTTGGTGGATGTTGTATCTAAATCAATGAAGTTTTAAGAACTACAGTGAATTACATTTTTGATGCAGACTGAGCGTGTACGCGGTGACTCTGCTGACTGCCCACTCAATTTGGCAGAGATGCGTATTTTCTTTTTAAAACTGTAAAGTTCCATTTTTGCCAACATGATATGCTTCGATACACCATTTCTGTTTAATGACGAAAGAGATTGTAAATCTTGCTTCTCTTTAGAATCCATGACTGATCGCAAAATTGTAAATGAAACTAATTTGAGGAGAAAGCAACAAACTCCAGGGCATTGTCATCTTGCTTTCAAGGGGAGTTTGAGAAATTGTTTTTATTTTGATGAACCATATTGTGGGCAACAGAGTTGGTGCTGCCGAAGCAGTTTCTTGGCAAGTTTCATCCAAACCGGATGGTTTGGCATTGCTCTGCCAGCATTCTTTGTCCATGCTCCAAACTTTTAAGTGCCGAGTCAAGCAAGGAAGCAGCACATACCATTTTTTTAATGAAGATGTTATGACTTTGAACCACAATGCAGGGTTTGAACCACCGACCTCCCAGACTCGGAGCGGACACTCTAACCATTATGCCACCAAGTCTGGTTTTGAAAAGTCGGAGGAACAAGATATCTACAATACTCAGAAACATAAATTTATTTTCATTTTATTTTTACAAACAGTATATCTTTATTTCAACGCACTTGCTCAGTTTGACTGGAAACGATTTTCGACAATAAAACATGAGTTTGCAGATTGCTCCTTCATTGAAAAGGAAGGATTTTAAGTTATTGAGATTGTACCAATGATAATTGTCTCTGCTGTTACCATACTCACAAGAGATTTTCATCTCACTCCTGAGTTCTGAAAGTACTTGGATCACCGATTGTAGATGTTTTATGGAAAATAGAAGATAAACTTTCAGGCAAGGCACAAAGTTTGTTCATGGCTCTTTCCACTGAACCAGTGATGCCATCCACAGAGGAGATAATTTCCCTTTTTTTGGAAACAGGTTTAAGTCCATGAATGTGATACATGGGCAAAGTTTATCGACACGTCTTGCCCCAAAACAGTGATGATGGGATTAAATATATATATATTTTTCCACTTGGACCGTCGCTAATGTTATTATCCGTCACTTCTTATCTTAACTTTATTTCTCTTTCCTTCTTTCTCCTGTTTCCTATCTCTTCATTTTCCACCCCTCCTTGCTTTCCTTCACCTACTCCCTCTTCCTTTCTCATATTTCACCAGAGTCAGGCCCACGTTGTTTATGGCCATTGACTGGGTCCATGTTTTCCACGCATCCAAACCTTGCTTTTTATGCCTCCGTTGCCACATGTACCAGAGGCATTTTGTTTATGGGTTGTCAGTCCATCCGTCCATGTGTGATGATTTTGTCACCACGATTACATGTGAACCACTGAAGGGATTTATGGGTTTTAAAAATATATTTATTTATTTATTTATTTTTAACCAAACTTGGTACAAAGGTGTATTATGCTGCAAAAATGAACTGATAAGACTTTGGGATAAAAGGTCAAAGGTCATGTGCCTTTCAGCTGAAAGTAGCAGATTTTCCTGACCGCAATAACTTGTGAACTGCAAAGGGATTTTGACTTGTGAACAGCCGTCTCTCCACTTTCCCATCTCTCCTTGCTTTTCGTCATCTCCACCTTCTTCCCCTCTCATATGTTGCTCATAGAGTAAGGCCAGGATGGTTGATGGTCACTGGCTGGGTCCATTTTTCCACACGTAAACATATTTGATTTTTTTTTTTAATGTACAGTACTGTGCAAAAGTTTGTTATTTTCACTTTTGTGGTGTTATTCCCAATGAAACATTTGTGGGAAGTGTGCAATTATAGGTGTATAATAATTCAAATTTATGTCAAAGTCCATAAAATATCACAGTTACTTTTAAAGTATTTAAAATAAATTAGGAATAATAAAAAAATTTTGCCATACCGATTATATTATGATGATATTGTTACGGCCACGGGTACCGAGTGTATTATGAGGGGGTTAATACCCGTTTCTCCTCGGAAGAACCGGACCTGGGGCCACCGCTCACAATTAACTTTGTGGTACGGTGGGTTGCTTTACATCTACGAACGCCAATCAGTTAACCACGAGTTCCAGTGTCCACTGTCTAATTTGCCGTTTAGCTAGAGGTCATGTGGCTTCCTGACAGGGAGCGCACCCTCGGCAATGCACCAATCTTATTTGATTAGATTTAAAGGCCCAGTCACACCTTGACGTTTTAGCCAGCAACGGCAACGTATCAAAATGTATGTAAAACGCTGGCTTACGCTGAACTTTTGATGTTTTTTTTAAAGATTCGGACGTATTCATAACGAGTTGGTCGTATGCATAACATATTAGTAATAGACACAGAACGTTTCGTTGTCTTTAGATAACTTATACCAACGAATGCTTAGCCTGTTGTCGGCGTTCACAACCTATGCCCAACGATAGTCTAACTTATGCATAGCGCACTGCACATATCGCCGACGATCACGTGGCGTAGCCTATTAAAAGGCTGCCGCACAACGATTCAAATCATAAACGCCGGAGAAATGGAAGTGTCAACATCGCAGTCACACCTTGGCGAGCTTGCCAGCTATGCCACCTCTGAAAATACGTCTAAAACGCTGGCGCACGTCGAATACGGTATGGGTAAGTTTGGTATACGTGAATAGAACGCTAAAGTACGCTATCATACGTCGTAGTAAGTGGAGTACGTCTTGTACTTTTAAACGTGTTAAACATTTTACGACGTACTTGCCATATGCCTCACAGTTCCCATGCGATGGGAATAAGTTGTACGCACGATATGCGATCGTTGGCACACGTCGACAAAAGTTACTTGTAAGTTACTCATAAGTCAAACACGTCAATGTAATGGTTAGCGTCAGTGTTCCAGACTCCCTGTTTTTTTTTTGTTTTTTTTCTTCGGTATGACGGTCATGTTGACACTTTGATTTCTAGTGCGGTTATAAATAATATATAATTAATAGGCTGCCGCTCAACGATTTAAATCATAACCGCACTAGAAATCGAAGTGTCAACATGACCGTTATACCGAAGAAAAAAAAAATTAAAAAAAACCAAAAAAACCAGGGAGTCTGGAACACTGACGCTAACCATTACCTTGACGTGTTTCGACTTATGAGTACCTTACAAGTAACGTGTGTCGACGTGTGTCAACGATCGCGTAACGTGCCTACAACACGTTACTCATAGGTTAGAAATAAGTGTCGGGTACGCTAAACATTACCTCGACGTGTTTCGACTTATGATTAACTTACAATTAACATGTCGAGTGTGTCAACGATCGCATAACGTGCCTACAACTTATGGCCAGCGTAGCGGAACTTGTGAGTCATACGCTGGCATAAGTCGTAAAATTTCAAGCATGCTAAAATTTGAGGACAACCGCAAAGTACAACGATGAAAGCCAGCTCATCATGCGACGTATGGCAG
Organism: Eptatretus atami; assembly: GCA_035128595.1. Classification (NCBI taxonomy): domain Eukaryota; kingdom Metazoa; phylum Chordata; class Myxini; order Myxiniformes; family Myxinidae; genus Eptatretus; species Eptatretus atami. Next base: position 15,061,531 of record CM068958.1, on the reverse strand, counting down.
TGTTTTTCTGCGTGCTCTCAATGTTTCCAAACTTACCCATAACGTATTCGACGCGTGTGCCAGCGTTTTAGACAAATTTTTCAAAAATCGGCATAAGCTGGCTAAAACGTCAAGGTGTGACTGGGCCTTTAAGTAGAACGGCTGAGCGTTTACCGCTGGTGCATGCCGACTATGACAGGTTAATTAGTTTGGGAACGACCCCCCAGTCTATCTAGGTTCGGACAATGCTGGATCAATGGAAGGAAAGAACAAACATGGACAGGTTGAAACATCAACAAGGAATTTATTAATAAGAAAAATAAATAAACTGAAGAACTTTTTATTTCATTGTGGTGAAAATAGGTAAATTCAAATCAATCAAAATAATCCCACGCAAATAAAGTGTATAAACAGGCATTATGGAAAATATACAAAGAGCAGATGCTTATCACTATGCCTTACTTAACAATTAACACAAGACAAGGGTACCCACAGATCATTCAGGGGGGGAAGAAATCCGGTCTCGGCTTACCAAGGCGGGGGAGCTTTGCCCGAGTCTTCATGAACTGGCTGGCCAGGCCTGATGTTCGACTAGTTAGGGCAGGAATTTGGAAGACCGATCGTGCGTCAAATAAAATGTCCCAAAATGTGTGATCGTGCCTTGGTCCGCTGCCAGTTCCCTGCCTCGCCGTACACCCACCTGCAAACAGGCTCAAACACCAATCGGCATCACGTCGTCACCTCCAGGAATAAGGACGCCAAGAATCAGGTATGAGCAGAACCAGCAGGAACGGTCCAACCGTCACCCACCGTCAGGAGCCACAACCAACAGACAGCTAGCTGTAAGGAGCTGTAAGAAGCTGTAAGGTGCTGAGGCACTGTGAGGAGCTGTACTAGCTGTCACCAACTGTCACCAGCGGTCAGAGCTATAAGGCTGTAAGGCTGTCACCAATTCACCAACCGACTGTCTGTCGCCAGCTCACCAACCACCTGACTGGAACAACTGACTGGAGCTGAAAATATCCGTCACCCAGCTGTCACAAAATTGTCAGGAAAACGGCCCTCCCGTCCTTTTAATCAGTGACCAGTCTGGGTGGAGCCTCAAGCAGACTTCAGCCAAATCCACCTTGCCGATTGGCGCATCGTTGCATGTAACCAACCATCAACCTCGCGATCATTTCTTCCTCGTTCAGCCCGACACGAACAAGAGCCAGCCAGCATCCATAGAGCTGCCAAACAGGGCGTCAAACATCGATGGAAAAAGGTGGACCTCAACGTCGGTGAAAGAGGTGGGTGTCGGACGTCGATGGACAAAGGTGGACGTCAACGTCGGTGAAAGAGGTGGGTGTCGAACGTCAATGAAAGATAGGTAGGTGGGTGAGGTAAATGATCCACAGCCATATTTTACCATCAGAATAACTGCTCAGGAAAAGCCCGCGGTGTGCTTAATCAAATGTCCTGTAAGTCCAAAGTGTAAATAAATTGTCCACCTCCAAACCAATGTGTCCGGATGGAAAGGGGGTAGACGAGCCTCCGTTTGGCTAACGGCTATGCCGCATGCATGAACGAGTCATCAAGAGAAAAAGGCAATCCCATAAGAAAGGGAATCTGTTCTATACCCTTCTCCAATGCATCAAAGTTAGAATCCCACCAGACATGGGGATGTGTCTATCCTGGACATGCATTTAGGAAAATAACTGTCTGAGGACCTAAATGTTTGTATGCATTAGTCGGATCCCATTCTGAAATCCATAACAATATTATATTATGATGATATATATGATATTATCATGTGCTGGTCATATACACTTAACACAAAGAAAATATGCAGGAAACAGTTTGTGGATTTTTGTACTGTAAATAATAAATTATTGAAGTAATCAACACCAGCTACATTTATATGAATTACAAGAAATCACAATACAAGTTGTAAATTAGTGAATACAGTCAACCCTCAAATATCACGGGTTTCGACCAATTGCGGGCAACCTATTGTGTTCCGATTTAGTTATTGTGAGATTTCATTTTTGGCCACTCGTGGTTTTTGAGCTGAGACAAGTCATCATCTGCGTGTTTGATTACCTCCCATTACGAGCCTTTTGTTGTTTCTCATGCACCATGTTGCATGACACCCAAGTGTAAAATGTTGGACAAAATTAGCTGTGCCAAAAAGCAGAGAAAGGTTATGATGGGCGAAAAATAATCGAGTGGTTAGATAGGTTGGTTGGAGGTGGCAATGTGGCATCTGTGGGCCGCCATTATGGCATCAATGAATCGACTGTGCAATACATCCATAAAATTGAGTCAAATATCCATGCAATTGTTGCTGCCAGCATTCCGCAAAGTGCAAACGTCTTATTCCAGTCCCGTGATCCTCATATTGAAAGGATGGAAAAAGAGTTTAATATTTGGATCGAGGATCAAACACAGAATAAAGTGCCTTTGAGTGGACGGGTGTTACGGATGTTACCCAAAGAACCTCCCCAAGGCATGACAAGTACTTGACGTTGCTGAGCTTACATGATGGAAGGAAATCAAATCAGCAGGTGACAAATTAAATGACATCAGGCCTGAAGATTACAATCTCGTCCTGCACTGTACACAGAAGGCAGATTGCGACACTTCTCCATGGTAGAGTTGCAGCAAATATACCACTGCTGAGACAATATAATAAGGTGAAAAGACTGAAATTTGCAAGGAACACCAGAATTGGACAACTGAGCAATGGAATCGGGTACTTTGGCTTGATGAATCGAAGTTTGAACTTTTTGGATGTAAGAGTTGCCAGTTCGTATTCCGAATAACTAGATAACATTTAAGATACGCAATGTTTGCAGCCAACTGTTACACACGGGGGTGGCTCTGTGGCTGTCTGGGGTTGTATCTCAGCTTTTGGCATTGGAACACGTGTTAAAATCAATGACATGAGCAAAAGATAAATACAAGCAGATACTGCAGCACCATGCATTTCCTCGTGGAAATCGTTTAATTGGAAGAGGATTCATTTTACAACAACATAACGATCCAAAACGCACTTCCAATATAGTAAAACAGTATTTGGAGAAAAAGGTTACAGCTGGTGTGCTCCAAGTGTTAGAGTGGCCACCCCAGAGTCTGTACATGAGTCCCTTTGAGGCCATATGGGATTACCTGAAAACTGAGAAGAACAATTTGAAGAGGATTCATCACAAAACAAGAGGAAACTGAGAATAACAAGAGCAACCCAACTAACCTTACAGAACTGTGGAATGTACTGCAGGATATTTGGCACAATATTCCTGTAAGAGTGCTTCATTCGTATACAGGAAGCATCGGTGGGAGAACGGTGATGGCACTCGATATGACAAATGGCGAACATACAAATTGTTGACTGATACTATAAAATTATACTGTTCTTGCTATTTACTTGAACAGTTTATTAGCTCGCCTGTTCGAAGAACAGAGAGCTATAGCGATACCCCCGGCATGAGCGTCAGCGTCTAGCGTGAGCGTGAAAATGTTTAAAGTTTTGGTGCAAGTATTTAGAAGCTTGCCATTCATTTAATATGTGTACTAGGATTGATATTTGGCATGGAGGTTCCTTTGGGGTATATTATTGATGAGTGAAGTTGAAATTAAAAAATAATTTCAAATGTTTTAAATTTTTGACCTGTTTTGAACTTAACTTTTTTGTAGCACATCAACGTTAAAGTTTTTGGTGCAAGTTATTTTTTAGAAGCTTGCCATTCATTTAATATGTGTACTAGGATGCTGATATTTGGCATGGAGGTTCCTTTGGGGAATACTATTGGTGTAGTGAAGTTGAAATTAACAAATGATTTTAATTTTTTTTTTTAATTTCAACCTAAGATGGTGTCAAAGCCACCCAATGCTCGCCTGTTTTACTAGACGCTTGCCATCATTTAATTGTGTACTAGTTTACTGATTACAATATACAAATACATATATTGCTTTAAAATTATTTGGATCAGACTTCACTGCAATGCTTTATAAAAAATATTATTAGACTAGTCTTTTAAAAACGATAAATGTATAAACAGGCGAGCATTGGGTGGCTTTGACACCAACTCTCTGGTTTCATACACATTTATAAAAAACTGTTAATTTATAATAATAAACACATATGACCGTTATCATTGATAACTAATTAATTTACCTGAAAATGTGAATATCATTGAAATAACCCAAACGTTTGCACAGTGTTTATTTCCTGAATTTGTAACTTTATGCCATTTTGCTGTTTTTTGCAGTTTCATTTCTGAAGATTGAACGGTCTGATTTTGAGGCTGCAGATACCGCAGGTAAAAATTAAGTACTTGTGCTTTCTCTGGAATTTTTTTGTTAATCCTTGTTAAGGTTCCTACTTGCTCATCTACGTGTGTGTGTGTGTGTGTGTGTGTGTGTGTGCCATAACTCCAACAACATGAAACCTAGCAGCCTGAAACTTTGCATGCATACTAAGGGAATTCCAAGGGAGTACATGAGTGAAAATTTTGTGTGGGTTAATTTAAACACCCCTTTTGAGATAATTTCTTTTATTTCTTCTTCTTAATGGCCACCATTATCCCATATTATAGGTCGGCGGGGGAGCTTTGCCCGAGTCTTCATGAACTGGCTGGCCAGGCCTGATGTTCGACTAGTAGGGCAGGAATTTGGAATTTGACCGTGCCTTTTGAAGATAAATAAACAAGTGGTGCAGGCACAACAAATCCCGCCCATTTAAGGCATAAAGTTATTTTGGGGATCAAATTTAAATTTGATACATCCTTAACCTGAATGTTGATTATAAGGAATATTTTAGTCTTAGTTTGAAGTCAATTAAACCATTTTTGACGAAGTTATGAGCGAAAAACGATTTTGACCTTTTCGTGACCTGACCTTGACCTTTGACCTACTTGACCCAAAAGTTAATGGGGTCATCCGAGGTTCATTACCCACCTGTGGATACAATTGACAGTGTTTGGCCAGCCGTTTTCCTGTAAAGTTGTATTTTGTAACCATGTTTTAGTTTTAATGGAAAATTTGTAATTTTGACCGATACAATAATATAACCCCGACAAAAATATCGGAGCACTCTACCAGTCTTAGTACACAAATTATGCTCATTTTTCACTATATGAATGGGTAGGATTATAAGTGACAAAGGTTCACTATAAGCTTAGTTTGAAGTAAATCAGATCATTTTTGATGAAGATATGAGCGAAAAACGATTTTGATCTTTTCGTGACCTTGACCTTGACCTTTGATCCAATTATACCCAAAAGTTAATGGGGTCGTCCAAGGTTCATTGCCCACCTGTGGATTAAATTTGATAGTGTTTGCTAAAGCCGTTTTGCCGTAAAGTTGCTAACAGACAGACAAACAAACCGGACGATTACAATATCCCGCTCCCTCCCTCTGGGGGGCGGGATAATAATGGCCTTATTTAATGATATTTTATCAGGCGCGTCCTCGGCCACCTCGATGGCATCTTAAGGCGCATCCTGGTTAGCTCGCTCAGGTCTTAATTTGCCATTTTGTTGCTCAATAATGCCTCAAGTTGAAACAGGCCGCAATAATTTATGAATGATAGTTTTTTTTTTGTTTTGTTTTTTCCACTTTCCTCATATTATTGAATGCCTGTTCATCAAACCCACGAATTGCTGGATACATTGCAGTGCTTATAAACACCTGGAGACATCAGCGTTTGTGCCTTTATTTAATTTCCGCATATGCCATAACCTCGAGAATCTCTTGAACTAAGCAGAATTACAAAATTTAAGCTCCACAATTGAACTTAGCAGCAGTTCCGACTCCTAAGAAAGTATTCATTTGTCCAATTCAGACATTGCTTGGGCGTTTCCGAGTGCATGGGTTTATATGACTGAATGGCGATCGGAAATCGCTTGCCAAGCCAGCAGTTCCGTTGGAGTGCCTGCATGAGTGCTTAAGCCACATGGCGAGCGCTTACTAAGCTGCTCGGTTGTTCATTTCAAAACCACCAGTGGTAAGACCGGACGCTTCGCTGATGTAAATACCAATGTTTGCGTAATTGCTAAAAAAAATTGAAAAAAAGTATAAAAATTAACTTTCACCCTTTAAAAATGGTGCGAATATATTATTGAAATATCAGCTGCTTTTTCATATCCTTTTCTCACCTGCGTTGCAAGTCGAGTGACCTACTTTGTGATGCTTTAAAAGGCGGTGTATAATCAGCGTTTTCTGAATCGAATCGATATGAGAAACAGGATTGAATGAGACTCACAATTTTATAAGTGAAGAAGAAGATGAAGGAGGAAGAGATTTTCTGCCTGTTTTTTTGGAGAACACGGCGGTTAAAAAGAAAACGTAGCTGTTTGGGCGCGTTTTATGACCCCGGTAAAACCCTGGTACACTGTCTACCCTCCCCTCATGCTTCCTTCCCTTACCCTTACGCTGCCTTTCCCTCCCCTTACGCTGCCTTTCCTTCCCCTTATGCCTGCCTTCCCTTCTCGCCTCCCTTCACGCTGCCTTTCCTTCCCCTCTCCCTCCACGCTGCCTTTTTCCCCTCCCCCTCACGCTGTCTTCCTTCCCTCCCTCACGCTGCCTAACCCTCCCTTCACCCTACCTCCCTCCCCTCACCTTATGCTGCTTCCTTCCTCCCCTTATGCTGCTTCCCTTCCCCTCCCCTCACGCTGCCTTTCCTTCTCCTCCCCTCACGCTACCTAACCCTCCCCTCACCCTGCCTTCCCCTTCCTCACTCGACCTTCCACTTCCCTCCCTTTCCTTCATGCTGCCTCCCCATCCGTACGCTGCCTCCCCCCATGATTCCCTCCACCCATGATTCCCTCCCCCCCCCATGATTCCCTCCCTCACTCTGTCTCCCCTTTCCTCATGTTGCCACCCCTTTCTCTCACGTTTCCTCCCCACCCTCTCGTGGCCTTCCCTCCCTTCCCTCTCACTGCCTTTTCTTCCCTCCCAATCACTGTCTTCACTTCCTCCTCTCTCCTCTGCTCTCTCTCCTCCTCCCTTTAACTCCCCTCACACTATCCTCCTCCTAAACCCCTCCTCTCCCCTCTCCATCCCCATGGCCATCTCGCGGCAGTCTCCGCATGCTGTATTAACATGCTGTTTCAGTGTACCCCATTTTGTTCAATCCTGTACTACCTCACCCACTTCTCCCCAAGTCATACTGCCCAAACGCAAGTCGAGAACGCCTCCTCACATGCTTACTCCTCCCAAACCCCCTCCCCTCCCTACATCTCCTCTAATCACTCCCACCCCCTCTCCCGGTAATTGCTAAAATGTGGAATTTTGAAAAATCTCCCCACCCCACCTTTCTTGCTCTCCCCCCTCCTTGCTTCTCCACCCCTCCTCCCTCCTTGCCCCCCTACCTCCTCTCTCCCTCTTCCCCCTCCCTCCTCTCTCTCTCTCTCTCTCTCTCTCTCTCTCTCTCTTTTTCTTCTCCCCCTCCCTCCCGTCCTCTCTCCTCTCACCCTCCCTCCGTCCTCTCTCTCCCCACCCTCCCTTCCAATCTCTCACTCCCCACCCTCCCTTCCAATCTCTCACTCTCCCACCTTTCACCTCATCCTCACCCCTCCCCCTCTGTTAAGGGGTCTATTTAGGACTGACAGTTTCGTTTTAAATTTAAAACAGCTTCCCCAGAGTGTAGCATGTATGAATGAGATTGGAGTGAGCCGACCAGAGGGGAGCAAAGTCGCTGCATGTACGAGCATGCATGCATGCATCCAGGCAGGCCTTTGCCAGGTAGATAGCATGGGTTTTAAATGCTCCCACCTACTTTTATATAGAACACAATGGTTAAAAAGAAAATGTTACTGTTTGGGCATGTTTTATTGCCCTTCCTTCCCCTCATGCTGCCTTCCCTTCCCCCACCCTCCTTGCCTCCCTCTCCTTGCTCTCCCTCCCTCCTTGCTCCTCCTCCCTCCTTGCTCCCAGCCCTCCTCACTCTCCATCCCTCCTCTCCCTTTCCCCCTCCACCACCTCACTCCCCCCTCTCTCCCCCTACCCTCTTTCTTACCCCCCTTCTTTTTCCTCCCCCTCTTCTTTCCCCCTCTTTTTCTCCCCCTCTTGGTATTCCTGTCAGCAAAGCAATGGGTGGTATTTGCTAGTTTTAAATAATAAAGACACCTGCTCCGTATTGAAGCGGCCAGGGGGTGAGGGGGAAATGTTTATTATCCTTATTGTTTTTGCCAATTATTACCCCACCACCAAAGGTGAACGGAGGTTATGTTTTCACCCCTATCTGTTTGGCTGTCTGTTCATCTGTGAGCAGGATATCTCTAAAAGTTGTGGATGCAGTCAGACGAAATTTAGTGGACAGGTTGGGTGTGTGACAAGGACAAATTGATTTGATATTGATGAAAATCCAGATCTGAGAATTTTTGAACTGATTCTTCAACATTGAGAGATGAGGCCAAAAACGATATAGCACAATATTTCAAAAAGTTGTGGACGGATTATGACAAAACTAGGTAGATGAGTTGGTTAGGTGACAAGAACAAGCCAATTAGATTTTAGTTCAGGTCAGTCAGGCCGGATCTGCTGACCTATCAGTGGGATACAAAACATAAACTGTTCTGTCTGGCGGAGGTATGCGCTCTCCCGAGTGCCGTTCTAGTTATCACCCTCGCCAGAGAAGAAGGTATTGCATTTGGGTCTGTTTGTTTGGGACTTGCAAAATCGAAGATTTTTCAAGTATATTGGTCAATCGATTTTGTTATTCTATCTGTTTGTCTGTTTGTCACCGACACGTCACAATTTTAAACCGATCTTCACGAAACTTCACCACATGGTAGAGTTTGTCATAAGGAAGAAGCCTCTTGTTTTTGAGTCCAAAGGTCAACAACTTTGGTCAGATTTCTAAAATCCTCCATTTCCATCCGATTGACTTGAAATTTGAAGAGGAGTTACATATTTGGTCATTGAATTCCACCACCAATTATTTTTGAGGTCAAATTTGTTTTATGGATTTTGCAAGTATCGTGCTCTGCACGTCGTCGTCTTCTTGTTTGGATGTTTATCGCCCATAGGTCACAATTTTAAACCGATCTTCACGAAACTTCACCACATGGTAGTGTTCGTCATAAGCAAGAAGCCTATTGTTTTTGAGGTCAAAAGGTCAACATAGGCCGAAGGTCAACAAATTTATCAAATTTCTAAAATCCTCAATTTTCATCCGATTAACTTGAAATCTGTTGCATATTTGGTCATTGAATTCGATCACCAATTATTTTTAAGGTCAAATTTGTTTGATGGATTTCGGAAGTGTCGTGCTATGCATGACATATTTCTTATTTGTTTGTATGCACAGAACATGAGTGTTTTTCTCTGCAACCACTTGTCGGATTGACACAAAATTTTCACCATAAGAGCAACTACTAATGTCAAACGTTTTAAGAATTATGACGTCACAGGTCACGTGGTGTGGCGGCTATGTTAGAAAATAGGAAAAACTTTGGAGCTCTGTATCTCCGAAACCGCACCAAGGAAAAAAATGAAACTTGGCACATGGCAAGTACTCCTCATGAGGAATGTGTTTAAAATATATATATATATATGACGTCATAGTGCCTTCGTTTTGACGTCATAATTGCATATGTAGAACACTACATCTGATCAGTATGAACATTTTTGAGGGTCATCTCGGGATAAAATGGTCCACATAAAAAAATTGATGATGTCATCAGTCACGTGATTTGGCAGCCATATTGTTTTTTGTTTTTTAAACCTTCAAAAATCTTCTCTGAAGTGGCTGAGCAGATCGAGGCCAAACTTTACACGTATGACGGCCTATCTATGAGGAACAAAAGTTCACACATGTGATGTCATCGGTCACATGGTGTGGCAGCCATCTTGGATTTACTCAAAAACCTAGAAAAATCTGCTCCAGAATGGCTGGACAGATCGAGGGGAAACTTCAAACACATGTTCCCCAAGCCTTGGGGATTCCAGGGTGTTCACAAATAATTGATAGGTCACATGGTCTGGCAGCCATATTGGATTGAGCAAGAATCTTAAAAACAAGTTTGAATTGCGAACATACCCCGTGGGAGTTAATTCGTACAACTCTCAGGTGAGCGATAGCACGGACGACAGATAGTTTTGAAATTTGGTAAGCTGTTTTTTTCTAAGCATCAGAAAAAGCATCAGAAAAAGAAACCAGAACACCTCACAAGAGTGAGCCTAGTTTCATATCATCAATTGCGACTTAATTTTGTGTTGGGCATCACCCAGCGCATTTAATTTTATTTTTTTTAACAACAATTTTAAGAAAATGGGCCGAAAGGGCCGTTTCTCAGCCCAAAGGGCCGGAATTGCACTTTGGGCTCAGTTAATGCCTGGGGAATGGTCTCTAGAATATACCTGTCAAGTTTGGTTCGGTTCCGTCCACTAATAACTGAGAAATAACAATTTTAAGAAAATGGGCCGAAAGGGCCGTTTCTCGGCCAGAAGGGCCGCAATCGCACTTTGGGCTCAGTTCATGCCTGCGCATATGTGTCTAGTATATGCCTGTCAATTTTCATCGAACTCTGTTCACAAATAATGGAGAAATAGACGTTCAAATGAACCGTACACAAGAAAAGAGAGAATGCGAGCGGCGCTTCGACCCCGTGGGGTGCAAGACCCCACGAGGTAAAAATTATTATCCCCCACCAACCAACGAAGTTGGCGGGGGATATAGAAATGGTTTCTCTTGAACCGCTTCTCGATCGACGTCAAACTTCAAAATTATGATCTATTAGTCATGGGGAATATGTCTTTTAAATTTCAACCTGGTCGGATGCATAGTATAGCAGCCGGAATTATTTGATTTTTTTTTTGAATCTGGGTTGTTTTTTATTTTTAAAATTTATTTTGAAAAAGGCTCATTTGACTGTGCCTGCATGGGTTTGAGGGTAGAGGAGTAGCATCTGAAACCCGAATCCTATCCAGGTTCCTCCAGATGACTTCATCTTTGCTTTTTGCTTGTTCGGGTTCCTTCTGATGACTCCAATGCAGGACTGTACCTGCAGCATTTGGTCTTCCATTTCATTTGAATTGAATTTATTTTAATCCCATTCTGAATTCAGTTGAATAACGATAAACATCATGGGTCAGGGTCAGGTGTCCGTTCAAAGTGGAATATCTTGGAACCCGGTCATCACTGCCAGCAGTTACAAAGTGGTAGTTCGAGTTATGTCGATTATTAATGACGTAACACACCAGTGCTCTACAGAAAATACACAACACAAAACGACACAAGCACCACACAAAACAAGTCCTGGTGAGGGTCTGCAATCCCTTATTGCTCTTTTTCTTGTTTAGAAGGTTTTAGGTTTGTTTTCATTGAATCAAACCTCGATGTTTATTGGAAATGCGGATTGTTTAAGTAATGTTGGACACTGGAGATGTCAACATTCTTTGCAACCATCCAAATATTGTATGAAAGATAAATTGTGTTTAAAAATCTGAACAATTTTTTTGTTTTTTAAAAACCAAATCGCATTCATGTGTGTGATTTGTCTTCCCCACCCCACTTCCCTTCTCAGGCAGTCAAACTGAGCATACTCAGAAGGATTCTGACACCAGTGTTCCAAGGTGTAGTCCTAATGTTCAGGTCAGACTTCACACACAAAAGCAAGAATGGCAACCATGTAACAAGAAACCTCAACACAGCTTTAATAGCACCACATCTAGTTATGGGGACAAGTTGAGTAAGCATGGAGAAAAATCCATGGTTGCTAAAAAGTCATCGTACAAAATGCTTTTGCAAGGAAAGCTGAAAAGATACATTGTTGAGAAACCCTACAAATGTAAATTTTGCAAAAAATCGTTTTCAAAATCATGTCTTTTGAAAACCCACATGCATATTCACACAGGAGAGAAGCCGCACAAGTGCACAGTTTGCAACAAGACATTCACGCAGTCAGGCCATTTGCAATCTCATCTTAAAATTCATACCGGAGAAAGGCCTCACAAGTGTACATTCTGCAACAAGACATTCACACATTCAAGCTCTTTGCAATCTCATGTCAGAACTCATAGCGGAGAGAGGCCTTACAAGTGCACGGACTGCAACAAGACATTCACGCAGTCAAGCAGTTTCCATTCTCATCTTCGAATTCATAGCGGAGAGAGGCCTTACAAATGCACGATCTGTCACAAGACATTCACGCTGTCGCATCACTTGCAATCTCATCTTCGAATTCATACTGGAGAGAGGCCTCACAAGTGCACATGCTGCAAGAAGACATTCACACATTCAAGCTCTTTGCAATCTCATATCAGAACTCATACTGGACAGAGGCCCTACAAGTGTACCATCTGTAAGCAGTCGTTTTCAGAATCATCATCCTTGACAACACACATCAGAATCCATACAGGAGAGGGACTCCACAAGTGCACGTTTTGCAACAAGTCATTCACACATTCAAGCTGTTTGCAATCTCATATTAGAACTCATACCGGAGAGAGGCCTTACAAGTGTACGATCTGTAACAAGTCATTTTCGGAATCATCATCTTTGACAACACACATCAGAATCCATACAGGAGAAAGACCATACATTTGCACAGTTTGCAAAAAGGCATTTTCACAGTTGAGTAATTTGAAACGGCATGTTAGGATTCACACTGGAGAGAGGCCCTACAAGTGCATATTATGTCACAAGACATTTCTGCAATCGAGCAGTTTGCAATCTCATAATAAAATTCACACCAAAGAGAGGCCTTACAAGTGCACAATCTGCAACAAGTCGTTTTCGGAATCGTCTCCTTTGACATACCACGTCAGAATCCATACAGGAGAAAGGCCATACAATTGCACCGTTTGCAAAAAGGCGTTTTCACATTTGTGCAATTTGAAACGGCACCTTAGAATTCACACCGGAGAGAAGCCCTACAAGTGCACGTTTTGCAACAAGACGTTTCTACGATCGAGCAATTTGCAATCTCACATTCGAATTCACACTGGAGAGAGACCTCACAAGTGCACAATCTGTAACAAGTCGTTTTTGGAGTCATCTCATTTGACATACCACATCCGAATCCACACAGGAGAAAAGCCCTACCATTGCAACATTTGCAAAAAGGCTTTTTCACATTCAGGTGTTTTGAAACGACACGCGAAAATTCACACCGGAGAGCGGCCTTACGAGTGCACGTTTTGCAACAAGACATTTATACGATTGAGCAGTTTGAAATCTCATATGAGAATTCATACCAGAACGAGGGAAAAGGAAAGGTGACACATCGGCTGTTTATGCACAATGTAAAGCTCTTCGTGCTCAACGACAAAATATTGGCAGAACAACAAAAACTAGTAAAGTGGTACTCCAAGAACATTAAAATGGAAGTCGTCTCGATAAATGTGCCAAGTGCACATTCGTAGCAGGTAAACCAACAATATCCGACAAAATAAATATCAAGCAAAGGACAACAACACAGGAAGTAGAAAACAAAGCATCATAATCATACCTCGTAGTAGAAGAGGGCCACCAAATATGTCAGAAACAAATTACCAATGAATACCTACATATAACGAGGCTAATTCTAAAAAATATACCTCTCCCAAGAAACCAAATGTAAGCTAAAACCAATTTCCACTACCAATGTTCCACCACAGTTGTGGAATGGTAGACTGACCACAATGGGAAATCAACACGCTCGATACAAAAACAAGGAAACTCTTCACAATCTACCAAATGTTCTGCAAAACCAATGCATCCCGAGAAGGTACTTGCCGAGACGAAGAGGAGGTGGTGGCCTGATGAAGCTCAACCAAGTGCACAGGAAAATGATTGGAGGATTGGCCGATTGTGTAAGATTTCCAAATCCAGTTTGTACAGAAATCCGATGATACCAAGCCAGAAAAGTGATCTCTAACTTACCTTGCAAAAAATTTCCAAGAACAGGTGTGAATAGAAGATGCTACACATGAAATTGAATCGGCAATGAATACAGCCCCAGTGAGTGCAAAGAAGGCGAAGGAAAAGTTTAAAACAAAATATTAACAAATACATACTGACAAATTGGGAGAATGACAAAAGAGCAGGAAGTTAAAAAGAAAAGAAAAAAAGCTTGTCAGATTGGGGATAGATAAAAAGGCTCATTGGAGTGGCTAAGAAGATGTCAGCTTAACTTGGATAGAGAATGAGTCATAATAAATGCCCAAGACCAAGGACACCATACCAATGCTTTGAAAAAAAAGTACAGGATTGAGTCAATTGGACGATTGTAGGCTCTGCAAGGTTGAAAGAGAAAACACTAATCACATTCTCTCGGGATGTACAAAACTCATGTCAGAACAGTTGTACACACAAAGGCACAACAATGTACAGAGTAATCCACCAGCACATCTGCTGAAACTTCAATATCTCAGTCTTCAATAAATCATGGAAACACGAACCAATAGCAATCATTGAAAATGAGAACATAGTGCTAACGTACGACCTGACCATCCCATCAAAATCAAGTGTGAAAATAGAAAGTAAAACATTGAAACGGGACATCGTACTCAGACACAAGTAGGAAAAGACGGCATTTCTCATCGAAGTGTCTGTCCCCCAACGACTTTAGTCTGAATAACGTGGAAATTAGAAAAATGACCAAGTTCCAGAATCTGAAAAATGAAGTAAAAAAAAAAACAACTTGTAAGCTGAAGAGCACCGGCAAACTGTAAGTAGTTGAAGCAACAGGAGTAATAAAGAAGAACCTGACAGATTTTGAAAACTATAGCAGGTAAGATTACGACTAACGAACTAAAATTGTAGGCTGCCCGAAGGATCAGTGATGCTCCTGAAAAGACCTCTGAGAACAAAAATATGAGAACAACACAACTTCAAATCTTGGTCCATGAAATGTGATCCTTTATTGAATTGGAATTGGATACTTTGAGTCCTGGAAGAATGCTGTGATTCCTGGAAGAACCTGCTCTAACCCATTCCACCTTCTGAAACCCTCAAATGGAGATTTCACCAATAAAAGATCACACCATATTGCGGTTTGCAACAAAGCATTTTCACATGCAAAACTTATAAAAGCTCATATGAGAATTCAAACGAGAGAGCAACAGTTGGAGAAGGAGAATAGAATTGTTGTCTTTGGTGCAAGTAAGTACCCTACAAACAATTATATTGAACAGCTGTTGTTATTCTCTGCTGAATTAGCACCAATCCAAAAATGACATCACTGCCTGTCAATTATTCTTGGTTGCTATGCAACAGTAGAAGAGGTGTTGAATAAAATTTTATTTTCAAGAATTGTATGGAGATAGGAGGGCTGGCAGGATAGCCAAGAGGGATGCACACTCCCCTCTCTGCTGTCTAGCCTGGGTTTGTATCTCGGCCTAGCTATAAACTTTCAACCTCGTGTTTCACTGGCAAAGTGAGATATCAATGTACGTGAAGATCTCACGGTGTCCTTTGCAAAGGGTAAGCAACCTATTGCCGGCACTGAACAAATTATAAATTCCTGCTCGAACCCACTCAATGGAACGGCAAGAACGGCCAGCCGGTTTGTGAAAGACTGGACTGTGAAATATTTGTGACTGTTAAAGACCCATCATCACTATATATATATGTATATATGTGTATATATATATGAATTATTATTATTATTTTTTTATTTTTTAAGAAGAAGAAGGTGCTTCCAACTAAAAGTAAAAAAGTAGATCAACTCAGCTAATTTGAGCTAAAATGCGAGAGCAGACCCGGTCTCAGGAAACGTTTCGCCGGCTTCATGAGGCACAATAGATGAAGTGCCTGATGAAGTGTGTTATTGTGGGTGCTGAAGCCGGCTGCGTAGCCGGCAAAACATTTCCTGAGACCGGGTCTGCTCTCGTGTTTTTGCTCAAATTAACGGAGTCGATCTACTTTTTTACTTTTTGATTGGAACCGCCTTCTTCTCTTTAAAAATGTGTAATCCCAACCGCCCAGATCTTATACAATATATATATATATATATATAGTGTGTGACGGTTTTGGAAGTGTACCCTTGGGGGAGAGCATGCACATACATGTAGGAGTCCCAAGAATGAGTTATCATTAGTTTAAGTAGTAGGTAGATCTTTGCCCCTTGTCTCAAGGTTTGGGGGACATGTGTTGAGGTTAGTTTGTGTATCTCTTGTGTATTATCTTGTCCCCCCCTCTCCCCCTTTGCTACTTTCAATCTATCTCTCAATCAACCATCGGTCCGTTCCAACAATTCCCCCCTCTGCCTTCCTCAATCGACCAATAATCCGCTTCACTAAACCTCAATTCAATAACCCCTCTTTCATACCGTCGGTCATTCTTTCAACCCCTCAAGTTTATTCTCATCCTTTGGTGTGTCTGTCCTCCTCACCACTCAAATCAACTCATTCTTTTATTACTTACCACCAACCTTCCATCGCTCACTGTCAACAATTAATCCTCCAGACCAGCACCAAATTACTTTCCTCCATTCTTTCTTCCCTGCACTTCCACATTCGTCATGCAGGATTAACGCTTCTCAAGTACAAAATGAAGTGCCACGCTTTCCCCATACACAGTAAAATACAACACATCCCACCTGCACGATACAGTGCACACTGTTGAATGCAACATTTTCACGTGCAGGGAAGAGCTGGAGGCACTCTCCACATCTTTTATGCATGAGGGGCGGGGTGAAGGCTGCGTTAACGGCTCCCTCTGGGACAGCGGGATTTTCCACAAGCTGCATAGCGGACCCGCCCCCATCGGATGAGCACCAATGGGAGAGAGGCTCGCACGAGACTGGACTCGCAAGAGGGCCATGTCCTGTGAGCCCAGAGTGTGGATGAGATGGGAGTTGCCAAAAAGCTTGTCCTGTGAGCAGTATAAAAACCCAGAATGCGACTTGGTGAGTGGTGGAGTGTTTTATATGGAGCTTAAGCAGCTTGAGGGGTTGGAACGCACCAGAGACAGCATTTGTGGTGGAGCTGCTTGTCCCGTATGCACAGCGTTGGCTGTCTTTCCTGTGAACTCTGCTCTGGAGGAAACGGAGCTGCTTGTCCCATGTGCACAGCAGAAATGTAGCTGCTTGCCGTTGGCATACCAGGGATGCCTGAGAGGATTTGCCTACTTGGTCTGGATGCTAAAGAAATGCAGCTGCACGTCACCTCGCACCGCATTTCCACTCCACCGCCAATCTTTCCAATTGTCCCCCCCCCACCCCCTTTTATATTTGGCCCAATGTAACCTCGCATGGTTGTGTGAGGTAGGAGAGGAGTCACCCCCCACACTCCATTCTGCTTCTTTCTCATCAGTTATTCTTGTCTCTTCTTCCCAGATTGAATGATGGCCATTTGTCTTTTGTTTAAGTAAATCTGTCTAAGGAGAATATGCATTTGGGTTAAGTCTGCTCTTCTGTGCCTTTTGCCTATAAATATGTGTTTCATGATTGCTTGCTTGGGTGTGTGTAAAAAAAAATAGATCATTGGTTGTTCTTTCAAATCTGTCCAGGTTGTCCTTTCCTCCATTGGTCTGACACAGTGTACAAGCACAGTGAGACGGGAAGTTGTACCCCATTGGGCCTGGTGTTGGCTTAATGGTTCGGTTGGTGGGCTGAGGATCCTGAGTTCAAATCCTGCTCAGCTGTTGAATTAATACCAGGTGGGGTTGACTCGGCCTGTCATCCTTCCGAGGGCGGCAAAATGAGTGACAGCTTGCTGGTATCCTGTGTCGTAGTGGCGACCCGTCCAGGATTGTACCCAATAGCCAAGGAGACTGCTTCGGCAGCACCAACGCTCTGCACAGAGTATGGTCCCATTAATTGACTCCGGAATTAACCCCTACCTACTTTACTGTTTTCATTCGGCCGTACGTAAACAGGTAAATTGACAAAGTGCATACGGAGGGTACGTGACCCCAATTGACCTCACCAATCCACCGCAAAGGTAACGTGTTTGTAAAGAGCGAGAACCCTGCCAGGTTTGGTGGAGTCAATCGGCACCCATAGTTGTTTCACAACCTTATGGGCCGCGGACTTTTCTGCGGTATGTCGGCCTACAGGGCCAGGTGTTCAGGAGGAATCTGAGTGCTTCCCCTCGTGGTCATCCCGGAACCCTGAGTCCGTAACATTTGGTTATCAGGAGTATGGATATGACACCCCCTGATGTCAACCGTAACAGTTGATGTCAGGAGTGGGACCTTTCGAACCCCCTGACTCTAACATTGGTAGTCAGTATTGTGCAAATTCAAAATTGTGACAGTGTGTGATTAGGGTGCAAATTTTAGTTAAAAAGGAATTGTGCAGCTATGTCGGACCAAGGTGAGATCATCCAGGTGAGTTTTTATGAGAATGACGACATGGAGGAGGAACCTATGGTCCAGGAAACTACATGAGAATGATATTGAGGGAGAGGACGCAGTGGAAATACCAACAGAGCTCGAAGACCCCCCCCACCTCCATTCCCCGGAAAACATGGTGCAGGATAGCAGATTGGCATTGCAATCGTAATCCTGCAGTGATCAGATGATGCTGTTCATTAGATAGATGATGGCAAAGATGGAGTTAGGGCTGGAAGCGATGGGCAGCAAAATCGATAAAGGACAGGCAGAATCAAAGGCGGAGATGAAGGCGATGGGCGAGGATTTAAGGTATGACACGGAGGCTATGGGAGATAGGCTGGATGCGATGGGCAAAAAAAAGGCGAGGGATTGGCGGAGGTTAAGGCAGACATGAAGACAATGGGCGATGATGTGGCATTGAAATTCCAAGCTGTACGGGACGAGGTGAATTGAGTTAAGGGGGTGTGTGGATGGTGTTTGGGAAGAGATGAAGGCGGGTCAGGTCAAAGCGATAGATAAAATACAGACGGAGATAAAAGGACTTGAGAAAGGGCAGGAACAACTAAGAATAGATATAGGAGGTAATACTGAGGTGATAAAATAATTGAAAAAGGTCCAGAAAGAAACCAAGGGGGAACTGACAGCAATCAAGAAGGAGTGCAAGGTGAGACACAACAAGGTAACCCAGGAAATGGAGGAGATGGGACAAACGATAGAGACAAAAGAACGGGAGATGAACGAACAAATGAAGACCAAGGGACGACAGATAAAGGAACATATACTGAGGAGGAAACAAAAAATTAAAGAGTATAGAAGACACGAAAGTAATTCTGGAAGAACTTAAGGGAGCCAAGCGGTAGATCATAAAGATAAGAGACAATATTGATAAAGTGAAGGAAGAACGAGTAGAAATGGGGAGGCGGTACAGCAAATGAAGGCACAGCCGATGGAATGTGTTGAAACAAGGTTTAAAGATCGAGATAACGCATTGCAGGTCCAGGTGGAGAATACGAGACCTCGAGGCGAACCAGGATGAGTTGAACTTGGTCAAGGTAAGACGGTACGAGCCGACACGGGTGCATGGTGCGAACGGGTGTGTGGTGAGTTTGGGGGGGGGGAGGGACCCGGGGTTTCTTGGAGTGATGAGAGGCATGGAGTTCCAACCAAGAATGAATGGATTTGAGTGGTGAGGAAGACGGATGCACCAAAGGATGAGAATAAACCTGCGTGGTTGAAAGGAAGAGGGCTTATTGAATTGAGGTTTGGTGAAGCGAATTATTGGTGGATTGAGGAAGGCAGAGGGGGGATTGTTGGAACGGACCGATGGTGAATTGAGAGATAGATTGAAAGTAGCAGAGGGGGAGGGGGGAAACATCACACAAGAGATAACAAACTAACCTCAACGCATGTCCTCCCAAACCCTTAGTTAAGGGGCAAAGATCTACCTTCTACATCAACTAATGAAATAACTCTTTCTCAGGACTCCTATGTGTACATGTATGCTCTCCCCCAGGGTACATTTCCAAGACCCTCATACATATATATATATATATATATATATATATATATATATATATATATATATACACTGACGCTCAAATGGGTTGGCATGTGACCCTCTGGCTGATGTAGAGAATGCAGGTTCAAATCCCATATACAAATGTGTTTACCTGTTGTCTTTGAATGCCCTTGTAATTCATGGAACAAAGTACACTTGCGTGTGATAATGCTTGTGTCCTCCTTGTGATATACGAGTATGTACAACCTCCACAGTGAGCCTCAGATTAATGTAATATATAATTAAAGTCTGGGTATACTGCAAAGCAAAGTTTGTGACTGGCAAATTTTTATTTTTCAGTTCCTCCAAGTTTTCACTATCGGGTAATTATCAATCGTTCAGGTTCATGTTTGAGTGGATCGTTTACGCTGTGTTCCTCCAAAAGGTAAGTTCTGCCAATCAAATGAATTGTGTGTGCCAGTTGTTCCTCAAAACATTGTTAAACGGTTAGTGTTACATGGTTGATTTACCAGTAAGTCCCGTTTGTCATTGTATGTTCAATTGCTCGTTTTGGGTGACACAGTTGGTTGTATGTGGTCTGCCTGTCCACTTTGTCATGCTCTCTCTCTCTCGTTCTTCTCAATCCCAATCTTCACTCTACTCATTTCATGACCTCCAACCCCTTCTCTTAACTTGAGCAGCCCATAAGGCTATTTTGGTTCACTCAAAGAGGAAAGCCTCCTCATCGTTCCTCTTTTCTTCCCGTTTTCTGCAATTCAGGATCATTGTTTCCCAATTAGTTTTTCAATTTTGGATCTCCATGTTATATTTGGTCTTCTACACTATTCCAGGCCCTTCACTCCGGTTAGTCTCTCATATTATTATCCATTGGGTGTCCATTCTTCTTGCGATGTCCAGCCAGTTCCATTCAATTTTTTTGATTGTGACCAATATGTCGTTCAATTTAGTTTTATGTCTGAACCATTGGCTTTTCGTCCTGTCTCATTGTTTTGGAATGCCAAGACAGGATCTATATCGAGTCGAAAAAAAAAAAATGCTTTTCTGTAGTCCCCTCCATGGAAGTCCTTCATATTTACACCTGTATTAGTTTAGACATCTTATCACAAAAATCAATGTTCCCATCTTCAAAAAGTGAGAATTTTGTGGAAATTTTAATTAGAAAATAGGCAAACATCCCATCAAAAGCCAGAGTGATGACGTGAATGCGAGTTATTTAAATGACCAATCACAACTACAAAATTAGCCAATAACGATCTCTGTTACTGTCAGTAACTTCACGAAAACAATGGTGTGCTGCGTGCATATGGTTGTGGGAGCCAAAGGTAACATAATTTATCTTTCAGACATGAGTGTTCATGAGTGGAAATTTATTGGAACCAGAAAAGCTGAAATTGTTGAAAATGGCATCAAAAGTGTACATCTGGAGCTGGTTATTCCACCAGAAAGACTCGCAACAATCCCACATTTGATTGGATATCATAATCAGTACTACATGCATTTCACTGATAAAACCAAGATCGACAGAGTCAAGAAGGAAGAAAGGGAAAAACAGAACTATAAATGTGAGTGCACTCCCTTTATTTTAGAGCATATCCTATGAAACTGTGTCAGCCAAAAAACGTTTATATTAAGCACGTTCCATTTTGTGGACCTGCTTCAGCACCATGTACTTGTTTTTGTTAGGATTCTGACTAAACTTCTCATGATGGTCAAAACATGCACAAATACTGATGGCAGCCTCATACTCCTCGCACGCCGTCATCTCTGCAATCTCCTCCTCGTGCCCTGGTGTCACTGTAGCCTCCTCCCCCTCACGCACCGCCGTCTCTGCAGTCTCCTCTTCTTTGCGTGCCGCTATCTTCCACTCCTCCTTGTACACCGCCATTTGCGCAGCCTTCTCCTTCGACTCATGCACAGCCATCTCCGCATTCCTCCTCACGCGCTGACTTCTCCACAGCCTCTTCCTCCTCCTTGTGCGCCCAGGTCATCTCTGCAGCCAACTCCTCTTTGTGTGCCAATGTAATCTCTGCAGCCAACTCCTCCTCCTTGTGCGCCAATGTCATATCTGCAGCCAACTCCTCCTCCTTGTGTGCCAATGTCATCTCTGCAGCCAACTCCTCTTTACACTCTGCAGCCTCTTCTTCCTCCTGAACCACTGCCTTCACAGCCTCCTCCTCCTTGTGCGCCCCCATCTCCGCAACCTCCTCCTCGTGTGCCATCATCTCCACAACCTCCTCATACGCTGCCGTCTCTGCAAACACCTCCTCTTATCCTGCCATCTCGGCAGAATCCTACATGCCGGCAGAATGTCGTCGTCTCCACAACCTACTACTCGGGCATCTCCATCGCTGCAGCCACCTCCTCCTCTCCTTTGCTCCCCGCCATCTCTACAGACACCTCTGCCTCGCACGCCGCCATCTCCGTACCCTCCTACTCCTCTAACTCCTCCCCTGCGCACATTCTCTAGAGCCCCCTCGTATGCCACTGTCTCCACAGACTTCTCCTCCTCACACACCGCCATCTCCACAGCCTCCTCGCAAGCCAAAGTCTCCGCATTCTCCTCTTTATTTATCATCATGTGCCACTGTTTCTGCAGCATCCTCCTTGCGTGCTGCCATCTCCACAGCCTCCTCCTCTTCCTCCTCATGTGTCATCACCTATCCAGCCTCTCTTCCTTTGGTACAGCCATCTCCACATCATCCTCTTCCGTTGCTGCAACCTCCTCCCCCTCCTCTTGCAATGCCATATCTGCACCATTCTCTTCCTTTCACTCGCCGTCTCCGCAGCATACTACTCACACATCACTGTCTCCGCAGACTTCTCCTCCTCCCATGCCACTGTCTCCAAGGCACTCCTCCTCCGCCTCCTCCTCATGCGTCACCATCTCCAAGGCCTTTCCTACTCACGCACCACCATCCCTGCACCCTTCTTTTAGTGCGCCGCCATCTCTGCAGCTTCCTCCTCCTCATACACCGGAGTCGCCACAGCCTCCTCCTCATGCATTGCTGTCACCAAGTCTCCTCCTCCTCCTCATGCACCGGCATCTGTGCAGCCTTTTCTTATGGCTCAAGCACAGCCATCTCTGCAGCCTCTTCCTCACGCACTGCCTTCTCCACAGCCTCCTCCTCCTTGTGCACCAACATAGTCTCTACAGCCAACTCTTCCTCGCTTTCTGCAGCCTCCTATTCCTCATGCACCACCGCCTTCACAACCTCCTCCTTGTGCGCCCCAATTTCTGCAGCCTCCTCCTCACGTGCAATCATCTGCCATCTATGCATCCTCCTCTTCCTTACATGCAACCCTCTGTGCAACCTCCTCCTCCTTGCGCACTGCCGTCTCCACAAGTGATGTAGGACTTGAATCCGGACTCGAGTCCACTTTTTGGAGGACTCGGGCTTGCACTTGACTCTTCAGGACTCTGATTCGGACTCTGAATGCCAAGAACTCGGACTCAGCCTGAGTCCGGCTTGAATCTGGTAAAATTTAGTGCACAGTAAAAATTTTAGTGTACAGCAGCAAGAACCCACAATGTAAAGTAATCAGGTCGAATTGGTTTCCTGTGAAAATGCTCATACTGTGCAACAGTGAAGAAAGTGATTATAAAAGATTAATGGACAGAATTAAACAATCCTGCGCAGAGGAAACTGCAAATAATTCCGACCGATGTTCCAGATTTTTGGAGATGTTAAACACGAACATCGTATACCTTCGTGTAATGGTGCATTATCAAAACACATTCTGTTCTTTCAAAGAGCACT
>CM068958.1:15004617-15014898 GCA_035128595.1 Eptatretus atami | reverse complement strand
CCTTCAACTTTGCTTTCCTGGTTTTATAAATTGCCAGTTTAGCAATGCCCAACAGGAAAGACAAAAACAGGAGCACTGGTTTACTCTTAGAACTACCTTCAATTCCATAAATAAAGACTGGAAAAGAAAAAACAAAATTAAACAATTGCCAGTACATTCAAAGTATACCGCCCCCATGCCAAATACTGTATCATCATCATCCAAATGCCAAATGCCAAATAAAATAATCAACCATGCCAAATAAAAACAATCATCCAGCGTGTGATGTCGCCTTGCAGCACATGGAGTCGGAATTGGGAGGGAGCGGTGTCCAATCATTTATTAATTGCATCATTAAATAAAATAAATAATGATCGTAAAATAATTAATTTCTTAATCAATTGGCTGATCGCATACCTAAACCACCACTGTTTCATCTGAATCTAACTTTTTGAAAATTAAGTAATTGATCAAAAAAAAATTTTTTATATAATTTATCAATACATCAAAAATACTCTTTATAACCAAATCACTTGGTCACTGTCATGTCCAAACATCAGCTTCCTAGCTCAAAAGGTGCCTGAGATAGTGCCAGGATGAGAAATAAAATAAGCAAGTCCTTAATAAATCGATAATAATTATGTAATTAATCAATTAATTGATTAATCAAAAAATAATAATACTTTTTTTTTAAACCAAAGCACATCTTCACGTTTGTCCCCAAATTTCAGCTTCCTAGCTTAAAGGATGGTTGAGATATCGTCCAGAAAGCAAACAAGAAAGAAAACAATTAATCTATTAATTGATTTATCAATAAATCAAAAATACTCTTTATAGCCAAATCACTTGGTCACTGTCATGTCCAAATATCAGCTTCCTAGCTCAAAACGTGCCTGAGATATTGCCAGGATGAGAAATAAAATAAATAAGTAATGAATAAATAGATAATTATTATGTAATTAAGCAATTAATTAATTAATAGAAAATACTTTTATTGCCAAAGCACATCTTCACTTTTGTCCCCAAATTTCATCTTCCGAGATCAAAGGATGGCTGAGATGTTGCCCAGACAAACAAACAAACAAGAAAACAAACGGAGTGAAAACTGAGTACTCCCTTTCTTCGGCATCCGGCAATGGCGTCATGCATCGCCTGGATATGGAATTGGGAGGGAGCGGTGTAAAATTTATAGAATAACTGTTGAAGGAAGAGAAAGAGGGGTACCAATCTCTTACATTCAATAAAAGCATGGGCCACATTTTCAGTTAAATCACAAAAGGGACAAAACATCGGCACAGAAGAGTTAAACTTATGAAGTAATATATGTGTAACCAGGGCTTGATGTGCTCGTCTCCAATTCAGATCTCCCGTTCGTCCAAGAGTTGGAGAACTATACATCTTATTCCAAACTAGAGTGAAGAAAGCTCCAGCAGGTAAGGTCTCATTCCACCAGTTTTTTTTAACAGTTTTGTAAAACCAGGTATACACGCTTCTAGACATATCTTGTAGATTGTCCTTTTTCCCATGACGTGAAACATGCCAATTTCCTCGAAATTTCAGGAAAAGGAAAACACACCCCCTTGTGTTTTTTGAAGCAATTTGAAGTTCAGGGAAATAGAGACGCGAGTCTACCACTTCATCCACCCCAGTCCACCCGATGTTTAGTCTATGAAAGGTTTGAATTACTGCTTTCAAGACATTTTCCACTATTCCAGCAGAATGAACCCCAATTTTTGAGGAAAGTGAGCTAGTAGGTAGCCAGGCGTCTAAGGATGGCTTCAACAGGTCTCGCACTCTATGCATTGTTTCACCAGTGTTGGAATAAACAAACGACCTGGAGGTTGAAATTCCTGAGAATAAAGGATTCCGAACTAATGGCTCATGTACAAACTTTTGGGCATCGTATGATACCTCTAAACGCTGCACTCCGAGGACTTGCCAAGCATTCAAAAGGCTCTGATGAAAACTGGGGAGCTGAGACATGTCAACGTGTTGCAGGTCGATGAGGAAGAGTTCACGGTCATATTACAGACCTTCTGCTTTATGCAGCCAGGTGTTTGTGAAGGCCACCAAGGAACACACTCACTGTACAGTAAGCGCTTTATCGTCAAAATCCGAAACGCCATTATCCGACTTGGGATATGCATCAGATTTTGACCACCCGCATTTCGGGGTCTGCAGACTACGTCTGGGCCCAGCCAATGGTGGCCACCCAGAAAAAAAATCAGTCAGAACCCTCTGAATGCCTGTGACCAAGTATCTAGGAGGCTCGAGTGGGATAACTTTATGCCAAATAAATGGAACCACCAGGTTGTTTATGATTGTCACCCGTGTCTTAAGCGAAAGAAGGTGGTGCAATCTTTTCCACCTTGCCAGTTTCAATTTAATTTTTCCAGGAAGCTTCCCGATTTTTTTGTTCATGCGCTTCTATTCCTAAGAATAAACCGAAATACTTTAACCCCTCACTGCATTCAAAACAGTTCAACTGCATTCCTCCTGGTAAAACAAACAGAGACGAGGAAGGCGATCTGGGGCTCACCCAAAAAGCTACACTTTTATTCCAATTAACCCTTGCAGTCGAAATGAGCTCAAACTGGGTAAGACAACGAAGAGACCTCAAAAAATATTTTTGATTCGTAACAGCAACACAAATATCATCAGCCTAAGCTGAAACGACTACTTTGGAGTATTTTGAAAGAGAGATTCCTAACACTGAGGTGCGGAGTAGAGCAATAAAGTTCAACGGATAGATTGTAGAACATGCCTGATAGTGCACAGCCCTGACGGATGCCTTGCTGAAAGGGAAAAGGTGACAAAGACTATTATTAACCTTCAGCAGACAAGATGCATTTTTGTACAATAACTTAACATAAGAAATAAATTTTCCCCCGAACCCTGTTCTCCTTAATACAGCAATCAACTAGAGGGGGAGCACTCGGTAGAGTGCAAAACCTCCGCCGCCAATACTGCTGGGTCACTTAAGTGAACCTGATATCCTATTCATTGCAGGTCAAAACGGATCAGACTCTACTGAACCACGATTGAATAAACGAAACTAGATCGACGCGCATGTAGAAATGGCAAAAAAAAAAATCGAATTTTTTTTGAAAAAAAAGTGGCAAAATTTGTTTGTTTTTTTCTCTAACAAATTTTTTTTGGGGGGGGGGGGGGGTTGTAAATCACTTAAAACATGTAGAAATGCCAAAAAAAAAATTCAAATATTTTTCAAATAAAATCGAATTTTTTTTGAAAAAAGTTGCAAATTTTTTTTTCCTCTAACAAATTTTTTTTTTTTTGGTTGGAAATCACTTAAAAACATGTAGAAATGCAAAAACAAAAATTCAAATATTTTTTCAAATGGCCGCCTAGCGGCCACATTGGACTTTGGACCAAGTCCAAAATCTAATGGCATGATCCTTGGACCATACCTAACCCCCCCCCCTCACCAAGTTTCGTCGAAATCCGTCCAGGAGTTTTTCCGTAATACTGTTCACAAACAAACAAAACAAACAGACGGGTGAAAACACTAACCTCCGTCCATCTTCGATGGCGGAGGTTAAAAAAGAATGGTTAATACGGTCAAAAACTTTTTCTTGATTTAAAAAAAACAATCCAAAATCGGGAGATGTAGTTCAACTGACACAGATTAAGTCTCTCACCAAAAATATATTATCATAAATAGAATGTTCTGCAATACAATATGACCAGTACCAATAAAGAAAGGGATGACTTCCTTTAGACGGGTCGCAAACACTTTTGACAGAATTTTAATTTTAAGACTATTTTAATGTTTAAATTTAATGGCTGGGCAGCGTGGCTCACATGGCAAGGATTCCCCCTCTGCCGAATCTCAAACTACGCACCCCCGGCCCTGAGGCTGTCTCCGAGCCAACCTGCTCCCTATGAACGTGGGGGGTTGCCCTTCCCAGCATTGCCCCCACCGATGCCCACGTGGCATTTTGGCGCTTCGGGTCCCTTTCCGAGGGTCGCCCGTGGCCACTACACTATCCCGGTCCCTTGGACCCTTGGCCTACTCTGGCCGGACTGTCCGGTGCCCGGGGTGCCCTCTACTCGATACTCACCTTTCAACAGCCACGCTCCCAGCCGGTCCATGGACTCCTGCACCCTTCAAAAAGGTATCGAGCCTTCTTCCACACCAATAACAAAACGACCTCCTTTTGGTAAATTTGACTAACCAACTAACTAACATTACACTGACCCCGGGTCACTTGGGTGGAATCACTCCTCCCCCCACTCATTCATTCGCACCATGCATTCCACATTCACTCCATTCACACACTCGGGCCTGCTGACCCATACTCATTCATCACACATTTTCAATTTTTTCATTCACTCCATACTCTACCTATGTTCCCCTAACTATCTCGTGCTCCCTCGTCATCCCTTACACTAATGCACGTTCCATTTAACTCCACGTAGCTAATCTACGTCCCCACTTCACATTCCATGTCTGTCCATGTCTCCCGAAATCCATTTTCCATTCTAAATCTAACCTAAATTCCCACTACCTAGTCCACGGGCCCATGGAGGACAGCTCCTGCCCCATGAGGCCGGGTCTATCTAAGCTAAACCCATCCCGCTAACTAGTGCTTCTTTTGCCTGAACAGGATGCTTGCCACATCTCTGCCGGGCTGTGTGCTTTGGAGCGAGGATTTTTTTTTTTTGCACCGCCATGGTGGCGGTCGACGGCTCACTCCCTCGTCCCTTCCGATAGCCGATACTCGAGGCCTTGTCGTCGCCCTGCCAATCACACTGAGCGCTCGCTTTCGGGGGATTCCCACGCGAGCCAACGTGTGCAGCTCACCCGCAACTCGCGCCGCGAGGTCCGTGCGATGACGTCACCTGCGCACCGAACCTGCGCGGTTTGCCGTGCAGGCCAGCACGAGTGCATCGTCCCGGAAACCCGCTCCGTGCGTTCCGTGAACAGAAACACGCGGCATGCAGCACGTGATGGCCCGCACACGCGCTCGTATGGGGACCCCTGTTTGCCGAATTCAAACAACCCTCACCATCATTTTAACCGTCCGCGCGACGGTCTCTTTCGAAAACGCGGGACGTTCCCGCACCGGAATCCCTCCACGAAGACGCCGTGCGCGAGGGCCGTTCGCGAAATGCCGAACGGGCCTCGTACGCAGCGTTCTCGCGGACATGCGCGGTTACCAAAATAACAACTAGCGGCCCATTCGGCTCGCTATACCCATCTCCCGTCTGGATCGGGTCCATCCATTTCCATGCATGCACTCACGCACGCCATGACACTCATATTCTGCCACATTTCAACACACTCGCACCACTCATACACTTTACCATGCACTCCAGGACAATCACATCTGGGATTCGTGCTACCACAAGCAATCCCAGGATTTCCATACCCCCCCAAGCTCCGCGTGTACCCGTTCACATCAGACATCCCCTCAACCTCGCACGGCTCGACCGGACTCACCTCGCAGCGATCTGCCTCGAGAGAGTGTATTTTCGCCCCTGTTCCTTAAGGAGGCTATCCTGCTGCTCGCACCGGGTCACGAAACATTCCACCAGCTCAACCCCATTGTCCCCTCTTAGCTCTACCTGTGTGTGCTCATCTTTTTCCTCATCCAATTCGTTCCCCTCTTTTGATGTCTGCGTCTTCCATCACCTGCATCTATCTCTCGTATCTCTTCTATTATTTCTTGACTCCTGGATTTTCATCTCTGCTGTTTCCTCCTTTGTCTCTTATTTCTTTTAATTCCTGTGCTTCTGTCTCCTCGTTTAATTCTCCGTCACCCCCTCTTGTCTCGTCCTACACGTTCCCCATCAATTATGGCGTCGCTCGTCGTCCCGACCTACCCGTCTCCATCGCGGGCCCGACACCATTTGCACTCCCTCTGGTCGGTTCAGTCACTCCGCCACGTGGTGCCGCCATCTTCTCGCCCACGGTCCGCATTTCGCCACTCACCTCCTTCAAGTTGCCCTCATTGCCTCTTTGGAGGAGGATGATGCCTCATTCCTGGAGACTCAACCACATGCTCTGCATCTCACCCCGCTGTGTTTGCATATCACCCTTTAGCGTTTGCATATCACCCCTCAGTCGGTTTTCCATGCTTTGCACATTCGCATCCATCCTTCACATATCACTCTTCATTGTTTGCATATCACCCCTCATCAGCATTAATATTTCCCCCAACTGTCCAAGTTAAATGTCCCTGACGGAGCCGATTCGCCTCCGTCGGGCGTGGATCCCCAAGGGTCGGAGGGAAGAGTTGAGGGGGGGGGGTCATACGCCGCCCCTGCGCCCCTTACGGATTCTGAGTTTGGTTGCGGGGGCACGTCTTCTTGCATGGGGTGGTGTCCTGGACCATGGGTTCATCTAACACTACACTTATACCCACCTGCCTCAGCTCGTCTTGGTTCGCCATTTTGCGTGTTGAGAACAAAATTTAAAACGCTCGTAATTTGGACCCGTACCTTTCGTACCTTTCGGCAAACTCCGAAAGGTACGCGGTCCCTTACAGGACCGTGAATTGTCAATAAATCAACCACGTGGGACAGGGTTATCTGCCAAACTTCAAAATACCTAGAGGCCCATGTGTGGCGAGCTACCGAGGATTCACACCCTCGACGGCACTCGTACGGGACGAGCCGTATGCGTGCTTGACCCGTGCATACCCCGAGCGGATGGTTACCGAGGTCCCGTCGGTCCAAACGTAGAATTTGCCGTTTCCAAAATTTCCCAACACGCACCGTGCTAGCCAATGAAAGAAACACAGAAACGAGCTGAAACATTTAACAGGGATTTATTTATAATAGGGGGGGGGCAGTGGGGAGCATGCAAGGAGCAGAGTTATCCAATTATAAGAAATGAAATGCAAATAATGTACAGCAAAAGCACTTATCCAGTTTCTACTTAAAGAGGGGCCCCACGGACACACACACGTACACACAGACCCCAGAAAGAAAAATGGACCTTCCCGCCTCGTGCGGTTTGCCCGAGACGAGCGAACCAGACCGGCGTCGAGATGCGACCCGTGCTCCAGCAGACCAGAGCAGCGTCGAGAGATTCGTTCCGCCTCAGCGTCGAGAGATCGTTCGCGCTCAGCGTTCGAGAGATTCGTTCCGCGCTCAGCGTCGAGAGATTCGTTCCGCGCTCAGCGTCGAGAGATTCGTTCCGCGCTCAGCGTCGAGAGATTCGTTCCGCGCTCAGCGTCGGAGAGATCGTTCCGCGCTCAGCGTCGAGAGATTCGTTCCGCGCTCAGCGTCGAGAGATGCGTTCCACGCTCAGCGTCGAGAGATGCGTTACGCGCTCAGCAGACCAGACGCTAATATTTGTTCTCTCTTTCCTAGTCCTTCTTGGCGCGGTCCGCTCATCGTGGCCTGCTCTCATTGGGCGGACCGCGTGTTACGGCTCCGCCTTCTTGCAAAAGGACCACCCTCCAACAGGAAGTTGGAGTAACAGTATCCTGCGCTGGCTTCCCATTGGCGAACGCCTCGGCTTTTGCCGCGCGCGTTGCTCATGGGCGCAAAATGACGCATACCCTTATTTGGCGCCAGGCCAGATGAAAGGCTTCGTGAGCACGCCTCGCACGGACAATGCCGCAAGCAGAGTGTTGTTATTGGCGTTGTTGTTGTAAAAAAATCCTAACTATCAAAATAACTTCGCAGCGCTTGTACATTCAATTCCCATTAGACCAGGCACGGGACCCTAACTAGAAACACGTACTTATCGAAATAACTAAGCTACGGGGACGGCTGTCTGTCTGTGTGCACAAGGCTTCCAAATTCGTAACAGTATTACTCGCGTGGAGTTCCTTCCGTTTACCCTGGACCCGTGGTAACATTTCCCACACATTTATTGCTTCGTGTTCAGGTAATTTAAACGCCAAATTCAATTGTTACCGACAATGTCCCCAGGAAAAAGGGCGAACTGCATACGTAATAAATAGATGAACACTTTGTGTACTCGGTCGGTAACTCGTCAGTCCCGTGTTGTATCAAAGCAGGGTGGTATTTGTATCAATGCCGGAAGTCTTGGTAAACGGTCATCACTGCCAGCAGTTATAAAGTAGCCAGTTCTAGTTATAATTTCAATTTGAACATCTGATCTCTGTTTTACAGACATGCTACGCAATGTGAAGGGTGAACCTGAAGCTTTTGGGTCTGTAGATGTAAAAGGTAAGTCTTGAAAACCATATACTCAAACCTCTTTTGTATTTAAATGTGAAGGCTTGTTGTTTTATGTACATTGAATCAATTAGTCCTTTTCACACAACACACCAAACCTTTCCATCAAGTTTCATACAAACCCATCCACAGCTTTTTGAGATATTGTGCTATGTATTGTTTTTGCACCGATCTCTCAATGGTGAAAAACACTTTTAAAAATTCTACTATCCGGATCTTCACTAAAAAAAAATAATTTCGTCCTTGTCACACACCCATTCTGTCCACCAAGTTTATTCTGAATCCATCCATAATTCTTTGAGATATCCTGCTTTTGAGATTGAAGCGAAACTTTACACGTTATGTTGCCTATCCATAGGAACAAAAAAGGTTCACACATTTGACATCATCGGTCACACGGTTTGGCAGCCATGTTGGATTTACTCTAAAACTATAGAAGTCTTCTTTCTCCAGAATGGCTGGACAAATCGGGGAAAAAACTTCACACAAATGTTCCCCAAACCATAGGTGTACAAGTTTGTTGAGGAATAATGATAGGTCACATGTGTTTGGCAGCCATATTGGATTGAAGACAAATATTAAATAATGTTTTCTCTGGAACTGCTTATATTAATCAATCGACGTGAAACTTAATATTTATGATCTAGTGGGGATGGGGAATAAATGTTTTAAATTTCAACTTGATCGGACGCATGGTCTTGTAGCCAGAATTATTTAATTTTTTGATGTGGGTTCTTTTGTTTTTTTGGGGTTTTTTTATTATTTTTTTATTTTTTTGAATAGGCTCACTTGGCTGTGCCTGTATGGGTTGAGGGTAGAGGAGTAGCAGCTGAAATGTGAATCCTATCCAGATTCCTCCTGATGACCTCATCTTTGGTTTTTGCTTCTTTGGGTTCCTTCTGATACTCCAATGCAGGACTGTACCTATTTGGTCTTCCATTTGTTGAATTGAATTATTTTAATTTTAAGGTCATGACCCAATTATATACATTTTAACATTTTTCCACACAAAGTTGAAGGTTTGTTTGCTCTGATCAGAACGAAATTGGCCTCTCTAAATAGCCTAGACCAGGCGTTCCCAACCTGTGGTACACGTACCACAGGTGGTACATTTGGACTTCGTCGGTGGTACGCGGCAGCGTTTTTTTTTTGTTTTTTTTTTAACGCGCAGTTTTATTTTTACTTCTCTCTCATGCAGCTTGTGCACAATAATTAAATTTATATCGGAAAGCGGCTGTACACTGAACAGTTGTTTGTTTATCGGCCATTGTGCACAAGTCTTATTATTCGTTTGTTCTCTACACGCCACACTGTCATCATTGCTTATTGCCCGGCTTATTGTTTACCGTTATCGTTCACCAGCATCATGTCAATGCGAAAATATTCGCGAGAGATTATCTCAAGTTAGGCTTCACTTCCATCCAAAAAGGTGAATTAGAAGCTCCACAGTGTGTGATTTGTGGAAAAAGTTCTCGGCAATCAATCTATGAAGCCAAGTCTATTTGAAGCGCCATTTTGATTCTGTTCATCCTGAACACAGCGACAAGGACCATGTATTTTTTCATCGGAAGGAAAATGCCATGAAAAGAGCACGCTTCGACAGGCAGCGCAGTTTTCAACAGCAGTCCACGGCAGCCGTAAAGGCATCCTACTTAGTTGCACTGCGAATTGCAGAACAGAAAAAAAACCTCACACCGTCGGTGAAAGCTCATCCTTCCCGCCACAAAGGATACCGTACGTCTCATGCTGAGAAGAACCAAAGCCGCCAAGAAGCTCAATTCTCTTTCGTTGTCAAACAACACAGTTCAGAGGCGCATTGAAAGAAATGTCAACCAATATTCAGTGACCAGGTGGTGCAGAAATCAAGCATCTCCATGCAGATTTTCTATGCAATTGGATGAGTCAACTGACGTGGCAAATTGTGCCCAACTGTTAGCATTCGTTCGTCGTGCATAAAGCCAAGTTCAAGGATGAAATACTATTTTGCCGCCCTCTTAAAACCACAACGAAGCAAAGGACATTTTCGAAAAGAGGTGCTCTCCGTCTTTGATCAAGTTGGGCTGTCATGCGTTGATCTGAAAGGCTGTACACAGATGGTGCCTCAGCTATTTGGGCTCTTCTCTT
>CM068958.1:14991621-15003617 GCA_035128595.1 Eptatretus atami | reverse complement strand
ATATAATATTAAAATATTAAAATTTCAGAAATATATGAGATTATGCGACACAGGAAATACCCCCCCCTCACCCCCATCTCTTCCAATGCTAAATCAGTTTTATCCCCTCACTTATACGGTAATGTGTAAACTCCTTGTATGTGTCATCATATATATTATGTGAGTATTAAATATATAAAGAAGCGTCCACGACGTCCGATACTATCGATGATTGGTTCTGCACAACAAAACTTCCAAGTGGTTGAGTGAATATTTGCAACCTGTTCTCGAGGAATTCTCCGAGTACGTATCAAAGATTCGTTCATGTGTTCTAAACCATGCGTGAATTGGACGGGACCGGAATGCTGTGACCATGTGCTCCTTTGACGTATCCAGCCTGTTTACGAACTTCCTCTCCAAGAAACCATCAATTTATGTACGACATCGCTGTTTCATAGCAACCTCGAACCACCCTGTATCTCTGAGCGGTCTTTGTGGAACTCATGAACGCGGCAACACGAGCAGTGGAGTTCAGCTTAATGATAACATGTATGCGCAAGCAGACGGAGTAGCGATGGGATCACCATGAGGTCCACCGGTCGCAAACATTTTCGTCGGCTTTCATGAGAAGCGTGTGTTCCATGGAATGAAATGAACATGAACATTAGACCTATGGTATACTACCGATATGTGGACGACACGTTTGCAATCTTCAATACTCCAACGCCTGCACTGACTTCCTCGTACATCTCAATGCTCTCCATCCTGCATTAAAGTTCACGTGTGAGACGGAGCAGTCAAATGTACTTCCCTTTCTGGATGTGTGAGTCAGAAGACTGAGGATTGATTCTTGATGACTATCTACGCAAGGCTACTTCACTGGGCAGTACACACGCTGGGACTCCTTAAGCTCAACATGCTACAAGATTCATTATGAATACCCTTGTTTATAGAGCGTGGGCCATATTTCACCCTGTCTTCTTCCTGCTGAAATGAGGCATTAAAACAGTTCTCTGGAATAATGGCTACTTGAGCACTCATCTGTGGGTTCATACAGCCCAAACTGCAATTGCTCTGAGAACACTATATTTGGACCAGAAAGTGTCCGGTTTATCTTAAACTGCCATGGAGAGCTAAGAATCTCTCAAAAGTTTGAACAACAGTAAACAGTCAGTTTCACAATGTTACAACTCTGTTGCAATGAGAATGATTTTACACCACAAATTGCTCCCCTCAGTCCAGAAAGATGTGCTCCATCCCACAAAACTGAACAATGTTATTTATGAATTTCAGTGCCGGTGTGATGCCAGGTACGGAGGTCGCACATCACTCAGACTGGTGGATCGGGGATCAAGCAGCACATTCCATTGGCAATCCGGACAACTTGGAGATACCATCCTGCATGTAAGAACCCAACAAGAATGCCTGCTCAAAAGTGAGTCTGCCATTGGTCAGCACCTCCTGAACAATCCGAATGTGCCCAGGATTATCAGGCTGAACAGTTCCAGATTGTGGCACGTGCGTGCACTGAAGCACATTTATACACACACGAGCTCCTGTTCTTTGCAAACACTGCATCTGTTCTGACCTGAATCCATAACAAATGGGAGGTCACGGGTTCCTCGGTGCCTCAAGGCCATGATGTGTATGTTCGTGTCAGTAACAGTCCAAGAACCAATCCTCAACGGTCTGAACAAAATAAATTGTTTCATTTTGTGTCTGCACTTTTCGTGTATTCTTGCGTGTGTCCTGACAAGCTGCAAGACGAAAAGCTTCGACAATGTCTGTTTTTTTTCTGCTATTTTAAAATTTTGTACAACCAAACATTTATTCATATACACTACGCGTCAAAAGTTTTAGAACACCCCATTTTTCCAGTTTTTACTGAAATGTAAGCAGTTCAAGTCCAGTGAATAACCTGAAATGGTACAAAGCTAAGTGGTAAACTGCCAGAGGTTAAAAAACAACAACTTTAGATTACAAAAACGAAAAAATAATGTAAATTTCAGAGTTGTAAAAAAGGCCCTTTCAGAGAACAAGTAATGGGTTAGCAACTGCAGCTTTCTGCAGCATGGAAGTAAATTAAGCCTTGAAAGTTATGCAAACAATTCCCACAGGTGTCCCAACTTTGTTTGATTAGTTCCAAACCCTCTGTCTGTATAAAAGCAGTGTTGGAACAGACTGTGTTGCTACACCCTCTGAAGCATTTAACTTGGACAATATTGGCACTGCAGGAAGTAGTATATTGCTATCATTATGGTGAGAAAAAGACGATTAACAAAGGAAGACAGACAGAACCATTATAACCCTTAAAGTGTGCGGTCTTTCCTTGAGAGAAATTGAAAAGAAAACCAAGGTGTCAGTGAGTACAGTTTCCTACACCATCAAAAGGCACCTTGGAAACTGGAGGAAACTCTACAGGAAGAGGTCTGGCAGACCCAAAGCCACTACACCATCAGAAGACAAGTTTCTGAGAGTCAACAGCTTGCGTGATAAGGCGGCTCACAGGACAGCAGCTTCAAGCACAGCTTAACACTGGTCTAAGTAAGGAAGTCTCAGTTTCAACTGTGAGAGGAAGACTTCGAGCTGCAGGTTTGACAGGTCGAGTGGCAGTAAGAAAGCCATTGCTAAATGGCAAAATAAGAAAAAAGAGCTTGCCTGGGCCATGACGCACCGCCAGTGGACTCCTGAAAACTGGAAGAAGGTTTTATGGACCCGATGAATCAAAATTTGAAATCTTCCGTCCATTCACGCAGGCGGTTTTTATACGCTGTCGAGTCGAGCGAAAGGATGGTTCCTCAGTGTGTGACACCAACTGTCAAACATGGAGGAGGAAGCGTGATTATCTGGGGCTCTTTTG
Source organism: Eptatretus atami (assembly GCA_035128595.1). Taxonomy (NCBI): domain Eukaryota; kingdom Metazoa; phylum Chordata; class Myxini; order Myxiniformes; family Myxinidae; genus Eptatretus; species Eptatretus atami. The sequence goes on along the minus strand of CM068958.1, from coordinate 15,000,778 downwards.
CTGGATCAGAGTCGTCGACTTGCACAGAGTTATTGGCACCCTGAACCAAAAGGGCTACACAGCATTTGCAGCGACATGCAATACCCTCTGGTCTACGCCTAGTTGGTCAGGGGTTCATCCTACAGCAAGATAATGACCAAAACATACCTCCAGGCTATGTCAGAACTACCTTCGCAAGAAAAGAACAAACGGTACGGCTTCAAGTCATGGAATGGCCAGCACAGTCCTCCAGACTTAAACCCCATCGAGCTGGTTTGGGATGAACTGGACAGATGGTGAAAGCAAGCAACCTACAAGTGCAACACATTTGTGAGAACTTCTGCAACAGTGTTGGGAAGAACTTCCGAAACAATGTTTATTTCCAATGTAGAAGAATGCACGAAATATGTTCGGCGCTGTTATCTCTGCAAAAGGTGGCTATTTGATAGTCAAAAATTAGATTAAATTTTGTTCAAACAAAATGATTCCATTATTTATTGTTCTAGCTTTAATTTCAGAGTACATTGAAACATTAAACTGCTTAATTCCAGTAAAAACTGGAAAAATGGATGTTCTAAAACTTTTGGACCGTAGTGTATACTGTGGCTTAAAACTGTTATTACCTCGCCAAAGGATAGGGTATTCCAATTTGGGTCCGTTTGTCTGTCTATTTGTTTTGTCTGTCTATTTGTTTGTCTTCTATTTGTTTGTTATCTGTTCGTCTGTATGTCTGTCTGCTCGCACAGAACTTTCGTGTTTTTCTCTGGCAACCGCTTGTCAGATTTGAGACAATTTTTCACCCATTGTTTTGTGAGACTACTCATGTAGAAGTTTTAATGGTAATTATTACGTGGTAGTGAAGCCATAATTGGAAAAAACTTTGTGAACCTCTGTATCTTGAAAACCAGGCCCCCCTAAACAAACGCGACACCAACGTTGTCAGAGCGGAATGAAAACCCGTCATTCTTTTACAAAAAAACAGCTAAAATTGATTAAAAAAGCGGGCCGAAATTAAACCAACACCAGTAATTACGGTCGCAATAGCAGATATAATGGAAACAATCACGTTATTCCACACGCAAGAACGGTCTGACGACACAAGAACGGTCAATCCCTGAATAAGAACGGTGGGGAAATGGAGCAAAATCGGTTATTTCCGTCGCGAAAACGCGGAGACCGAAGCGGAAGAGCCGATTAATTCTGTTAACCAGAACGTGGGAAACATGGCCGGCTTGAAAAGTTCTTGAAGTTATGGTAAGTTAACTTTAACGTCAGTCTGCCCTTGAATATACATTGTCTGTTAAATGGAAACCCGTTTGCTGGTAGCGGTGATTATTATACAAGCAAGCGATAATGCGCCCTCTTGACTTAATGTTGTGGCTGACATTTGTGAATTCGTCCCCGTGCTGCAGCGCATCAGTGACGATTGATCGTTTATATTTGGCAAGAGGCTTAAAATTTATAGTAATAATAAATTGCTAAATTCCAATAAAGTTAACAAAGTTTAATATGAAGTAAAACTGTAAAAAAAATCCCATAACACGTTCCCTATGTTGATGGGCATACACAACTAGCGATCCTTCACTCGGGCGCTCGAAATACAGGCAAACCAAACATTCATCACAACAAAATTCGGTTAATAAATTGTTAAACACATCAGGTTACTACCCTCTATATATTATCTATATTACATTATGTTCGAGGGCAACAAGCACTAAAAATTACATACCGTAACAGGTCGTTCTACTGCATCCGCCATCTTGTTCGCACTACCAGTAACCGGAATCGAACCCGCTTTTGTTTCGTTGCTCTCGGACGTTTCGCGACGGAAATAACCAATCTTGGCTTCGCGTTCCCCAACCGTTTCTATTTCGGGATTGTCCGTTCTTGTTTCCGTCACGACCGCTCTTGTGTGTAGAATTAAAACATGTTGGTTTCGCTTAAATATCTGCCTATTGCGACCGTAATTACTGTGTTGGTTTCAATTTCGGCGCTTTTTCATCATTTTAGCTGTTTTTGTAAGCAGAATGACGGTGTTTTCAATTCCGTCTGAACAACGTTGACCGTCCGTTTGTTAGGGGGGCTGAACCGGCACCAAGGAAAAATTGAAACTTGGCACATGGCAAGTACTTCCTCATGCGGGAACGAGTGTGATTGTTTGATGACATCATAGGTGCCTCTCGTTATGACTTTATAATGGCATATGGAGAATGTCACATTCCGATCAGTATGAAAAATTTTGAGCGGTCATCTCGCGGATAAAATGCGTCCACAGAAAAACATTTTAATGTACTCATACTGGTCACAGTGATTGGCAGCCATATTGTTTGTTTTTTTTAAACCTTCAAAACTTCTTCTCTGAAGTGGCTGAACAAACGAGGCGAAAATTTTTACACTATGACCGCCTGGTGCATGAGGAACAACAAGCTTCCACACATGATTATCATGTCCACATGTTTGGTAGCCACATTTGGATTTACCCTTAAAACCGCACAAAAAAATACACACTCAAAAAGAAGTCCTGGGTGAGGCAGTCTGCAATCTCTGATTAGCTCGTTTTTCTTGTTTCAAAGTACATTTGCCAGCTCCTTGCTATAAAAACCGAAAACTTGCTATGGGTTTATGAAGGCTTAGGGATCCAAAAAAACCCACAAAAACGGGATTACATGATTTATCTCTTTACATTTCATGTAAAATTATTACTCAAACACTTCCTTGATGCTCAGCCTATAATCTCTTGGAAAGCTTTTGACATGATCAATGTGCCTATTTCCTATTGTGGATTATGCGTAGGACCCCATATCGAGGGATGATTGCGAGGAAAAATGGCCGCCCCATTCAAATGTCGTGCAACAACGATACACTTATAATAACTATAGAGTGAAGTTCAAAAAGCATTTTAAAAGCCATACCTTTTATTTTCGAGCTTCTAATAACAGATTTCAAACCCATACCAACAATAACAAAATATTATAAAACATTAAGCATATTTAATTACTTTTAAAAAAATTACTTTAAATTAAATTTTAATTTAAAAAATTAAAAAATTCATTGGACCATACTCTGTACAGAGAGCGTCAGTGCTCCGAAGCAGTTCTCCTGGGCTATTGGGCACAATCCTGGAGGCGTCACCACTCACAACACAGGATACTTCAAATTTCTCGATCATCCAGGCAAGCTGGTACTCATTTTGCCACAAAACCTCAGAAAGGATGATAGTTAAGAATCAACCCCACCTTTGTATTAATTCAACATTCTGAGCAGGATTTGAACTCATGACCATTTGGATTCTGAAGCCCAGTACCCTCACCATTAAGCCAACATGAGGCATAACCAAATATTCATTCTTCCACTAATAACAACAACCAATATTGTTACGAATTTGGAAGCCTTGTGCACACAGACAGACAGCCGTCCCCTTTAGCTCAGTTATATCGCTAAGTGGTGTGTTTCTTAGTTAGGGTCCCGTCCCTAGTCTAATGGGAATTCAATGTTCATGCGCTACGGAGTTATTTGATAGTCAGGGTTTTTCTTTTATTTTTACATCCACACCATCTTCGCTCTCACAGCAACAACACTCTGCTTCCGGCATTCTTCGCGCCCTCACAGCAGCGCGCGCGTTGGCGCGAGTCTAAACGTAGGCATGGCGCCCCTCCTTAGGCAATCGGCAAGAGCGGGGCTAGGGTGGTCCAGAAAAAATACATGAAACACATTCCTCTCTCCACAAGGCTATTTTTTGCCTTCATATATTAACTAAAGAGCACATCAAGATTTTTCTTCAAGGAAAACAATATTTAGGCGGTCACCCCATTTTATTCGAAATCAAGGGAGCCCCGTGGGTACCCACATATGGTATGATACAAATGTTTGTAATGTAACCAATTTATTATTGTACTGCTTCCTTAGTTTGGAGTCGGGGATCATCTTATGGTGGTTTGATTGCCAGTCTAAAGCAGAATTGTTTCTGGTCCTCATCCTTGTTTAATGTTTCATTATATTTTGAATAGGCTTGATGCCCGTTCCGCAGTGTCATTTACTACTTTGATCTTAAAGGAACCGAGCCCGTTAGGTCATGCTACAATGGATCATCTGTCCACTGACCAGAAGGTTTCTTCAAGAATGTTGAAGAGGTTAGCTATTCCACCTGTTCTATCAAAACATCAAAGAAGGAACTGGTCCTTGTTTGTCACAGGTCCTCCAACTTGAGGTGTTCCCCTTTATCCTTAGATCTGTAGCGCCCGAGGACAGTCAGGTAACTGTGGAAACGCTGTAGGTTCTGGACCAACTTCTTTGTGTAGCGGTTAGGGTTAGTTTTCCTAAACAGGCGCATCAAAGAGTTTCCTGTGATCATGAGGCAAAATGTGTAACTATTTGGCAACCATATATAACATATATAATGTATATATATCTGTTGCGAATTCGCGGCCCGCCGGCGTGAACGATCGGCCACTTTGACTCGAATCGTCGACCGCCTCGGCCCACCGCGACGGACAATTCTGTCGGACCCTTCTTCGCGACTAACGCCGGGATCAGTCACGGTGGGCCTTTCGGCCTCACCACGATCGATCGCAATCGGCCACACCGCGTGGGATAGGGTTTTCGCCAACTCGACCTACCTAAGTACCCCACGCGGATGGTAAACGGGCGACCGCCACCTCGCCGCAGCGTCCACTTCGGTGACGGGCCGCTTAAGCGATCCGTTCACGTGCTTATCGGGAAATCCGAGCCGGTGTTATCGTCGGCTCGACGTTCCTGATTACATTATCGGCCGTCCCCCTGCGCCCACTACGTACCCTTACGTAAAACAAGATGGGAGGACCCAACAAGGAAGGGACGCCAGCGAAACGGAGGGGAAACAATTCAACCAAGCAAGCATTTATTACACACACGGACACAAAGCCACACATATATCACATATTTACAGCCAGAATGAACATATATCAAATAAGAAAATTAGACAACGACGACGCAGAGCTACAACCCGACTACGCTAACCACTCGGTAACACTTACACATTTTACTTACTAAGACTCGGCGCCCACACACACACGTTCACACAGAACCCAAAAGAAAATGGAAGATCGCGACTTTCCCTGCGTTAGAGTCCTTGGCGGGACCGTTCCTTCTCATCGGCGGTCGTGCCGAAGCTCTCTCCGCTCCACTCGACGCGAGATCCATCCGGCGTGCCTCGTGCCTGCGCCCGTGCTGGCCCCTCGACGCCAACGGACCGAGCACGACGTAAACAGAAGAGACCAAAGAGAGCGCCGAACAAGAAGAAGCACGAACCAGAGAGCTAAGCGAACGCCGAACCAAGAGAGCACGACAAGGAGACCAAGAACCCCTGCGCCCTCCGGCTTCTTATACCCCCCGGCGCCCCTGCCCCCGTTCTTGGCTCCACCCCTTCGAGGCGGCTTCTGAACCGACTCGCAACAGGGCGTTTCCTTCTCGTTCCCTCCTCCTCCGTCTTGCGGGGGGCGAGGAATTAATCAGGCCTTGGCGCCCTTGCCAGCCAAAGAACCGCGGGAAGTCACAGCGAGATCTTTTTAGCAGCTCTTTCAGTTCCCGCTGCCGTCGATCGTCACCGCAGGGGGCCGGTCAACGGTCTGAGGGCGGGAGAGATGCGGGGGTGGGGGCCGCTGAGAAGCGGAGACGTGGTTGGTGTCGCCTCAAATTAAAGAAGAGGAAAAGAAAAACTGGCTATCTCCAAAGTATCGCAGCCCCGGAATGATCACATTAATTCCCCTAAAACAATGGTTTAGGGCTAACTACACATGTACTCAGAAATATATCTCACCTTACGGCGACCTGAATGGTGCTTAATGCGAATTTTCCACAGCCGTAAACAATATTATTTAGGGACATGCTTTGGGCGCTGACCTCTAAATATCCCACAATATCGAGCTCAAATTCCACAAATGTGTAAGTCTAACCCTAGTGGACAAAAAATAAGCGTATGTGGAGAAATTTAATTTGACCAAACACATTTTTTACTGTAACAGTTTGTGACCACCCTAGAGCGGTGCTCTCACCTCCCCATTTCGACTCAACACGATCGCCATAAGAATGCGGCCAGAGGTGAGTGAAGTGTTGGCGGAAGCAACAAACGCCTCCTCTCGGACTCGCCCAGAAGGGTGGGAGTTGCCCCCGCCTACGTGCGCCTGTCCAATGGAGGGACACGGCCAGGAATCGCGTTATTAGGTTCTGACCAATCAAGAGGCGAGCTGCGTCAGGAGAAGAGGCCCCTCCCTCTAAGCAAAAAGGTTGGATTTTGGACGAAACGGCTGGGAGATTGATCTCGTCCTGTCGCCGGCGTACTGCTCTCATTCTCGTCCTGTCGCTGGAGTCGGGTTCTCCGTCAGCTCGAGCCATCTGATCTGCTTTTAGCGCGGAACCGCATCTCTCGACGCTGAGCCACGGGAACGCATCCCTCGACGCTGCTCTGTCTGCTGGAGCGCGGTCGATCTCGTCGACGCTGGCTGGTCGCATCTCGGCTAGGCGCTGGGCTTGCGTCACCATCTCGACGGCCGGTCTGGTTCGCTCGTTCTCGTCGAAAGACCGCACGCAGGCGGGAAGGGTCCCTTTCGTTATTTTTTGGGGTGTGCGTCTGTCTGTGCGGCCCGTTTTTAATAAGGAACTGTTAATTGCTTGTGCTGTACATGATTTCATTTCTTTATAGGTCGTTTAACTCTGCTCTTTGTGTGTTCCCTTCCCCACCTTATTGTAATAAAATATCCATTGCTTGCAATGTATCAGCGATCGTTTCTGTGTTTTCTTCAATTGGTTTAACACGGTGCATGTGGGCGGATTTAAAAAAAGGCCGTTGTTGCCGTTAGTTGCTGTGCATTTGGACCGACGGGAACCTACGGTAACCATCCGCCTCAGGTTACCCGCACGGGTCGAGCACGGGAAACGACTCGTCCCGTTCGAGCTCCGTCGAGGGTGTGAATACTCGGTAGTTCGCCACGTTGGGCCTCTAGGTATTTTTGAAGTTTGGCAAATAACCCTGTTACCACGTGGTTGATTTTATTGACGATTCACGGCTCCTGCTTAGCGGACCCGTACCTCGGAGTTATTCGAGCTGGTGACGATCTAGATTCCGAGGTGTTCGGTTGGAGCCGACCCTAACTGCCCTCCACCTAGCGGCCCGTGCTCGCAGCCGCATACCTGCGCCCACAACAATATCACCTATATTATAAAAGGACGCCGTGTCTGTCTGTCTGTCTGTTTTTTTGTTCGTTTATAACTTGAGAACGATTTAAAATTATTTTCAAAAAATTAAAACTACGGTGGATTCAATGAAATCCCTGGAAGGTTTATGGTGGAATATATATATATATTATTTTATTTTTTTATGGGTACTGGGCACACGTCTGGTGCAACTACAAATTGCCAAACTTGCAACTCTTGTGTATCCCTGCACGGAGGGCAGGATTCCTCAGTAATCCTTTTAGCTCATCTGAACTTCAGTCGGTTAGAGCTTCTGCGATTCGAGGCAGTCCTCCGTTAGGTAAGTCAATGAGTGAGTGAGTGAGTCTGTAAACAGTTTTCATTCATAATCGCTGAACCAAACACACAATTTGTGACAAGCTTCATATCGATGCCCATATGAAGGTGTATTTACTGGCATCGATTCGATTCAGGAAAACACTGCTAATTTTCCACTTACTTTCTCTTTAAGCATTTTACATACATTAAAACAAAAAACTCTTTCCCCTTTGCGTGTTGGAACCTGCTGTTGGCTTAGCGGTTAGATGGTGGCTTGGGTCCTCAGGTCCTGCAGTTCAAGCCCTGCTTTCCACTGAATTAACCACCAGGGAGCGTTTTGATTCAGCCTGTCATCAAATGACAGGAAGAAGGCTTCAAGAAAATTACCATTTTTGTGTTCAAACAAGAAAAAGGTGTTTGGTATTTTAATAAATATATTCTTCAGCATAAAACTTGGAGATTTTCAATAAACGACTGGCTTTATACTGATGTTGATAAACCTACAAATGTGGATTCAATTAAAATGTTGTTATCCTGACAATAAACTGAAGTTTTGAGAGTGCCCAACTATTGGTTGGACGTCAATTGATTAAAAAAGAAGAAAAAGAAACTTTAGGTTTTGAAACAACAACAAAATAGTCAACACAAAAAAAAGAAAGAAACCAAGCTGTTCACATGCGAATCATCAATGGCGTTAGCGAATATTTGATGTGAAAAAGTGAATGATTCAGGAGTGAATTCGGCGTTTCATTACTTCTTTCAAGAATCGGAGACGGTATCGCAATGGTAGAGTGCATGGGCGCGAAGCAGCTCTACCGTCATACACTTCCTGACATGAGCGTTCCTGAACTTACGTCAAAGGGTCGCATGATGCCCGCCGCCATACCGGCTACAACATTTTAAGGGTGGGAAAATATGGGTGGCAAAGCACATCCGAAATACACGAGAGTTTTGTGACAAAGCTTTTACTCAGGAAAACAGCGATGAATACATATTTAGAGAATCCAAAATGTATTAATTAAATAAAGCATGAATTTATATTGCACTGGACCTTTGAGGTTAAAAAAAAGCAAACAAGCAAAAACAAAAACAATCGTCTCTCACCAGTTGGATTTGAAGCCTCCAATGCTTCAGGTTCGACCTTCACAACATGCAACATATCTACGAAGAAACATCACGTTAGGAACAATAAACAGAGCATTATTTCACAAAGAAAACTGAAGGTATGTCCAGTTAAGTGGTGCAAACAGTGCATACTCCCACGCGGGATGGCTTGCCAGATCATTTTCTTGTGGAACACACTCCACGCTGATGATGGCCAGGGAGCCAGGCAAGCATCCATGGATTGATTCATTTCCACAGGGTGTGGGTTGACTATTCTGCCAAAAAAAGGCTTTGAAAGCCAATTGAGGTCTCGTGATGCTATAGCGAAGAGTTTAGTAGCTCACACTGCATTATGCAGAGGGCGCTTCTGTGTTTCTCACAGTCCACAACCGAACCAGTTTACGCATCTCATGTTGAAAGTGTCACGTCGACAGGGTGATCGCTAACATGGAACCACCACGCCGAAGCAACGCGCTTCGAGAATGGCAGAATTAACAAAATCCACACTTGAGCGGGAAGCACAATTCCTTCCCTGGACGGAATCTGTATCTCGCCAGTCTCTACAAACTAGTTATTAACCTAAGTTAAG